>CM057151.1:53286437-53674437 GCA_029962745.1 Echinometra lucunter
AATGAACCACTCCACATACTTCCAGAAAAGGTAGAAATATATAATGGTGTAATAAAAGAAGTCTTTCTTGTAGAAGTCAAAAGAGTGCAATTTGAAATATTGCATTTCATGTGTGAAGAGGGAATGGAATGACTTCTTCTCATTTTATCAAGACGATTAAGCTGACGCTGAAGAACCGTCCACTAATGAGATTAGACTCATTAGACCTAGCCTCACTGCCTCCTCTCCTTTTTCTCTCTCTCTTTATCTCTGTTTATCCCCCTTTCTCTTTCTTTGTTTCTCCTCACAGATTGCTTTATTTAGAGTCGTCCAGAATTCCTTCATATTCCAGCTTTCAGCAGCCTGCTTGATTGCTTAATGCTAATTTACTAATCTTCTGCTTGTCCTCTCTTCATTATTTCCTTCCAGACTTGGTCATTTTCTTCTCTTTTTTTTTCATTTGTTTAGAACTCTGAGAGACCTCTGCTATTCTCCTACTACATAAAAACAATCTGTGCCTATTGTAATATCATATTTGCAGATTACAGAATTCAGATCTAATTAATTTTCTGTGCTTAAAAGGCATTTAATATAGTCAGTCTAGTCATTAGTTATTGGAGAATGTGTATGTGAAAGTAGCTTATAATGTAAATGAGTTAGTATCTGGGATGATATATGAATGAGATGAATATTGCATGCCTTGAGAGAGGATCCAAATTTTTTGATTTCCTGCAAGTGTCTGAGGGAATTTGTATTGATAAAGTACAGTGTAATTGGTGTTCAGAGAGATCGATATTGATATGATTCTATATTCTGGAAAACCACTGAAGTGTAATAGATAGCATTCATGATGCTAAGAAAAATTGATTTTGGAATGGGCTGGTCCAAGGTATTAGGTCATTGCAATATCCCGTAAATGTATGTAGAAAGAATTCTGACATTATGAATATATATTTTCATATATATTATTGACATAAAATATATAATTTAGTTCATATTTCATTGAATTCCCAGCTCCAATAGGGCTATTTTCTTAAACACAATCATCAGAAATACTAATTATCTTAGATTTGGTCCGTAACATATGGGACAATGTAGCTTATACTTGTTCGAATGCATTTGAGCATCTTAGACAAAATGATCTCCTATGTGCAGAAGTGTGATGAAATCCTTGGACTATTCTGGAGTCCCCAGTTTTAAGTAAAAAAAAAAAGAATAACAAAAAAATAAAGCAAAAAACATTAAAAAAAGAGGAAAATGCAATAAAACATAACCGTGCAAAAAATACTTTGTTCGCAGTGTTTAGTGTGTGTTTGTGAAGCTTCAGATGCATCTGCATATGCATATATATTAGCATGATTAGGGTAACTTAGGTTTTTAAAAAGATTTTTGCTATTTACAATTTTTTGTCATATGTTTTGTACATGTTACCGAAGAACACGGAATTTGAAGTTCAGAACACCGAACAACACGGAATTTACATTTTAGAAAACGGAAAACTGGGGACTTTAGACTATCCTATAGACTTGTTCCAGATTACTCATACTTCTATACGTATATAGTTTAAGCACAGACAAAATGTCTTCTTTCATTGAATTTTCTTTCTCTGAATTTCATTTTACTCTTCTCCCTATCAAGTCCACCTTCCTTGCCTTTTGTGTGACTGCAGGCAACGTATTGATCTGCCATCAGTAGAGATTCATTGCATGACAAGCCTTTTGTGTGACAGCAACACGCCTGCCTCATGCCACCAGGCAGTCACCAGGCAGAGGTAGAGTCAAGTCGCTGAACGGGACAGGGATACTAGGTGCATTGAGATTCATATATAGAGCATGGACTTCTTTCCATATATCCATTAAATGTCACATGCTTTCATAATTTTCAAAAATATGTTTTAGTAAATAAATGATCTGGTTGCATCTCGAGAAATGTAGCATTTGCGGAATAATATGAAAATTACTACTTAAAACATGTTAATCCCCTCTCAAAGTTTTCTTATTTTGACTTAGAAATTCAGCTTTAAAAGCATACATATAATTTGTAATTTGTACACATGAAACTAAGACCCATTTTAAAAAAATAAATCAGTAATTTCTTCATTTAACTTTTTTGTTCCTCTACCATAACCACTCTTGAAATACAGTGAAACCTGTATGTAAAGACTGTCAAAAGGAGACAAGAAAAGTGGTCTTTATGAACAGGTGGTCTTTCTGGACATGCGTTTCAATGGGAAAACTAGTCAAGGGAAACAAAAATTGTCTTTTTTATACAGGTGGTCACCAAAGCAGGTCTGACTGTAGTGCCTTTAAATTTCATTTGATGAGAGTAGTTACGGTAATAATTTTGAGTAATTATCTTTTGAATAATTCTTCATAAAAGTTATGCATCCTTACATAGGATATTTCATATCTCTTCAATTTTGCTCATGCTCCTTGCCTTCCTCCATATTAAATCCTAATTTCCACTTTATTAATCCCTGCTACTATACCATGCATTATAGAGAGAGGTTAGATGACAATATTGACTTTATGGAAAGGAGCCTGTTCCCCTCAGATCCCCATACTCTGATACCTTATGAGTGTGGGCGTTTGTCTTCCCAAGGCTGGTGAGATAACAAATAAACTCTAGATGCAGATAGGCAGATGATATGGTTCTGCTACAATGGCAAAACATATCTTCTAGCCTGAAGGATATATTACAGGCAGCGTACATACATGTGTATGAACCTAGATGTAGCCTTGAGCTAAAGTAATGAGTGGGGTTGTAGGAGTAGGCAGTTCTTTGATTTCTTTGTCGCTTTTGTTTGAAACTTGATGGGAGAGAGAGAGAGAGAGAGAAAGAGAGATGTAGAGTGAGAAAAGTTCATCATAGCCTGGTTTATGCTTAACAAACCTTTGTTTAAGCCGTTGAACACAATCTGATGTTTGTATCATGCACTTTTTTCATAGACCCCAGCCCGAGTTATCTGGGGCATAGTATTCAATGGGTATAATGAACTTCCTTTAAAAATATGATTTATTGAATTGATGTGCTTTACTAGTTTTCTATCCTTGTATGATATATTCTTCCAAAATAATGCTTCTTGATACATTTCCTGTACTCATGAAAATTTCTAAATTCTGCCCTGGAACCAGATATAGTTGACCAAAAACTTAAACCTAAGGTAAAAGTCACAACCCTTACTCTAACCCTAACTCTGTTCCTTTAATGGAATGTTGCCAGGGGGGTGTTTCACAAAGCTGTTCATAAAGTTACGAATTACTTTACGAACAACTTGACTATGGCAAGCCAACTGGGATTCTCATTCCCCTTAAATCACATCAGTTAAAGGTGAAATATGCAGATGTATATTAACATTACTATTGCTCACAAACATTTTTATTGCAAAGTATATTTTTGCTAAAATTTGATTGAGATTATGAGAAGTGCAGTCACATTTTGTTAAAATATTACAAAAAACATTTGACACCTTATTTGGCATTTAATATTCAAGTTGTTCGTAAAGTCATTCATAACTTACGAACAACTTTATGAAACACCCCCCAGAGCTTCTTGCTTAATGCCTATGATTGTCAAATACAATAAATAGACAGTCATTCACCTACATCATCATTAAATCCATCCATCTGGGATAATTATGACTCTCATCAATAATTTTAGACACAGTAAAAAACTAGCCCTTCACCAACTGGAGATAAGAAATTCTGATGACTCTTTGACAGAATTCCACACAATACTGAGCCCAAAATAACTTGGGCTAGGATCTATGAAAAAAAATGTGTGTTATACTGCAATCAAATCATACCCAACAGGTTAAAAGAGGGTATTATGTCAGATTGCAACTCTTGGATCATACCCTTCATGTCGAATTGGAAGATAACCATTGAATGGTACATTAAATTTAACTTTATTGAAAATCCCTTTTCATTAGGCTTTGATTTTTTTTAAAACTCATGTAAGGGAATTCTTTTCCAAAGGTTTGTTCACATATGCCACGGCAAACTCTTGCATAAATGAATGGTATTTGGGGAGGTTAAAAAAAAATAAAAGGCTGAAGCAAAAATTATCTTTTGTTCCCCCAGGCAGCTAAAAGGTGTGTCAAATTCTAATATAAAGTTAGCGCAAAATAGGACATTACAAGTATGGTCTGCGATGCCTTTGGCAAAACTCTCCTTTAATATTCAGCTTGGACTAATATTGACATTGCGTATTGTGCATCTCATTATCGTAAGGGACACTGTTTACTGGGCTATATGTGAACACTGAAAAATATGCAGGGGGGGGGAGGGTCTGCCACTTGATGTATGAATGAGCCTTTGAATATCTCACCTCCAGTTAGTAAAGGGCTGCTTGTTTACTCTTTACAAAAAGTATTGATGAGGGTCATTTCAATCCAGGATGCTTGATAAGGAAGCTGACTGATTGTCTGTTTATCTCGTCTGAAGATAATAAGCAATTCTAAGAAACCCGAAGGAACCTTCCTGTACATCCCTGTAGGCCTTGGAGGTTTGTAAACAAATATAGATATGGCAGGATCTCAATTTGGAACTTGTTGACACACGGACGGATCGTATGAAATGTAAGAGTTTTATCATTCAAGGAGTCTCTCATCATAGCTGTAAAAAATGGTACCTATCTCATGTCCACCACACACCTTGATTGAGATATCAGTAGTGTTGGAAAGAAATTGTAGAAGGAAGCCTTGTTAGCAGCAAATTGGGATGTTGAGAGAGTGATTTTTTTTTTCAAATATGGCTGACTTGAAAGTAGTAGCCTATTTGATTTCTTTCAGCAATATCCTGCCGTCTTGAATTTGTGGTTCATCTAAAGTGTTGAAAATTTGATGATGAAGTTGTAATGTTGTGGAATTGCTTAAAAATGTTATTAATGGACCTAAAAGAGAGATAGAAGGAAAAAATATGCATGTCTTGGTGTTTTGTAATTTCACAAGGCATGACAAACAGCGATTAAACACTTTTTTTATTCAGAAAAAAACACCAACTAAATAGATGCAGATGTACAAATAAAGATAATAACAACAACAACAAAAACTTATATCAGTAAATTTCTCATGCAATTGAAATGTATTGCCTAGTATTAGATGCACAATGTAAAATGAACATCTTCATGACGAAGGGATTAATACACACACAACCTACTGTAGATAGATTTTGTCATATCTTATTGTTTCATGGAATTAAAGGATAAATACTTCATCAAAATCTGCATGCAGACACAACTGAATAAAGTTTGTGCACATGACTCTATTTCCAGTTATGAAACCTTTTTGTGGCACTAGACTGAATTTTTAATTTTGCCCCACCCCCATCAGAGAAAGGACTGACTGTTTGAACTTGGTATACTAGCAAACAATCGCGACTGGTAGAGCATGCATTTTGATGGCAGCAAACACAATCTTCTTTCTTTAATCACCTGCAGCCGTTCATTTCCAGCGAGATGGGTCTGCAACTAGCAAATTAAAACAAGTCGTGCCCATTCGGAGGTGATGCAAGTACACCTCCGGCAGATGTTCTTGTCTCTTTTCATTAACATTAGCCTCCATTAGATGGGATGTTACCGTGCATCTACCATGCTTGAAGTCAGAGGCATAACAAGACCTACAGCAATACTATGCTATTCACCGCTTTAATGCCATTTCGTGAATAATAAATGCAAAATGCACTGGCACATTTTTTATGGCTTTAGTTTAAGCTTGCCTCTGATTTTTTACCCCTCAAATATTGTTAACAGATTTTTATGAATATTTTATGCAGTAAGCACTATATTTCAGGCATGTAACAGGCATTACTTTTCATCGCTAACTTTTCTGTTAAATTCACATCATCGTGAAACAGAAAGACATATTTTTAATATATTGTGTTGTTTGAGTATGCTATTAAGTGGGTCGGGCAAATTTTGAAAGGTAATTTGTTGTAGAAGAAACTTCCCTTTATGACATTTCGTTGCTTCAAGCTTTGAACTGCTGGATTTATAGTAAATATCAAGAGATTGTATTGGATCATTAATGCCAAGAGAGTGATGAATTACAAATATACAGGCATTATTGATCACAGTCAAGTTAGACTGAGGGCTTGCAGGTGTAACTGATTTTCCTCCTTTTGAATTTTTGTCTGCTGCCTACAGTAAGGTTATTATTACAGCCATGCATTTCAAATGGAGTGAACCAGCAGCCTTATTTTGGATTGTCTTTGATTTTAGTCAGCAGAATTTTCAGCTATACAGAAAATTTCATATTTTCTCATGTTTTCTAAATCAATTTTTAAAAGGATAAAATCAAAACTTACAGTATTGGCTTAAAGCACATGTTTTCAGTGTTATATATACACAATTTCCAAAATCAGGAGTACAGAGAACATGATTTTATAATAATTTTATCTTTGCAAATCATAGGATTGTTAGGAAAAGTCATTCTTACTGTTTTTTGTTCTCATATTTTCATTATTTTTAAGAGGGAGGGACCTGGCATGGTCGCAATTTCTTATGAGTATTTTTTATTCCTTTTGTGTGAAAAACTCCTATTTGAAGGAAAGAATGATAGAAATTTTCAATGTATCGTGGTAGTGTTTGAGCTAAATGTTTTGGCTTACATATAAAATATTATTTTGTGGTACTGTGGAATTATCACATAAAACCTCACAGAGTTTCATTTTGTACATCCTGTGTAATCAGTGAGAACACTTGTGAATACATAGATTATATTCTATAATGACTGCTGATCAAGTCGGCAAGTAAAAAAGAATATAAGGAAGGATCTTGAGTATAGTTATGCAGCAGGAGCTCTGTAAGACAGAAGTGCAGCAGTGTCATCTCTGTATGCTTTGATAATTGATATGTTCATAATCATCATCTTGGTGAGATGACTCAGCCTTGGAGTAAGTCTACTTATGAAGCATCACTATCCACCTGAGACTAGTATTAGATTGATACGATGCATGAGATCCAGGCTTATACCAGATTTAGCAGAATGGGCTCATGATTGAATATGGGAAAGCTTGGGATTAAGGATTGAGGTAACAAAAGGAGGGAGAGTTAAAGAGGTAGAGACAAAGGGAGAGAGAGAGATGAGAGAGAAGGAAAGAAGGTGATGGAAGATAAAGAGACAGAAAGAGATTGTGTGGGGAGGGATAAAGAGTGAGAAGAAAGTGAGGAGAAAGGTAAAGAGGAGAGAGAGACAAAGAGAAACAGACACACACATATATGTTTACAGAGGAATGGAGTTCAGGAGAGAAAAGAAGAAAGGAACATGGAAATAAAGATAATGTCAGTTTTACCATACTCTATTTTCTTGACAAATTTTTTTCAGTTAATATTACAGTATTTAATTGAAAGGAGTTTGTGAAAAAAATTGTCTTAAAAAGACCTCATCAGAATATGTAAATCTTGAGCATCTTTGAAGTCCAAAATGTAAAATTCCCCTATGGGATTGTTTTCATATCTACTTAAGATGACTATAAAATGCTTAGGTTGATTGGAGAGGTGGAATGGGGGCCCTGATCTCATTAATTTATGGAGGGGCTCCTCTTAGGAGTAGGAGGGTCACATTGAGAGGGAATGGACGTCGAAGATGGTGAGATACAAAGGGAAAGAGGGAGAGAGTGAGGGGGGGGGTAGGAGATGAGGGAGAAAATGAAGGAGAAAGAAATCTTATGAGAAGGAAAAGCTGGTTTGATCCCAATTACTTTTCCCCAAGCTACTCTCCTTTTCCCTCTCCATTATTGATCTTTATTACTTTCTGTCATGAAATATTTTGCCAGTACCACTATCCAAGGATTATTGAAGAGTATGATGAGGTACTCTTATCAGGTTTATGTCTGATCTAAGTTTCTTTAGTTGCCTTATTTGTGGTTATCTTATGTGAAGATACAAATAAACAAATGTGATATGAGATGCAAAATACTCAAATTGTCTCTTATAGAGATCTTTTGATTTGAAATGTATCTGACTATATCTGAGTGTAATAAAGAAAATGACAGTCAAAGGGTTTTGCATCTTAGTTATTGCTTTTTTTTAACCATGTGGAAGATTTCTATACTCACGAGGCCAGAACTTCTGAAGGTTATAATGTGATGAGAAAAATATAAGTGATTTTATGAAACTCTTTGTTTTTGACACACTTTTTGAAAGGTGAACTTTCTTTGAATTTCCATCTAATTTCATGTTGTTGTTTTTTTTTTACTTGTCACAAGAACAGCAACATGTTGAGAGAGAAGCCATGTAGCCATCTATTCTATTTTTTGATAACTCTTAATACAAATCCATCCACCCCACTACTCCTATTCTTAGATTTAAGTCCATGATATCACTACAATAAAATCACTACATCACCCAGTATTAACTCATTACCAACTGAATTCTTATACTTTCATAGATGTAATCCAGGAGCCACCCAGTTCCAGTAGTCAATGGGGTAAATCTGGGGGGTGTTTCACAAAGAGTTAAGTTTGACTTAGAGTCGTGCTTAAGCGCCAATGCGCATCCGGTATTTAACGCGTGATCTCATTGATAGACTTCCAATCATGCGCGTCCCCTGAGCATGATCTGACCAGTGGGGTGATGCGTAATATACAGCATGCAAGTAGGAATTTAAGTACAATTTTAGTCAAACTTAAATCTTTGTGAAACACCCCCTTATGAAAATCCAGACCATATTGGTTCATATTACTACTGCTACTTTTGACAAATGTATACCCATGTATGAACTGATTTTTATCTGATATGGGTTGGCATGCCTTCCCTGGTCATTGTCTAAAAAAATGATGCATCACAGTCCCTCTCAAATTTTAGTCTTCTAATGTTTGAAAGAAAAATAATGCATTACTCAGCAGAGTCAGCAATAGAAAACATAAAAGAAAGAACTCCTATTAAAGTCTATATCATGTTGGTGTATAATACCACCACTTCTTTTGACAAAATATGTACACTCATCCATGTATTGATTTTTATCTGACATGGAACGGGATGCAATCCCTTGTCATCACCAGAGAACGATGATACACCCACCCCCCGTCCTCCGTGTGGCCTACATGTGTCAAAAAATGAGTCCTGTTATGGCTATAGGAGACCATAATGCATTGTAACCCAGCTGAACTCCTAATGGCCATTATATCTAATCAGCATTTGTCAAATGAATTAGCCTCCATTGCTAACAACTTCTGATGTCACATGACAGTGGCATAGCATGGCACAAATCATTGGGGGGGGGGGGTTGTAGGGAGTATCATTTAGTATATGGGAGAGTACTGTCCTCAATTTATTTGAACTGTGACTTATTTATCATGTAGTACCAGTATATTGATTTGATCATATTTTTATGCATTCAACTTCTTTTTCAGTTGGATTTGATATCCAAACTTGGGGCACATTGCACATTTTGGGGTATGTGATAATTGATCTAGGATACTGCTAAATTTGATGAACTTCAATTATGCAAATAAATAATGCTTTAGTTTTATCCATGTTGTATAATTTCATTATTAAAATTACCTCATGTGCATATCATGTGAGTGTTATGTCATATGAAAATTATAAGAGCAACATTAGTGCAAGTAAGGGTGAAAATTTATCATGCAAATAGAATTGTGCAGAGATGATTGCAAAATATCTGCAGTGAAAGGAAATTAATGGTCTAATTGTTAGAGTCAATTTATAACAGCCATATGAATGCCTGAGTAGTGCTGTAGCAACTAATGTCTGATGTTCAGAAAGGAGATGTTAAGAATGCTTAATAAAATTACTGTCTTCAGAAAGTGCGGATGGTGAAGTGCTCACATGCGTATCACATGGTGATGAGTGTGCTGGTTTTTCCTCTTTCCTTTTTATTCTTTATAAGTAGGTGACTTTATTATTATATGGTAGAAGAAATTAGAATTCAACAAAACAAACAATTTGTCTATTTCTTGATTTGAATTATATCAATTTCACTCATTTCTTTTTCTTTTCTTTTTTCCCCTTCTAATCTCTGTATTTTCCCCCTGTTTTTGCATATTTTTATATGCCTAATAAAAGATTGTTAAAAGTTAATCTTCTTTAACCCTTGAACACTATTAAGATCAAGATAGGGTCTATGGAAAATGTGTGCTATACTAAAACCAAATCGTGCTCAACAGTTTAAATAGCAATATTACTTTACTAATACCTATTTGTCAAGTAAACAACATATGTGAACAACTGCGCATGTTTGTTGTAATGATGTGGATAATAGTGGCCAGTAATGTAGCTTAGCGAAATGGACTGGTGCGAAAAGGCACTTCCATAACGCAAACAAGACAGACAACAATATCCATTTTTGCATTCTTTAAGTCTCTCTTCATATCATGCCCTTTTGCTAAACTATCTATTTGATCATTACTAAATCATCCAACTTTGTTGCATAATTGGCTGGTGCACAATCAATTTGCCTTCTTAAATTGATTGAGTGAGCCAGGAAATCCTGAAATGAAATAAGCATGTATTTGCATTTATACCTCAATTCCCCAGATTGCTCTCTGTAATTCCTCAGTTGAAATTGATTGCATTCCCTAATGATATCATTGCTAGTAATTAGGTATGATAAAACTAATTTTTGAAAATGAAGGAGCCATGCCGCTATTTCCCACCATTGAGTATTCAGACTGCATGAAGCCCTGATGTTATACGTAATACCATTTTATTTATTTATTTATTTCAAATTTTTACCCAGAGTAGCCTGTTCAGTTTAATACAGAAAATTACATGAAATACAGAATTCATATACAATAAAAATGAAATAGAAAAACATAAAAGAAAGTTACTGGTCTTCCACAGGGCTCTGCATTATACAAATACAAATATAAATACACTTCATGAACACAATCATAACATTATCTTTAAAAATATTACAAGTTAATACACAACGTTTAATCATTTGAAGAGAGAGAGAGAGAGAGAGAGAGAGGCGGTGGGAGACATTAAAACAAGATTACGAAATGCTAGACTCCTTGCAAAGATTTGAGCATATTGTACAGCAAACTCTCATGTATATAATCAATGAAGGGGTTGCCATAAGTGCTTGCCATATTGTCGGATGTAAATTACTCCAGAATCATCATCGATTGGATCATGACTAGACCACTTTGTGGATGAGCGAGGGAGATGGAGGGAGAGAGAAAGAGATTGCATGCGGAGAGTAAGTCTGACAGCCAATAGTCATTGATCAAGTTCAATTTTCATCACTTGGTTAGGAAGGAATTGGTGATGTGGTGTATGTCTAGCCATTTTTTTAAAGGAAGTTTCAACTGATTTCTGAGAGTCTTAGACCCATATTTCTTATGTAAAAACTCTTCACAAATGAGTCATTCTGTGATATCTGCAAAGATTTGTAAATGTTGGGACAAAACTATGCAGAAAGTATTATTTAGTTGATAGAGTTGCAATGATAAAGCTTAGATAGAAAATTAAGCTTTAAAACAAAATATAGAGGTTTAGTGCAACAAAGGGCTATCTGCATTTCTTATTTGAATGAGATTTCAAAATTAAAATGATCCAGTAGAGACCAGGAACCCATAGGTAACAATGGTTTCTACAGCAAACTTTGCTACAGGTGGATATCACCCAAAATAGATATGGCTATCTGCTTTAAACTGCAGTGTGTCAGCGCAACAAATGTTTATTTCAAGATTTATAAAAATTGCCATAAATGCAGATAGCCCTTTGTTGCACTGGACCCTTGATATGTTGAGTTTTTGACCCACTTTCAAGTTGCTGCAGGACTTGTACTCTTTTTAATGAAGTATTCTTTATGTTCTTTGAGATTTCTCGATGCATCTTCCTTGAGTCATACCCTGAATGATGCAAGTAAAGTAAGTACATTGTATGATGTTAAATTCATTTGATCATCTGCCATTTCTTGGAAGTCATGTAGAATGAGTTCATAGTATCCATCACCTAGTTATTAAAAGAACAATGGATGAAATTATGATTGGATATGACAAGAACTAAATATAGCTGGGAGTTACGTTTGTCTTTGACGTAGCACATCAATAGAGAAAGAGCAGTTAAAACGTTACCTGATAACCTGAGATCTCTTTCCTTTTTAATTTTACAAAAACATTATTCTAAAAATATGGTGAAATTTCTCATACTGCTTCAGAGTAATATATTACATACTATGCAACAAAAACAGTTATGTACATGATATTTTTAGATTCTGAAGGAAATTTTCAGGAAGGAATATTAGTAATAAAATGCAAAGATTCAAGCAGCAATACCTGTATGCTTTTCCATCATTTTTCATTATTAGGGTTTTGTAGTTGATTTTTAAAAATGCAAACAAAGTGCAGAAACCGATGCATTTCACCTGATGAATGCTGAAAGATCAAGATCATATGAAGACAACAGATTTGTTTTGTTGTTAATATTGATATTAAGTATTTGGCATCACCTATACCTGGGAGGGGAAAAGCAAACTTAATCACTGTGACCCTTGGGTCTGTCCTCCTGATATAACTAATTGGGATGTGCAGGTGTACCACTACACCAGGTTTTCCCCTACTCTTCTTTGAATAGCACAGTTTTTATTGGGGCCTCCAATTAATGTCCTATCCAAGGGACAGAGTGATTTCCACTGAAACATAGCCTGCATCTATGAAACAGGGAGGGGGGGGGGGATATACACGCAATGCATGCTTCAGTTATCTGCCCAGGATGGATTTGAACCCACAATCTTTGGTTTGACAGGTAGATGCTTTACCGACTGAGCCACCTCGCCTCCTTGTGTCACTGTCTGCTGGATGTATGCGAGTGTTATTTCATATATGTTGTAATAAAATCTACATTCGATACAGTCGACCACCGTTAGGTAAATGGGTCCCTGGTAGAATTATTCCAAGAAATGCCCTGTTCGCTGGTAATGACTGCCAGAGTTAAAGTCAGGGTAATAATTTGCAAAGCTCTGTGGAAGCGCATAGGAACATTATTATATTATAATGAGATATGCATTATACCAGAATCTAATATGTTTCATTTTTCCAGTTTGAATGTACAGATTGAATGGTAGCAAAATTTGTAGAGATATTGGAGGTTTTACTTGAAATTAAGTTATGGTGCTGCAATCTTGGTAATATTTTAGTGTCATTTTCTGTTTGATGTTTATTTTTGTATGTATAAGCCTACAATCACCTCTGTATGTTAGCTATTGAATGCATGATTTAGCTAACGGATACCTTGACCTTTTGATGACTCTGTTTGTCTTGAATTTCTCATGATTTGCATGTTGTTTGCCCCAAAGCACCTCTCCCTTTCTCTCATGTTACTCTCTTCTTTCAATCAATCTCCTCATGATGACAATCGTCCGCTCCGAAACTCTGCTTCCAGCTCCGAGATGAAAAGGGAGAAAACATGGCAGGAAACTTAGCATTTTCTTGCTGCTGCTGTGGCTCTCTCTCTCTCTCTCCCTGACCCTCTCTCCCACCACACACCTTCTCTCTCTCTTCCTCCCTCTCTTTCTTTTCTTTATCACTCTCTCATACACTCTCTGCCTCTCTCTCTCATTGCTGTCAAACTCTACCTTGAAGAGGAAAAGAGAGAAATCTCGCTGCTTGGCTCTCTTCCTAGCCCACACCCTCTTTCTCGCTTTCTCTTAATACATCTCTCTCTTGCTCTCTTTTCTTATCTGAGATAAAAGTGTTTGATTTCAAGCTTCCAACGTCTGTATACCGTTCCCTTGGAGTAGTTGTCAACGTGCACAGTCCCTCCTATATAAGGCCATATTTTACCACTCGGTCAACATCGAATGCAAATACACATGTACATATCCAAAAATCTAAGGTTTACGTCGCTTTAGCGTGTCTCAAACTGCTTTTCTCGTAATAGCCACTGTCAAGGGCTGTTCTCGAGTAATGCGATAATAGGCTGTGTTGGTGATTACATTTAATCATTCTTGCAAGATGTATGGTTAGGAAATTTGACGGTTGTTTCGCATAGAAGTCAAAGTGGAATTCCTCATGAGATGTGAATTAATCATGAGATAGTTTCTCTTCTTGCATGTGGCAAAATATATCATTCCACTGCAATATGACAAATGATGCATTATAGCCCAAGTGATTTATCACATTGTGATTTCTGCAGCTCAGTGGTTCTATATGGAGGCTTTCGTCCTAGATTGGTATGAAATATGATTTTGCTGATGCAGAATACATGACTCCCATTTCAGTTTTATCATTTGAACATGATACAGCTAACAATTTGAAATAATACATACATAATAATGCTTCTATGAATATATATAGTATAAAGAAATTGTCAAAAAAGGAATTTGTGATTTCACATTTTGCCGGAGAAAGCTTTAATGGTCTCTGCTTCCCTATTCCTATCATTGGTAATTGATATAAAATTGTGCAAAATTCATATAAATTCATGAAATGTGATTGGTCATAGTCACTTTCCAATATTCTATTCAGCAGAAATTCTGTACTATTTAGGGTTGTTATTTTTATGTTAATACAACTGGCATTGCAAATTTGATATAGAATTCATGAAGAAAAGAATGATTGAATTCATCTTTGAAGTGAAATTATTGTTTACACAAAACAGCTTTAATAAAAGAGCATTTTGTTCCAGTCGAGAATCAGCCCAGTAGAAAATGCCAAAATCAATACACCGCATGCAACCCTATCCCTATGCTGGCTGCCGATTTATAGTTCCGAGCAGAAAAATACCCAGTACATCAACTATTTTCGCCATATGGTGTGGCTTAACTATTTTCATAATTTTCATATATTGAAATATGTAATGTGAACTGGATCCTGATAGTGGTGATTATGTTGAGAAATATGTATGCATGGGACAAGTGTATAGAGATAAGATTGATGGCATGGGGCAATATACTTTATAGTATATAGGATGTGAGAGGGTAGATAAAATGTTAATATGTTTCGATATATGCTGGAATGGTGTTATTGGCATGGTTTCCCAAGGTGAAGATTGCTAGGAGAATGTAGACATTACTGGATAATGTGAGGTTAGCTGAATTGTAAGAGTTTCTCCCGCCTCTTAAACACATCCATCAAGGATGATGGGCTGCATGGGAAAATACGTGTGGGCAAGCTTCTCAAAATTTGTTCATGTAGCTCTTAAAGCAAGACATGGATTAGAACTACATGTCGTCGCCTTCCCAGAAATAGGCCACTAATGCGCATGTGCGCGAAATGTACGTTTTCGAGAAAAACGCGATTGAAGTTTTGACCTTATTTTGAGCTTTTAGCAACAAGTGTATTATTTTTCTGTCCTAACTCTCAAACTTTCTGGCAGAGCAAGATTTTTTCTTCAATGATATTTTGTACTTTTATTTAAAACACTCTAAAGGTTTTCTAATCATTAGCATTTAATCCTTAACGGCTTTCTTCCCGGAACAAATATGCGCGAGTACGTAAATCTAGTTCCCGGAAAAAGGCCGCTAATGCGAATCGGTCTATGCGCATAAGCACGTTGAGCAAAGAATAGTGTCTTTCTTCCAGGAACAAAAAATGCGCAATAGTTCCCAGAAAAGGGATGCTATTGCAAATCGGTCTGTGCGCGTAAGCACGTTGAGTGAGGAGCAATTCACGTGCTCGCGTAATTTTGTTTTTTGGCTTATTACGTCATAATGACGTCAAACTGAGGTTCGAGAATGGTACGAGAAGAACGCTTATGACATGCTTTTTCCATTTCTGCAATGAAAAAAAATGGCGGGAATATTGAGAAAAGGTCGATAACGGCCTTTTTCCGGGTAGGCGATGATGTGTAACATTGTGTATTAGGAATTTATCAGACTTGGAAGAGTTGGTGTTTCTAAGGAGGAATTACATGAAAACGTATCGTTACTTTTTCACGAAGTGATGGGAATGAGGAAATTTTGAGTTTTTTGTATTTTTGGACATCATTCACTAACATCTTGAACCTCACAAAGTTTTAGACCATAATGTCTAATTACGTCACTATGGCAATAGCGTGAACAAGAAAATACCAAGGAAAAGGATTTTCTGTTTTACAGGAAGTGACGGCTTACAGCCGTCCTGTATGTTTTATGTGTGTGGCTGAGATCTGTCACTTTGTGAAACAAAAAAGAGCGTGTCCTTGATTTGAATTTGTGTTAATGTGTGCTTGACAATTCCCATTTGTTTTACACGTTTGTGGCTGAGACCCCTCACTTTGTGAAAACAAAATAAAAAATTGTAAGGAATAAGCAAATAATTGATGATTATCATTGTCCAGAATATGATCTATACTAGGAAATCAAATTTATTCACCCTCCATACAGTAAAGAGGTTGAGATTATGGTTTAAAACTTTGAAAGTGATTTATTAGAAACTAAGTTTCTTTTAAATTGCCTATATATTCATCTGTCACTTTGTGAAAACAGTCACAATGTTATGCAATTACAGAGATTCTAGGGTTTTCCTAATTAGTATGAATTGCTTTTATTTCCATTATTTTTTTCTGTTTTTTTTTTCCCCCCTCAAATATGGGCCTACAATTTCTGATGAGTTTTATTGTTTCACTTGATCATTTTCCTGTTTCATATAAAATTTATATAATGATTTATTTAAAAGGTATTCTGCAAAGCCATGTTAATTCTAGTTTACACACCTACATTTTTTCTCTGGCACTTTAATAATGTTTAGTTTATTGGCAATTATTGATATTGCATTATGCTATATCATTGTTCAGGATAAACACAATTTATGAATTTAGGCCATCATATATCAACATGTTATCAAATTTCTTATTTGTTGAAATTCAAGAGTGATATAAAAAAGCAAATGGAAGCAGATGGTTTGAGAAAAATAACATCAGCCTCTTGTGGTTGGGGTAGAAAATTATCAAATGAAGTAGAAGTTATTGCACTTGAATAATGGCTAGCAGTCCAATCTATTGATTGAAATTTATGAAGATTGTTTTCCATGCTTAGTAAACAGACGTCAGCAAAGTCCAGCTAGTAAGTGGACTACAGCATATCAGGTTAGCAGATTATTGATTTGAAAAGAAAGTACCGGTATGGATTGATATAAATGAATTGTTAAACAAATATTTTTAAAAGTAGTTTTGAACTAATCACTTTTTATGAAATTTGGGTAGAGTTGTTTAGTTCAGTAGCATTGGT
Source organism: Echinometra lucunter (assembly GCA_029962745.1). NCBI lineage: Eukaryota > Metazoa > Echinodermata > Echinoidea > Camarodonta > Echinometridae > Echinometra > Echinometra lucunter. The sequence continues at coordinate 53,303,533 of CM057151.1, forward strand.
TACAAATATGCAACCTCCCGACTGAACATAGCAGGAAATATGTTGGAAGTTTGTGTGGTCATTAATTTGTCATCTAGAAAGCACGTTGACCTCATGACAACACAGCTTTTATTCTGTCTGATCTTGCATTTTTTTTTTCATGACCACAATTGGGTCTCTGGAGGAAATTCTAATATTTGAGGCCAATCCAGATGGTCTGTGCCTGTGTAGTTTATGCCGTCCACTGCGTCATGCATGAAGCAATCAATTCCATATGAAACTAGAGAGAATCATATGAAAATCAATTTTTCTTTAGCTTTGTGCAATAAAGCGAATATGAAAATATCCAGAAATGATTTATTTATTTCGGATGTGAAGGGCCGCAGCCGCATTCATGCAGAAATATTTGCCATCCAAGAATTTGAATGTTTCTTAAAATTCATATGAAGTATGCTGTTATGAGGAATACGATATACAAAATCAAACAATAGGAAATTAGCGCAAATCTGAAAATATAAAAATTGTTAATCTTTAATAGAATGTTTATTTTTAGAATTATATCCTCCCTCAGATTATCTCTATATTAAAGTTTCTCAAGAGATTCTTTCATCAGGTGATAAATTGTCATTATTTTCACTTTCTTTTTTACTTTTCGAATATGCATGTAGATTTGTTTAAGATCATATTGGATGCTATTTCCAGTCTGTCCTTTGTATCTCATTGTAACGCAGTGTTAAATTGACCTACTCATTTTACACCTGTCATCTGTTAGGTCTTAGATGAGAAATGACAGTATTTCTCATTAAGACTCTATTTTTCTATCAAACTAATTTTGGATAACAGCCAAGGTTGTGAATTTTGAAGGCATTTACAAGTTGTGTAGGTTATTCACAAATTAGATAGAAAATTTGTACTAAATTTTTGATATAATACATCATAATATAAAGAAAAGCAAGACTTTTGAGAATTCCTGTACTTGATGGATAATTTTATCGTAGACATCACAAGGTTGGTGTGAGGACACCAACAAAGCTATGTTAATAAAAAGAAAACACCTTCCTTTCAAAGTGTCTTTTGGTATCTTTTCTCTCATGCCATTAGTGCATGTGCAGTCTCATGTGAATTCTGTAAGAAAGTAGAAATCTAATTATTGGGTGAATTGAGTGGTATCCTTGACAACACTCACGTCTTTGGAACACAGGCATTTGACTTTCCGCTGTTCTGGTCCCTCTATTCCCTTCTTCTTGGTTTCAATAATAATCATATTGACAGTCGTACTGACTGTTCGTCGTGATGTAGATTGGAGGTGGGAACTGAGAACATAGCAATCAATCAATACTCATTTCCATACCTTGCTTTCACAATAAACCAGAGATTATGTATTATTCACCTTTATAAAGTATGAACTTTCATGCCGATCTACGGAAGCAAAATGTTATGACAGAATTTACCATGAATTGCCTTTTTTCTTTATACCTGGAAAGCTTCATAAGTTCAAGTTTTTACCCTGCATCCTTTGTTAGCCAACTGTTATGTCAGTATAAAAACCTTGTGCATTTTTCTTGTTGAAATTCTTTCAGCTAGGAGCCAAATGGATGTCAGCTGTATCTTTTAACCCTTTGCCAGCATTCACATGGTCCCTTTATTAAAAGCCTATATGAGAATAAGAGAATTCAGTAGTTAATGAGTTAACACAGAGTCAACATCCCCGAGGCTTTTTTTTTTTCTTTCAAGATTTCCTTTTTTTCTTCCTGAATAGCTTTTTAAAATCATAATACATCATGATGCCTTATTATTATGTAATGTAATTTTTTCATTTATAATTTTTGCATTTTCAAATTTTCATATACTGAGGTATATATATTTGGGTATTTGTAATGCCTTTTTACCTCTTTCCCTACGTCGCACATATTCGAGGTACGATATGGCAAGCTATGAGAATAAGTAAGTGTGCATACTCTCAGCTCCCTGGTGATGGTTTGCGACTTGAGAACGTTTGTTGACTTGAAGTCGACATTGATAGAGGGCATTGTCAGGTCATATCTTTCATGTGAAGTGTACGACAACCACTTCATGGGATTTTTATCCCTTCTCCTCTCACTCTCAGAGAACTGTTACAGAGATACACTTCAGATATGTACTATCCTTTCTCCTTTTTTATATTCCAAGGTTTGCATTTTGCTTTTACAATGTTTTACACATTTTTTTTGTTAAGAGGGTTTCTATGAGTCATTAATTATATTACATATTTTTAGAGGGAGAGAGGATAGCTTTAAAAAGCCATGCTGTTAATGGCATTGTGACATACTAAAGGTTCCTGTAATGAGCAGGAACTATTTGAGTTAACAGCAATTATAAATATCCACCATTATAGTCCTGGAAAAAGGTGACACTAATGGCTCATTACAATTAGTCTAATGTACATACAATGTAATTGATTTGGACCTTTTTTTTTTGGTATAGGTATTGCCTATTGACTTCATGTATCTATGATAGAGTAATGCAATGAAGCTATGGTATATACCTTTTATGTATTCAGCTTTCAGATGCATGGTGGAATAAAAAGAGAACTGGTTACTAACCAACAATTTTCAAGTATATTTTGTGAGGCCCTAAATGCAAGATTTTGCTACACACTTTTTTTTCCCTGTTTTATGAAATTTCATTGTTTGTAAGCATGCTTGTTTGGATTTGAAGCAAGATTCTTGAGAACTTTCTTTCTGTTCATTTTGATAGTTTTAAGAAATTATTTGCTGAAAAGCTGTAAGGGTATCAAATTTGTGATGCAGCATGTTAACCAGTACCCTCCTGGCTCTTAACAAAGCAAAATGATCTACCTTTAAGTAAAAGTGAGAAACTGTCGGCTTACAAGAAATGCCCTCTCATCCATGAGCAATCTCCTGCATGTTGGGCTGTATCAATTTTTGACTCTCATTTCGGCTCGCTCGTCGTTAGCTCGAGGAGGGAATTGCGAGTCAGAGGGTTGGCTATTATCTCTGTGGATAGCAGCTGTGTACATAAATGTGCTTTGTATACTCTGAAAGCAACTCAAGTTAACTGACAGTAAACCAATTATACATAGTTGGGGAATAATCTGAGTCAGTGATCGTCTTCGTTGTCGTTGTAGCAAGTCAACGTGGCAACTTGTCGTTGCTCAGAACATGAACATTTAAGGCTTGTTCAGATATGAGAAGGGAAACTGCAGGGGTTTTTTCATATTTTTTATGTACAAAATTAATGGTAATAAGGCAACAAAGAACTGTGCTTAAAATGTTGAGGGCTCATTTACTTGCATGTTATAAAATGGGCTTAAAACCCTGTGGAAAAACCCCCACGATTTCCCTCTTCGTGTGAACGGATTTCCCTCTTCGTGTGAACGGATCGGAAGACTGTCTGAGAAGATAATAAATCCATTTATATGTAATTTTCTAATTGACTTTAAGTCCCTTTATGAGTCGGTCTGATGAAATGAGCTATATGATCATATTGTGTCATTCATATTCCTACATATCTATCAATCTCATTCTAAGGACATTTGCCATTTGGTGGGAAATGTAGAGCTCAAGTTTAGTTTATCGTTTTTCTACTAAAAACATGATCAGTTGTCAAAGTTGAGTGTTGTAAGCCGTAGTAATCTCACTATTTTTTCCCTTCTTAAACAATGTAAATGGAGTTATTGATTGAAGGGTGAGGAGGGGGGGGGTATCTTCTGCTGAGAGCCAGCCAATTAGCTCTATACTCTTCTAGTTTATCTGCATCCATATTTTATCCTCTAATTTGTGATACCACTTAATCTTATTCATTTAATGACTCTGTTGAATCATTAATTTCATCTTGATGTGAAATAGGATTTGAAATCGTTACTCTGGCACGTATGATACATCAACATCGCTGCAGTCATATTGACCGTGCGTGTACCCCGATGTTCCAGGTTTGCCCATAAAATTTATGCTAGGGCATGTGCTAAGAAGACAGTCCTTTACATCTATAGGTCTGCTAATTGAATGCACTTAAGTTTCATTGATTTATAGGTTGGGGTCGTTGTTGTGACGTCTCCTGCCGAAACGTTAACATTTTAGATTACACAATCATTCTACCATCTTGCCATGAACGTCAAACACTGCGAGTCTCTCCCTTGCCTTCCTCTCTTCTCTTCTACTTCTCTTTTATTTCTTCTTTGTACTGTCCATCATAGAAATCTTTTATACCTCTTTTTCATTGATTTTTGTAGATGTATCCTAACTTTTTTTCAAACAAAATCACTTGACTTTTTCTGAGTTTATCCCTGCCTTTTCATTTACTCTTACTTGTCATATTGCCAATTCAGAGAAAAATGTTAGCCTCATCATATACCGTGATCTTTCAAGCAAACCCATTTCACATTATCTCTTTCTCTGTCCATCTCTCTCTCTCTCTCTCTTGTCTTCTCTTGCTTCCTTCCTAACTTTCCTTTCATTTGGTTAGTTTTTCTTTCAACATTTCATTTGCTTGGAGCCAGAAGGGTGTTAACTCATATGCTTTAAAGGGGGTACCCAATGCTGAAACAATGTTAGTTCATTTAAAAGAGCATGATTTTATTAGCAGAAAATCATCTGCCTAAAGTTTTTTTAAAAGTCGTGTTGCCAAGTAAACCCCCAAATGTGGTAAGATTTCAGGATAGTTTGGACCCCTCAGCAGTGACCCAGTTTCAACAGGGTACCCACTTTGACGTCAAAATGACGTCAAAGTGGGTACCTTGTCGCGCACTTCTAGCAAAATGCGCGCAAGGTATAATACACATTGTACAGTCTAGCGCGCAGCACAACTGCAATGCGCGAAGCTGGGTACCCACTTTTACGTCATACCTCCTACTCAAATTTTTTGGTCAGCTCTTGACTTTTTAAGAGAAAATTAGCCAAAATGCATTGATTTCGATTGAAAATCATCAAAATTTTAATGTTATTCTTCTTACGATTCTATTCTCGATCATATATCAAAAAAAAAATTACCATTGTGTAATCACTTTAACACATGGTTAATGCCCTTCTGGCTCAGAACACATGATTCATTTCATGACCACTCCCCATTGTGGTTCACTTTATCTACCATAGAAGGTTTTCTCTGTGAATCCATCTTCCTTTTAACCCATTGAATACTAAGCCCCAGATCATTTGGGCTAAGGTCTATGGAAAGTGTGTATTATACTGAAATCAAATCACAGTTAGTAGGTTAATGTCTTCACATCATAATGAATTGTGTCTGTTCTCTCAATTGCTAATCACAATGATTTGCCTGCATTTTGTTATTTCAATATCCTGTTAATTCAGCCGAGTAATTCTTTTCCCGTGCATTTACTCCCTCATAATGTTGAAATGGTCTCTTATATGATAACGGCATGTGAGATTATGACAATCCTGCTTCTTACCTCATTCCATGGTGGTTGATGGACCATTAACCCATTCATTGTCAAGATATGGGTAGTAAACCATTCCATGGCCCCATTTCATGAAACTTGTTATCAGTAACAAGTTGCAGTAACTGTTATAAGCTACTGAAATCCTTGCATCTGATTGGCTGAGAGCAAATTTGTCATAGAAAAGTGGCAGTTGTTACTGATAACAAGTTATATGAAACGGGGTCCATGCCAGACACAAAGATGTCTTTATTCCAGGAGATGGAAGATTTTTAGCATTCAGAAATAACTCTTTAGAAAATCAATGTATTCAATCCTATTTAAATGATTTCAACAATCATATGCCTAGTTCCACAGTTATTCTAATAATTCTGCTAGATTGTTTTCTTGTTAATGTCTTGCTATGAGATATTGAGGTAGATACTTAAAAAATATGTGAGATGTATAATTCTAATTTTTTGTTATGTTTAAAATAAATGAAGTTGAACCCTGTCATGGAAAAATGTAAATCTGTCTTGATCACATGTAAGCAATAGATATAAAGACAACCAGTAAAAGCATGAGACTTACGTGGAGTCTCCTTCATGTGGAGATATCTTGTCCCCACGAAAAGTATTTGTTTTTACTACTAAGAAAAAAAGTTCAATATGCACAAAATTATTTCACTATAACATTCAATGAGAAATTAATTCTATTCTATTTTGAGGATTTGTATGAATGATTGTTGTTACATTTTCGGTGATGCTGTATATTTGCTGCTTGAGGATTTAAAAATAAACATTTTGCAGCATTGATGAGACATTCTAACCAGCAAGCAAGCAAGCTTTTCACCGAGCGTCACGCGTAAACTGGGGTAATCTGTTTCATTTTGTAGGCGGAAGCATTGATTGCAGAGCAATGATTGGCTTGACAGCCATACACAGGTAATAATTGATGTGACAGCAGTACTTTCGTATCCACGTATGATTGGTTGTCATGTGTTTTGCTCATAGACACCACAGAAGCAGAGTGTGTATAACATTGTTGATAGAATGTTTTCAGATTTTGAATAGAACTCAAGTAAAAAAAAAAAAAAAAAAAATTTCACAAGCAATATAAACATTGCATCTATTTACTTTTGATGAAAAATTTCAGGAAACACTTTGCAGGAGCTTTTTAAAAAAAGTATGTCTGTATATTTGTACAACAGAGGTAAGTTCCCATCCCCCCCCCCCAAAAAAAAAAAAAGACAGCTCCCAAATGAATTATCAAATTTGTTTGACTTTGGTATTAATGAAAAGCAAGCTCCTTACAAATTGCTGTCTATATTTTTCTTCTCCCAAAGTGTGGTAATAACCAAAATCATTGGTAAATTTTGTTAAAGATCCATACAGTTATACTAGTACTCGTCCTAAATTACATTGTTCACCTTTAACTCCTGACATATATTTTAGGTTTGCAAAATGGATTTTATGCATAATACTATTGGAATTTCATCTTTATCAGGAAAGCATTTCCTTTCTTTTCTTTTGTTTTATTATATTCATTGCCATAAATGTAATTGGTAAAGAGAACAGATCAATGTATATGAATTGATTTTAGTGCACTATCATATTAGACATATTGTGAATAAACATTTGGCCTATCAGTGAACTCAAAAGAACAATAAAAAAAAATCCATATTTGTATACTCACACACTGTGCCCTGGATTTTGCTTAGAACTGTGTGTTAATGAGATGTTGATATCATTATAAGAGTGTATTTAAAATTCAAATATGCTGTATCTATGAGCATGAGTTGAATAATAACTATATTTATCTTAAAGTATCAGCTAATACCAAATTGCCATCCATGCAATGATATGGTTAACAGTGGAGAAATTCAAAGTGCCATTTAGATAAATTAATGACTGCTCTAAATAATTGCGATTACTGATACGTAATTCAAATATGAATAAAAAACTCCATCTTTATATGGATTCAAATTCAGATTAATAGGTCTTTTCCACCCACTGAGTTCCTCCGTTGGTTTTACAATTTACCGGGTATTCTTTTGCAGGTCATTGCCTGAAGGGAAATGGCCTCCACTTCACTGGATAGGAATATTTCAGAAATATATGAATGCATCAATATGGCCTTTACCTGCATCAATTTATGTGAAATGACCATTTAATTACTGGCATGTCAGATTCTGTCTGTTGTAGAACACTATTTTTTTTTGCCTTTATGGTTATGTTCAGAAATGAGGGGAAACAGTTAAATGGGCAATTAATGTATTGAATACTTTATACTTGTGTGCTTAGACTTGAAAATCAAATTTGTGACAAAATGTTTTGATATCTATACACATATTTGTGTAATATCAAAGTGCTTGTAGATTATGAAATTTGTGAAAAATTATGTCTCCAGTCACAGTTTTTTAAAATAATTATACAGCACCTGATATGAGGAAAAATTCAATCAGCTAAAACTTTTTTTTAAAGCAGTCTGATCTATAGAAAAATATACAGTGAATGTACAAGAAAAAAATGATGCTGTGTTTTCATGATAGTCCCACACCTTCATTTGCATGTTAGTACAAATGACATTATTACATAATAGGCAACATTATTATGTAGAGTGGATTAATGAGCGGTGTGACCTTACACTTTGAACGATCATAATGAGTCTATAAGCTGTTCATACTCCATGAAGAATTATGGAGGACGATGCTCTGTATGGTGGGGAAAACAGGAAGGCAGATTGGATGATGGAATCATGACTTTCTTGTTATATGCACATGAAATCTCAATCTGATGGGTGTCGTACATAATTGAGTTGCTCGTGTGATTTTAAGTACTTTGGATGAATAAATCAGATGACATTTGGAATTCCAGACACCAACAACTAATTTTCTTTCAATTTTCAGCATGAGGGAACTTAAGGATGATTTTTCATCATTGCAACATTGACGGAAATGTGAAGTGGTAAAAAATATGAGAGATTAATTTGATAATATGAGTGTAGATGTTAGAAACGTCTGCTGGGGGAAAGATTTTCAGCACTGCAGAGACAATGTGATGAATGGAGAAAATGCTAGAGGTAATTGTTATTTCAAAAAGCTATTCATCAAATTTCTGCCCCTAAGTTGATGTTTTTATAATGCTAAATTAGAAGCATTTATAAGTTATTTTTCTTAGCAAAAAGGAAACTTTTGAATATGAAAGAAATGATTGTGCACAGAGAAAAAAAATTAAAAAATATGGAAAAAAAGGATGAAAAATTGAATTATGGAACTGAACTGTTAGAACTAGTATTATGCTTAAGACTCATAGAAAATTGTCAAAGTTAGAGAAAATAAAGAAAAATGAAGCATAAGTGAACAATGAGTTGAATGATGAAAGGTCATAAGCTAATTATGCAAATGTATAATTATCCTTACCTTGCAGAAGAAATGTGCTTCTTTTGCACACAACCACCAGCTGCCATTCTGCCAGATATTTAGTGCATAAAATAAAATTCCTTAATGCAAGTAAATTCCTGCCAGATTGATAGACATAAACAAGAAGAGAAGTCACTTGGAGCCAGGTCAGCGAAGATCCCAGGTGATAAATCCAAGAAATATGTATCCAGGAGTAGAGAGAGCTGAACCGTGCTGTAAATCCAATTTTTTTTTTTTCATAGGCCAGTGCTTCGTGGAGAGCTTATAGAAGCAGCGTGAGTTGACAAGGTTACGATAAATCTGACCGGTGATTAAAACGATATGAGCGCAATCGGACTGAACGAGGGAAGCAGTGCACCTGTGCGTAGGAGACCATTTCCAATGAAAAGATGGGAGAGAGTGAAAGAGTGTTGCTGGTTTGTGGGAGAGTGGGAGGCTAAGTCAGACGGTAGTGGTGGTGGTAGTGGTGGTGGCGTGGAGAGAGAAAGAGAGTAGTTATCTACAGCTGATTTGAAATTGTTGATAAAAAGAGAAGGGGGGAAAAAGCCTTAGCCACATGGTGTAGAGGTTTGTCAATATACACACACACAAACACACTCAGAATGATATACAGCTGTAGCCATACACACTCTCACGCTTCCACAAGCACCATCCCACACACAAACTCTTTTCTGTCATTCATTGGTCGACGGACTTACACTCTTTTTTGTCAGCTCATGCATATTTCATCTTGAAGGCAGAAAGGAAAGGGGACTCATTATAATATTGCACCAGGGTGGATGGTATACACAAGTTGCTTAGCAACTCGACGGTGACGTATGGTCTACGAGGTCTCACTTTCCATTCATTTTGGGCTTTTGGGGGCTTTTTGGATGCTTTAGAATCCTCTGTGATTTCCCTGGTATTGGTAATGACTAATTTCATCGTGAATCGCCACTGTTGATCTTCCCCCAGCAAGGTCAAGTATTTAGTACTAATTGCATATCCAAATGTCAAAACCTGTGTTCATTGACTGCTCATTACACATTCAAAATAAATGAGCAAGGATCATGCTAGTAATTTGACTTGAAAGTGTTGTAGGCTCTGAATTGCTTTGCATTCATCATTCTTGTTCCATTAGCTTTAAGTCTCTCAGTCGGAAAACAAACCATCATGAGTTTATATTGCAAGCAGAAAGCAGGTGTGGAGATCACTGATTATTCATTTCATTGATTGGAATTCTTTTTAGATTTCATATTGATTTAAATACCTTAGGTTACATTTTGTCCAATAGCTTTGAATACAGATGTATGCTGGCTCTGCGGGGAGAAAGTCGTCTGTTTGGAGCCAGAAGGCATTGACTCTTATCATTTTATGCAGAATTAACACCTTTCTGGTTCCAAACAGAAAAAAATATCATGTTAACCAATAAAATCATTTTGTCTGTAAAAATATTAAGCACACAGATGGAGAAAGAAATGCTAACTGTTATTTGACATCTTTTGTATAAGTTTAAATGTGTAAGACATAGCCATGCAACAAATGTCCCAAAATTATTCCTATGTGAGCTTCAGCACATTAAATGATAAACATTTTTGTATACTTTTCTCTTTACCCTGATGATCAAGCAAGTGGAAGCTGTTAAAGACAGTTCAGGACAATGTATCATGGATTTCAAAACATTAACTTTGTTCATCCTTGTACAGAGAATGCAGAGAATACAGAATCAAGGGAAAAAATTTGATTTTTAAAAAACACTTTAAAGTTAATTTTTATCCCAATATTTATTTTTATTTTGGCAGCAATGTAATGTTGTACATTTCTTTTCATGGAAAATGCTTATTCTTTAACTTTTTTTCTTTCATTATATTGCTTATTCTTTTTTTTTTTTTGGGGGGGGGGGAGTTTTAGGATCCAGTTCAATTAGAATATTGCCCTTTCTATAAGATACAAGTAGAAACATTCCCCTCTCAATAATTTAATCATTGAGACATATTTAAAGAGTTTTTGTATTCTTCATTGAGGTTTTGCAGTCATTCCTTATGTATTTTTCATTTTCTTAGAAAACACCTCATTATTTTGATAACTTTTAATCATGTTTAAAAAATACTCTTTTTTTTCTTCCTGTAAGAGTTGGTTGTTTTTGTTCAAAAATTTCTATAAATTTCTATGTAAAGGATACATGATTTATTCATGTTGTGAAAGCATCATATTTGTAATTCTTTCATATTTGTTGTAAAAGAATATATGTACCTCACTTTTTTATGGCTTCATATATGGAGTTCCATAGACGTGTATCAGTCAGATATATTTATTTACATCTGGGACCAACCTTTAACCTCACCATCCGAAAGGCTTGACTCAGGATTAAACCTGGGTTTGATTGCAGTCAGTTTGTAAGCAGAAGACAAAGAACTGAGTGGACGTTACCACTAGACCAATTCCTGCTTTTTTGATATCAGTGAAGTGCTATAATCCTTTCCTATTCCTATTTGGTGCACCTGGGGAAGCAGTGGCAAATGTTAAATAAAAGTCAATTTGTATTCATCATTCAGAGATTTTTTAAAAAGCAAATAGTGGTATGTGTATATGCAAATTAGACATACACATAGAAGCACTTTAATTGACAAGAATGGACCCTGTGTCTAAAATTATGGACTGTCTGGTATCTGTTTATAAACCTGTGTAAACAATATAAACATTGATCCCATCCACACTCTGTCTTTTGATAGAGTGATAAATGGCACTAGGAAATACTTTGTAAATGGAAAGTAGGGATAGGATGGTGAAAGGGAAATACATCAGTGAACTTGTGGACTTTGTGTGGAGTTAGATTTCCTGCCTGGGTATGATTGTATACATGTATAAAGAAGAGTTATCAGTGATATTGGGTAGAGTTAAAGACAAGTCTTTGGCATCTGTAAGGGGTTTTGCGGTGCATAACTTTTTTTTTTTTATTTCACGTTTCTGCAAAATACTGTGATACTATGATATTTGACATTCCATACATTTCAAAATTGTTCAGGTATATGTCATATGTCATAAAGGAAATATAGCATAAATATGATCATGCAACCTGAGCAACTATGCAAAACCAAACTTATTTTTGTGAAATTAATGAATAAAACCAAACATTTCAATATGAACTGCTGTAAAGTTTCACCCTCATTGACACGACTATAAATAAGCTTTCTCTTGTGTTGAAGTACTGGATGATAAAGAGCAACACTTTGGTTGATGCCTTAGGTGACACTTTTGAATATTGAAGAAAAATTAATATGTTAAGCCACTCCATTTGATAATGTCAAATATAGATTTCCTAATGAAAATAATGTGTCCAGTTTCTGACCTGTTTTCATGTAAAATCTTAAGAAAAAAAATTAACACTTAATGCAAATGATCCATACACTTGTTAATAATGAAGTTATACTAGGGTGATCTTTGCTTTCGAAGACAAACTTTGCCATCACAAGGCACATAAGGGGTTGTGTGTGAGTGTGTGTTAAGCTATGTGATGGAACTTAATTATTACCTATATTCAGTATAAAATGTACATACTTGCGTGGGAGGCCCTAGAGTAAATAAAGTATGCCATTTAAAGGTCGTAGCCCCTATCTTGGTCATTTATATTCGGCAAGTCGTCTTTCTCATTGGTGTGTGGTTTGTCCCTTACTTAGCTATCAGCAGGTATTATATTAGTAGCTCCTAAGAGAGGATCATGGCTGTAAAACATTAGAAAAATAAAAAAAGAATCTTGGCTGTAAATTCTATACAACACAACCCAACTCCAGCCTACCAGTTTTCCTGAACCTAAACTTTCAGCGTTCTTATTAAGCAGTCATATCACGGACTTGACTGAATAAGTCTCATCATGGGGCCATCATACTTTGATGCATAAAGCATGACTTGAATTCTAACTGATGGTGCCCATTTCTTGCTCCTCTAGCAGTTTCCTTGATTTTTTGTTTTAATACAGATGGGTATTGAAAGAAAGATCACAGTAAAGCAATGATTGCTACTTTTTAATTTGTAACAAGTATAAATGAAATGACTTTGATTGGCTTGTTGATTACTGAATTCCCTTCATCCTCCTGGTTTAATGCAAGAGCCATTTGGTTTCAAGAGGCAATGTGTTTGCTCTAAATTTGCAGTTTAAAAAATGAGCTTTCATTTTGTATTAATGTTGTGTGCAAACATTAGACATCTTAGAATTCATTTTTTATTTTTAAGTGTATGTCAAAATGTATCTCAAAATAAACCTCAAAACTGGATTCTTTTAAAGTTTCAGTACACTCTTAAAACATGTTTAAAAAAACTATGGGTGAAAAAATGGATTCAAAATCTCTTGACATTTGTTATAAAATGAGTGTTAGTTAAAATAGACTTTTAATCTTGCAAAGGTTAAAAATACTGTTCATTATTATAAACTATTGCTTTTAATCTTGTTGGTTATGTTGTAACCAACAATTATTACAAACAGTATTCCCAGCTTTCCCACCAAAATGATCATGTGAACTGTCGATATTGGATGTTTTTGTTGGTTAAAGTTTGATCAAAGTGATTAAAATACTGATCATGTGACTGAATAGCACAAGCTGCAATGCAGTGGATTCGAAACAAAGTTGCTTGTTTCATTTGACTAATATTGCACTTTATAGGGATCAGATATAATACCCGTTCAAGAAATATATTGTTCAGTCTTGTAGTGTATTTTTTTCCGTTTAAGAGTATTTTTCATACTTTCCTCTGCATGGTTGGCTACTCCGATCGACAACATTTCATCTCTCAAACGCAGCTATCAAATTTTGATAGAGCGATAAGCGTTAGCACTACCATGCTTGTATTCTTCCCTATGCCTCTCGTAAAGCCACTTATAATATTCGCTGAGTCTCACACTGCTGAAAATGTTAAAAAGCTATTCATGTTACTAAGATGTTGAAAGAAACTAGGCTACTTGACGGCGGTTTGTGGAGAAAAATCATGAGTCAGGCAAGTTGATTTGCATTTCTTAGGCTACGGTGGGAATGGATTTCCTGTTTGGGTGACTAGATTCAGAAAAGCGTACCCTTCTCTGCTTCCCAGACCCCAAGGGCATGCAAGTGGTATTAAATTGAAATATCCTGAAAAAGAGTGGATTTATTCAGAATAAACAGCTGGATTAAGAAGCATAGGAATATAGCAGAGATGAAAGACACTTCAAAATTGAAAAGGAAGAGACCTGTTAATATGCATGTTTCTCTCCAGAACCCTTGGTTACCAACTATTGAGTTCACCTGTAACACATAATGGCACCTGAATAAAAGTAATCCAGTTTGCATATCCTAGTTGATGATATGTTGGGCAAGCTTCTGGCAAGCTTCTGAGTTATCAAGGAAAATTTGTTCAACAAATATGCACAGAATTAGTAAACAGGTTTATTGTTTTAAGATCATGAATATTCTCAATTTGTTTGGCCGTTGCAAAGGTTTTTGGCTGCATACTGATGCGTATTGGGATTTCAGGCTTGTTTTCGCTTTTAATAGGGCCTCTTCTGAATGTTGATAATGTATTGCCTTCGGGATGCTGCCCTTAGATATTTGATTTCAGAATCAAGTAACGTCCTTGATAGGTACCTTCCAAGGTAAAGATATCTCAATGTATGAAAAATATTGATTTTAGGAGACTCTTCCATATGAATATTCCAGAGTAAAAAGAGAGAAATGGTAAAATTGATGTGAGATACAATGGGTGCCTTATGATTGGAGTTACCATTATGTGAAATATGAAATAATCTAAGATTATATGTAGGAAGCATGGTTTAACTGCTTGTTCTAAGTGTTCAGTATCTATTATTTCAACATGGTTTATCAAGTCACTGATAGTAAGCCTTATATGTAGCAAAGTATTTGCTTGTTTAATTGAAAAAATGGTAGACATCCCTTTTCTCTTTTCAAGGGGGAGGGATGGGGAAGCAAACTTCTTTTTTTTTTTTAATTAATAGAAGTTGTGATTGCCACATGATTATTGCTTTGTTGATTTTGTTTGAAGAAATAATTTATTTCCTCTAATCCAGTAGGAAAGAAAATTCAGTTGCAATGGGGCAATTCCACATGGGAAGAACAATCAGCTCACTTCAGATTTATATTAAAACAATCATGTTGATAGTCCTGAAAAGCCAAATCTTTGAATTAAAGGAAGCTTAAAGCCACAGTGAACTGGCACTTATACGGCTCTGGAATGATGTATTTACAACAGCGCCAACTTGCAGCTACTCACAACCAGAGACTGTCTCAGAAACATTACGCCTTTCTTGGCTTCTAGTGAACTGCCTTAGTCTGAATACATATATATTTTTACCGATGTGTCTCAAAAATAAAGCTCGCATTGATCAGAATGGTGCATGCTGGGAGGAAAAAACGGGACAGAATCAGTAGTTCAGGACTGAGATGGCATCTATTTCGAAATCTCGTACAAGGGCGCCAGTTCGCTCTGGCTTTTAACGAGAAGGAATTCCACTATCTTAGTCAGTTTTGGTATGATGCATGTTTGATTTTACAAGACATTTTTGTTCTTTGAAAATGGTGCCATTTTCTGGTAATTCCATTACCAAGGTTGTACATGTATACCACAATATCATGAATGTAAATGAAATATTGTTGGAATGAAAAAGTTTAGGTTGAAGAATGGGCATATTTTCATAGTATTAAATGGTAAGAAGGAAGGCAAGGTACAAAACAGGCACACAAATTCTAAAAATGTCAGTAATAGAATTGCAAATTGTAATTCCGTTACCATAGAATTGTCCAGTATGTTTCTTATGAGGATCAGGAACATACAGGTTTGCCTGTCCTTGCATTACTGGTATATTAAATTGCTTCCAATACACATCTGCCTATTTATCCACTTCAACAGCATGATAGGGAAACTTTTACTGAATATTTCCAATAAATTCTTCGAATATCAATGCTGTAAACTGTTAGTATTAAACATTGTTATAAAGCATATGAGAAATGATGTGAAATATATTTAATCCTTTGAGCATTTTTCTGCAATTATGTGACTTGAATATATGTAGTTACAATCTTACAATGAAAAATTAGATGATTTATTTTTGTTTCTTCTTTTCTCTGCTTTTTGTTATGTATAGATCTGCCTCACCATACCATGGTTTCATGATCATGAACAGACTGAGTCTTCACAACCTGACTGAACCAATCACCAAGGATCTAGACTATACTCTGCAAGAACCATTCTTGCTTTACAAGACTGCCAAAGGTATTATCTGTTGCAAGTCAGAAGGATGTTATCTTGTACACTTTAACAGAGAGTTGATGCCTTATTGGTCCTGAACAAAAGATTATTGTGGTAACATGCCAATGTGTCTATCTGGTCCATGACAGTGCTGACTTGAACTTACAGTCAGATGATAGCTTGATTGTATGTTGCCTGTCATTGACCAACCTGAATCTGCTGTAGGATCAACAGCAGAAAACTTGATTCTGGTTGGTTAACTGATGATTGTAGTTAACAATAACTTCTAGCTTAGACTGTAATGAATTAGTCCACAATTAACTAAGATGGAGTGCTAGAAATTAATCATCCATAAACCATCCTAAGCAAAAGTGGAGACATCCATAAAATCTCCTTTTCATTTATCAAATCACAAATTTCATCAGTTATCTTAACTCCATAATTTTTCTTCATGCCTCTATTATTGATGTTCTAACCTACTGAAACCTAAGACAGGATTCTGCTTTGGTTGGAACCCATCATTGGGGAAGCATGTTCGATGAAAAAAGAAACCCTCTGTGATGGATTCAGCATTATTTTCATAGATTACAGCTAGAGCAGAGTATCTTTAGAGGGATAATGTTGATTTTACAACTTAACAAGGCAAGAAGTAGAATTGAGATATTGGTGTTGTGGGGAATGTTGCAGGGGATGTATAATTCTGGATTTACAAACATAGAGATTGCCCATGTGTGCTGGCTCATTAGCTGAGAGCAAATGAAGATGAGAAGGACGAGAGAGATTGGTGTGTCCCTCCAGGAAAGCCCTGCATCCCATTTCACTCAAGACGACAGTTAACATTCTCTTCGGATGTTGATGCATCAAATAACCAACCACACTCACTTAGCAAATTAGAACTTATCCTTGCTGCCAGATACGTCTCAGTCTATGTTATACGCCTTTTTAAAGTCATACAATCTTTCTCTCTCTCATGTGGCATTTGCACAAGAGTAAATTTACACAAGATTTTCATCCCTCAAAAAGGGTAACAAGGGATGAGAATATTATGTATAGGAATGATATGAGAAACTAGTTTTTGCAAGGTCAGTTTACATATATTTTGAGCCAGCATACACCAGTGGTATTGTTTTAAAAATAAGAAATCATTATATAGCTTGCTAGTCATCTTAGCACATGCTCATGATAAGCCTTGCCCAGTTATTTGCTTTTGTTTGTATAATGTTTTGGCAGGCACTGAATCCAGATTCTGCATGAAGGTTTTAAGTGAAACAAAGCTCAAACCTCTACAATGTATACTTTTATCACATTCAGACAAGGAAAAATTAGGTTCTTGTTGTGTAGTTTTTTTCATTTCCTAATGCATTATGACAAGTTTTTCTAGTGTGAATAGGGGTAAGTTTCCTAGAGCCAAACTCTTGGATGTCAGTCCTTGACAGTGTCAGTCTGCAATCCACTAAGTGCAAACTTCTATTTGGTTTCATGTCAGATCATCAATCCTTGTGTTTGCTGATGTACATTTCTTTTTATTTGGTCAGTTCAGCCCCTGCGCGAAGACTCTCCTTCAGAGGTGGTAGTATACCGGTAGTGTAGGTCAGCCTCAATAATGTGATGTTTGGACAAGAAAATGAAAGGTGCATAATCCTGCTGTCAGGAGAGTTAAATCTTGTATTTTAAATCTAGAAAAGAAAAAAAAAATCAGAGACTTCAATAATTTTCTGAAATTGGCCAACATCACATTATCTACCATGATATATGATCATCTGTCTCATTTAGAAAGGGAGGTTTTCAAAAATATTTGGAACTTCAAATCACATTGTTAGACATTCTAATACTTTTAGAATGTTATATGTGATTGATCTTGACAAACAAACTTCAATTTATGAACAATATTTCATGCTGAGTTACATGTGTGATCTAGTTTTCATTCATTTTTGTCTTGCAAAGTTCCCCTAAAAAAAAGTTTCAAATCGTGCCCAGCAATGACTTGGTTGAAAAAAAGTATCTACATGAAGAAATTTCCCTTGATCAGACAAGATGAAATCATATGCATGCACATGTAACATTATATTGCATTTCCCATGCCCCACTAATGCCCAAGGAGCTGACTTCCTATGTTCATTTTAAAATCAATCACCATTTCATAGTCCAAGTTACGTGACACAAAATATGCATTTTTTTTCACCGCTACTAAATTGTAGTTTTAGTTGTTTGTGTAATTTTTTTTTTTTGTATATGAAGAGTTCAAAGTTGTGTATTGTGTTAAAACTGAAAAAGGGAGTAGCCTTTGCTTGCAAAGTAAAATAAGGACAGGAACTGATATGAGGTATAGAAGTTATAAGATCTTTTGGAGAATCACTGATTGGAGAATCAGTTTTTATGAAAGACTTTGTGAATTTGATTTAAGCCTTTCTGTGCAGTGGGTGGCATGTCTTACTGAAGAATTTTATGTTGCAGAAAATATTTGGACTACAAGTGGTAGGTGTTTTTTTTTTTTTTTTTTTTTTTGTAAATAGGGACTGCTTTTATGAATGAATATAAAGTTCATTGATACGAATGGTGTTTTCCAGTATTTTTTTCTTTGGTACAGAAAAGTTTTGAAATTAATTTTGAGATTTTTCTTCTTAAACTTGTTCAGAGGAAGTGGTAGACAAGTAATTTCTTAATTTCCAATATTATACACACTAAAAACTAAAATGTTGAATCACCATTTAAAAGGGTGGAGGAGTGACTACATTTTCAAAATGGTAGATTAACACTTTGAACATGCTGGATTCAACAGCATAAGGTTGGAATCCAGTATGTACAGTGTTGAATGCAGCATGTTCAAAGTGTTAATCCATAGAAGTACAGAGCTTTAGAGAGGTCTAAATTAATCATCTTCAATCCTCAAATTGGCAACAACTATTATTTTTCTTCCACTCTTACATAGTTTGAAAAAAATGAAATAGATATAACATGAACCAAAATGAATTGTGATTGTAAAATTTAAGCAGAAACTGCCAATTTGAACGCGGAAATAGGGATTATATAATATTCACTGCGTTGCCAATTTAAAGACTTTAATGACTAGTTACATTTAAACTACTCTAATTCGAAAATGCAACATCATACTGCATTGAAAATGGACTCAAAATTTTCAGCAAATTTTTCTCTTTGTACTCAGTATAATGTGTCGTGCCCAGCATTCTCGACCAACAGATACTGCCAAAGCGTCTCTTAAAGGAGACACTGTACGTCTACGGGTTAATCTAACATTTTGAAAATCTAGTCACTCCTCCACCCTTTTAAATGATGATTTAACATTTTAGTTTTAGAGTGTACATCAAGTAGAACAAGCATCAAAAGAACAAATAAATTTGGTTTTCTGCAGTATTTGACTACCAGTTCAGTTGAATTATTAAAAAAAAAACAAGATAAGAAAAATGTGTTTCTTCACCCTTTGAATATGGTTTAATTTTGGTGTAACTGTATTTAAAAGACCACTAATGCATCATGCAGTGTGAATCAATAGGGGCGTTCACACACAAGGTAAAAAGTGAGTTTCCAAAATCGATTTTCTAATCGCGATTGGAATTTCAATTTTATCTTGGGTGGTAGACAGAATAATCTCACTATTTATCCAAATTTCAATCTTTCCCTGTATGTGAACGGTCGCAATAAAATTGACATTTGGATCGCGATATGAATCGCGATTCAAATTTCAATTCCTCCTGTGTGTGAATGCACCTAATAAAAAAGGAAACCTACATGACAAAGGAAAACACAGTGATGAAAACAGGAAAAAGCATAACATAATGGTAATTTATATTTCTTCTGTCTTTCACAGCAATCTGTGGGATCTGGTTTTACAACAGGGATGACTGTGTCAGATTTGCAGAACTTATTCAGAGGTAAATTGTTATTTCATGTCATCATTTGTCCCTAAACGCTACAGTTTCATGATTATTCATGATAATTTTATGAACTCAGCTAGCTATGAAAGTGAAATTCCCATTTTATTGTAGGGAGACATGCAACTGAAGGAACACACTCTCTTCCTCGTGCTTGATTGTGAGTGAGAGGGGTCCCATGTGTGTTTTGAAATAATCTTTTCTCTTCATTTTGATCTCATCAATTTGATTAACTAAACTAGGTCAGTGCTAATTAATGGTAGAGTATACAGATGGAAATACAGGTTGAAGCTCTATGTTATTGAAGAGTTTGGAAGTTTAATCAAGTCTTGATGTTATGTAGGGAGTGGATATGTGATTTATTGATGAGTATACAATATGGATGTAATGATATCTAGTTGATACTATAATTACTGCACCAGTCTGAAGGCAAAGAGTATAATTCAGATGAAACATAGGGGAAATGGACAACAGTACTCTGACGAAGCTAGCTGAGAGATTTTCTATTTTTGAAACCAGAATACAGCACTTGGAAGCTCAAAATAGCTTCAAAAGGCAGTGAAGAATGTAAAGAATCAGTCTCATTCACAAAATGCCCATCACTTTTGTGAAAATCTTAACATAGTTCTGATTAAAAAAAGAGGATTGTCTACTAGTATAAATATAGATTTGTTTTTAATAGTCTGTTGATATTTAGAGTCTTTTGGTGACAAACATCTCTGCCTGGAACTGATTGTCTGTGATTTTCTGAATAGATTGTGAGGGAGATTCTCTTGTGGATAAATGAAAAGATATGCTTTCATCTATTACACATTTTACTGTGTGGTATGGTAGAAAATCCTTTTGTCATTTGTATTTGCAAGAATAATGTCCCATATTGTGGTGAAGAAAAACCACTTTGTGGTGTAATCAAAACTTGGTCACAATTATCATTCAACCATCATATGACGCAATCCAAGAAATTGGCTGTGACGTAAGCCAAAAAAGCCATCATGGTATCCTAAAACAACTGCAGTGACTAGAACATATTGGCAGATCACTATATTTGTAAAGACATCATTACCAACATATTCTAATGCATAAATGTGTCTCTTGACTCACTTCTGCTTTGCAGAGTATGAATATACAGAATAGAATAAATTATAACTGCACTTTATTCAGTTGTGCTTTAGGGCATGTTCTGTATGGTTCTCACCATATTTGTTTTGGTTTTATCAAAAGAGTATTTAGAAATGAGTATTTTTTGAGGGTCAATTAAAAAAATGGAAGACAGAGTCACAAAGGAGGCTATAGAGAGAAAGAGAGAGGGATAGGGGGAGAACGAAAGCAGAATGTCTACAGAGAAATGTATTAATGGGGTAATTTCACATAGAACCAATATCCATTCAAGCTGTAAATTCCATTCAAGCTGTAAATCCATCCTTTCAGAACCATTGATGTTTACCAAATTAGTCATGTTACAAAGTGCACTCTGTGAAGCAAGCACTCTTTCTTTTGAAATTAGCTTGCTGCTGTTGCATTATTTTGTAGCGTTGGCCTTGTGCATTAACAATGGCCTAGAGAGGCATTGTTTTATTCTCTTGTATGCAATTGATGTTCATCAAAAAGTCAAGAGACCTCTCTTTCTCTCCCTTTCTCTCCCTCTCTGTCTGTCTCACATCACATCAAGGACATGAATTTGGCACATTTTTATGCATACTGGATGTAAACATTGAGCTGGAAAAAAAATTACTGACATTGATAACATTTTATTCGAAAGTGCTTCCATTAGAGTTTCCCGAGTCCTGCAGGACACAGCTGTGAACCTTTTCCAAAATTTCCATTCCATCTCATAACCCCTTTATCATCCCTTGTTTTAATGATTCCTACAAAATCTTTTCTATTTTTTCAAATATCATCTTGTATATCATTTAAACATTTCATTAGATGATGATACTGTTACCAGATGTCTTGTTATCCTGTTGCTTTTCTTGCCGGTAGGAGCAATGCGTGAAAGTAGCAATATTGTAAGTTTTTCCTCTCATTTTTCTGTTCTGTGATATTTAGATTACTGGAGAAAACTCGGCAAGAGGAGAAGCAAGTCACAAGTAGTATGCCCGCACCTACGGATATCATGTCTATGCTTAGCAAAGCACAGCATGAATATAAGGTTAGTTGTAATTGGTATATGTTGGGTAACTCTGATTCCATGAGTAAATTTTGAGGAAAATTTAATTTGTCAAAATTTGTGACAATCACAGGTCATTGCACTTCACAGGTCGCTGCAGTTAACAGGTCATTGCAGTTCATGAATTATGATTTCCATTTTTGTTACAGAATCTATTTTACATACTTTTACGTCTTTCTGTGGTAAAGCTTTCAGTTATTAATAAGCTTATTGCTTCATTATGTGTTAATGAATTATGTATTTGATGCAGCTAGGTTGATGAAAAAAGGTTTTATGACAACGGGAGTCCATTAATATCTTTGCCATTCGAGCCAGGGGATTATCTAAATGTCTTTAACCTTCGTGGTATATTCCATCTATTGCTCAGGCAGGTCATATTACTGCTATATTAAAGAGCATTATATGAATATTTGACCTGCATCTTTCTATAGTCACTCACAAATTCCACGAAGGCATCTCACACATTTTACAATTGAATAAACCACAGACAACATCAAGAGTAATGAGGTTAAATGGAATTTAGCCCAGAGGTGTTGTGCTTTTTGAACACAAGAGGGCAGTATATGAATGTCCAGTTTCTATCTGAGTTGGCTGTTGATGTCATGTAGACATGTAAGGTCCATAGGAATTAGTGTAATGTTCAAATCTTGTTATGTTGCAGCATTGCAAACATGAATTTGAAATGACCAAACCAAGACTAATTCCCTATTAAAGTGTACCAATGTGGTTGAAACATGCCAGATCAAATTATTGCTGCTGTTCCGAGTCTGAATGCACATTAAGTTTATACACTAACAATTGATCATGCCCTCTATAATATACAAATAGTGAATAGACAGGGGTGTGATGGTATGAGATTTGACATAAGGTGAAAGAGTGGCCTTTTCAAAGAGGCTTAGCCTCATTGAATAGAAGTTATGTCACTCTTTCACCAAATAATAATGATAATATAATATTCTGGACTTTTATAGTGCCTAATACAGCTCTCTCTGATGTCTCTAAGTGCTTTACAGAAATACCTGGTCATCAGATTCAGGCTTGTCCGCACACAATGTATGTACCTTCTCCACTCCCTAGGGATCAATCCAGCCAGGCGCCCTTTGCAGGCGCTCACAAAGCTAAACAAAGCACAATGATTTACACATCCTACCGGGTACCCACTTAACACATGGTGGAGAGTGGCAAATATAGATTTATATCTTGTCAAAGGACAAATGCTGCGCGGGATTCGAACTCAGACCACGAGATCCATAGTCCAGTGATATATCCACTAGACCAGCTGCACTAGACCACAACACCTCACAACACCAAATGCGAAATCTCGTACCATTGCACAAATTCGAATATTTGCTATTTATATTGTACAGTGCCTTGGAAGTTGAGAAATTGATGAGAATCAAGAAAAAGAGTCAAATTTTGGTTTACAAATAAAGTTTAAAAAAACGGAAAGAAGTTCCGACTGCAAGTGACTGGCTGTGCGTGTAGCAAGGATCTTGTGGCAGTGTAGCGCACGCACGACTTGCTTTGCCTCAGCCATTAAATACGCGTATACTGGACAACCCTATTGTGACATCACAAAAGGAAAAAAAGTAATCTTACTGTGACATCATACTAGCCATGCAATGATACGAATAATGAGCGTTCAGCTGCCATAGACTTGTTTACAGACGTAGATTATACAATATATCTCAAAGTTATATTTTCCCTTGGTATATTTCTACCATGACGGGTTGCAGATGACATTAAATTCCAGTTTAGTTTCCATAAGATTGGATCATTGACAATTCTTCACATAACAGGCATCTTGCATATTGAAATTAGAATACTCACCTATTAGTTTAATGGCTCTTCCATGTATAGATGAGTTAGTAAGGTTGTCCAATTGCTTAGTGGTCTTGTAGAGTAGTGGTCTCACAAGCAGGATGTCCTGGGTTCAAAACCAATTCAATGTGCTGGTGCCCTTTGGTGAGGCATTAATTAGCATGACTTAGTCCCTCTAATGGGACTTAAACTGCAAGTTCTTTGGGGTTTTGCTAATGTCATATTTGCTTGGTCCATGTATTTTTGCCACCGGGAGGAAAACAAGATGCTTTTTGCTTCAGCATTTCTTCTTGTACTAATATACCTTTCATTTATGTGCAAAATAACTGCAGGGGTTTACCGCAGGGGTTAACCTCTTCATATCCGAACAAGCCTTTAGCATTCAGATACTATGTACTGTCAAACCAGTGTACAAAGCTTGACAAGCTTTCTCTGTATCACTTTGTTTTTATTTAGCAAGGTACCAAGAAGAAGAGGAGTGCTTCAGAGAGTGGACCTTCCCCCATTGGACCTGGTGGTGATGGTAGCAGTGGAGGAGCTGCTGTCATCAGACCTATCCCTGTTAAAGTCTCACCAGGTTTGTAACTCAGGTCTTTGTTAGAGGGTGGGTAATTGGTTTTATTCAGGAAGGTACCAAGAAGAAAAGGAGTGCATCACAGAGTGGACCTTCCCCCATTGGACCTGGTGGTGATGGTAGCGGTGTAGGAGCTGCTGTCATCAAACCTATCTCTGTTAAAGTCTCACCGGGTATGTAACTCACAGTCCATGTTTGAGGGAGGGTAGCATGTGTTTATTCACGAAGGTATCAAGAGAAGTGCACCAGAGAAAGGTCCTCCAATAAGGACAAGGTTTTGCAGGTGTCATTTGACCTACACCTGTTATAGTCTTACCAGGTATGTAGTTCAGAATCCATGTTAAGGTTGGGTAATAAGATTTCTAGGTACCTATAAGACGACTGCATCAGAGAGTGGTTCTTCTCCAATAAAGACAGGGTGGTGATAGAATCAGTGGTGCCTGTGTCATTAGACCTGTCCCTGTTGAAGGTCTCACCAGGTACACAAGTCAGATTCCATGTTACATGTTGGGTAATAAGATTTCAAGGTACCAAGAAGGAAAGAAGTGTATTGTAGAGTGATGCTTCTCCCAAAGGACCTCAATTAATTGATAAATTGTAGAAGAAAAGAATGTGTGACTCATTTCAACAAGGTATTTGTAAGTTTTCTCAGAAACCTTAGTTCAACATTATTTTATTAACTTTTTGAGAAAGTGTAAATTGTCATGGTTTTGTAATTCCATAAAAGTGTATCTTGGCATGACTGTGTCACCAAGTTTTCAACATGTTGTTCTGCATGTTTCCTTCCAGTTCAACATTTTGCAGATCATTGTACATAATACATACGATCACCTAACAGCTAAAAGGAAAACAAGAGCAGTCCTGTGGGTCAGAGATTCCTTTATTCCAATGATTAATCAATGACACTCATCTCTCAGATAATTCTAATGTCTTGCAGGTCCTGTGTCGAAAACAGATGAACAGATGACAGCGAGAGGAGGTGCTAAGCCAAAGACGAGTCCCATGGGTCCTAGGTTTCAAAGATCAGTCAGTATGCAGGATACTAGGAGTTCAACAACAACATTAACATCTAGTACAACTGCCACTGCAGGTAATACTGCCTCTCGAAATAGGTGAAAGCTTTCTAGGAATCAATAAAAATATAACAAAATTCCTATCTTGATTACAGAACATAACATGTAATTCAAAATCAAATTAAACTGTCTATAAGTCTATGAATTTCAGGTAAATTTAATAAAATTTAATGATTATATGTTAGTCAATCAGTATCAGTGCTCTTGTGACTCTTTTTTTGTTTGTGATAAAGAATTGCAGTAAGTCTGTTGGTCAGGTAAACATAAATGTTCCTAAATTTTCTAATAGCGAATTCATGGTCTACTGTCCATGTAATTATCTTTTACTCATCAAAATTAGGAATAATATACATATACAATGCTCCTCTGAATATTAGTATGGCATTCATTAGCATTTACCCCAAATGAAGCACAAGTAAACTTTGTCTACAATCTAAGGTTATTGAGACTATTGCAAGTAAAATTGTTCCCCTACAGCTCTTGTCATTTTCTGCTAGAAAATAACAGCTACAGATTTACCAAGCTGTAACAATGAAATCCACATTTGTAATATTTTTATGAAAGTATATTGCAAGTTATGCCTGTATTTAACCTAAATATCTCGGTAATATGGTAGGTCAAAGTAGTGGAAGTAGTAGATGATTCCAGTGCTACAGATGTTTTAAGGAATGGAGGCATGACCAGTCATCACAGAGGAAGGAGTATGGAGAAATTGCTTACAATATTACAGACAGAGGATTGACTTTAATATCATACTTCTATTCTGCTTGATTATTTATTTGATGTGATAGGTGCCAGTGATGGGAGTAAGGTGATACCTGTCCTTCAGAGATTAATGTCTCAAGGAACAGAGGAAAGGCCAATCATTACAGAGAAAGGACAGATACATACATTGGAGAGCTTAGAGAAGATGCATACATTCTTACCAGCAGAGGGCGCTACTGCTACTGCTGCAGGCAAGATACCAGAAGTAAGAGCGCTCACCTGTAGATACTTTTCCACATCACTATTTGTTGATGCAGCATTTTTGAAGATTAGCTTCACAATTTGGTGTGGGCTGATTGAATGAGCAAGTATTTTGAAATGGTGAAAGCTACTTTTGTCACCAAGAGAACCTTCAAAGAGTTATTGAATAGTTCAATCCAGCGTTTTTGGTTAGATGCCTAGCTCCATCTTGTGACATGATGTGAATACATTTTATCTGAAGCCTGTGCCAAAACTTACAAATGTATTTGTCTGATGAGATTGAAGAATTTCATCATGCCAAGACCAACTAACCAACAAAGTAGGGAACTTGCTGTATTACTTTAATAAGCAATTTTGAGAGTACAGGAGTTTCCCCTATTTTGGCAACTTCTTTTTTTTTGTCTTTCCGTCATTAATCCCAGTTTTATGAAACTAAATTTCCATTCTTTGGTAGCAAGTTGTTTATTTTCCCATTTGGTTGAATTAACAGATATTTTCTATGAGTAGGCATTAGACCATTAGATTTTGTTGTTACTGGGTTGATTGTTTGTTTTTTGGCATTAAATCCTCACAATAACAAGATAAACTGTCCTTTAAGAATGACTTTTTTTGAAAAATCGTGCATTAAAGTTATGCTCATTGTGATCATTGATTCCTTTTGGTAATATGAATCATCAATTATACATTACATTCCAATCTCAATTACAGAAAGCAATCTTGCAGATTTATTTATTTATTTATTTTCAGTCTTTACAGGTACAGAGCCTTGAGAGCATAGAGAGTTTACACATACCTGGTGGGTGCACAGGTGATAAGAGACCATCAGCAGCAGCTGCTGGTACAGCTGGGGCACCCTCGAGTGCCGAATCATCACAACACCTTCAAAGACTGCTCCAGCGCCTTCAGAGTGGTGCAGACACCACGTCAGGACAGGGTTTGTTAGGGGCTGCACCAGCAGGCACCGTGGCTGAACCGTCACAGGAGAGAGAGGTACCGGAGAAGCTACCCTCACCATCACAAAAAACTGACATGAACCAAGCATTGCTAGATAAACTGAAGTCTGGGACAGCAGTGACACCATCTGTGAACCTATTGAAACCATCTAGCACTACTCTAACACCGAACCTCTTGGTTTCAGCATCAACAGGTGGTACCCTAGATTCCAGTAGAGCACCGCCTGCCATGAAACAGCTGTTCCCAACTCCAAAGGAAACTAGAAAGGTAAGATTTACATATATATTTTGTATTAAAATATATTATTGAATTTCCACACATGATGAGTCAGGAAAAACAAACAAAAAATTATGTGGATAATTTGCAATGCTTGAAATGTAAAATCTAAATATCTTTCCTAATATATTGTACAGATTTGCGCGAATACTCCAAACTGTAGTTAAGAATAGTTTACATTAATTTATAATTACATTGCATGTTCTGTTTGAAAATGCTCTTTTGAAAATGCATGTTTTGATAAGCAGAAATATTTTACTTCATATTTTATGAGTATATCAATTTTTCTAAGTCTTATGTTTTATTGAAAAGTTGATGATTATTAAGTAGGAATGTATCAGAATTGGTGATGATACCTCTTCTAGAAGCCTTAAAAGGACTTTACCTTTTTTCAGGTTTTGGAACTAATACACATATGTTTGTTATGTTTTGACTAATTTTGCTTGGTTTCTTCTTTTGACAGACCCCCTCTCCTCCAAACACAATACATGGAGTACCTTCCAACCTTCTTACACCAGAACTCCTCAGAACACGCTCAACTAGTGAGTCCCTCCCTGCATCATCAACACTACTTTCACCCCTGAAACTTAGTGGTTCAATCCAGGCTGGTCAGAGTCAAGCTGTAGGGAAGAGGCCTGATCCATTGTTGCAGATGGGTGCACCAGCTCCACTCACAAAGGAGCAGTTGGCTGACATACTAATTCATCTGCTAAAGGTAATTTTCATCTGGATACTCTAGAGGCATCAGTTGGGTGAACACGTAAAGTACCATGACACACAACTAGCAGTAAGATCAATCGTGTCATATTTGGAGGAAACAGGCAATTAAAATTTTCATGAAAACTCTTTATACCAAATGTATGATACATTCTTGATAGACAATGCTAGTTATTAAATGTGCAGTTTGTGTTTTTCCTCATCAGGCTCACTTATTTATTAATTGGGGAAAAAAACTTTTAAGAAAAAATGTTTTCACCCTTAAAGACATTGGTTAACATTGTTATGATTTTTAAAAAATCTTGTTTTGTTACTTGAAAATGGGATAAACATAAGGGTTATAGTGTAAAAATACCAGTCTGACAGTTTCGAAGTATAATATCCACAGGAAGTATTTTTAAATATCAAATATGTGAACCAATGTTTGAAAAATATACGAGGGTCGGTTGCACAGAATAGACATAAGGAGTGCGCATGCATGTATGATTCACCTTACTGTACTGTGCGCATTGGTGTATCACACGGCGGGAGGCACATAACAGCATTTTCAAATTCAAGCAAAGTACTCCTCTTAGTGATTGTCTCGTGAGACGAAGGATAATAAAATCGCCGTTTGCGTCTAACTTACACTTTTTCATTGCAAATTATGGTTGGTTTCAGGGTTTTGAGTACAAATACAAGTACTCATACAAATGTTTCATCTTAGTTTTAGAATTTTTATGCCTCCGCCCACCGTAGGTGGTTGCCGGAGGCATTATGTTTTCGGGTCGTCCGTCCGTCCGTCCGTCCGTCCCGTTTTCGTTCTCGCGATAACTTAAGAACCGTTTGACGGATCAACTTCAAACTTGGCTCGTGTATGCATATGGGAGGGACAATGATCTGATTAGATTTTGGAGTCCCAAGGTCAAAGGTCAAGGTCATAGAGCTAATAATACACATAAAAAAGGCTCGTTCTCGCGATAACTTAAGAACCATTTGACAGATTGGCTTCAAACTTGGCTCATGTATGCACATGGAAGGGACAATGATCTGATTAGATTTTGGGGTCACAAGGTCAAAGGTCAAAGGTCATAGAGGTCATTATGTACATAGAAATGGTTCGTTTTCAGCATAACTCAAGAACCATTTGACTGATCAACCTCAAACTTGGCTCGTGTATGCATATGGGAGGGACAATGATCTGATTAGATTTTGGAGTC
The DNA here is from genome assembly GCA_029962745.1 of Echinometra lucunter. Lineage (NCBI taxonomy): Eukaryota > Metazoa > Echinodermata > Echinoidea > Camarodonta > Echinometridae > Echinometra > Echinometra lucunter. The sequence goes on from CM057151.1 coordinate 53,333,150, forward strand.
TCAAGGTCAAAGGTCAAGGTCATAGAGGTAATAATACACTTAAAAATGGCTCGTTCTCGCGATAACTTAAGAACCATTTGACAGATTGGCTTCAAACTTGGCTCATGTATGCACATGGAAGGGACAATGATCTGATTAGATTTTGGGGTCACAAGGTCAAAGGTCCAAGGTCATAGAGGTCATTATGTACGTAGAAATGGTTCATTTTCACCATAACTCAACAACCATTTGACCGATCAACCTCAAACGTGGCACAGGTATGCATATGGACGGGACAATGATCTGATTAGATTTTGGGGTCTCAAGGTCAAAGGTCAAAGGTCATGGAGGTCATTATGTACATAGAAATGGTTCGTTCTTGTGATAACTCAGTAACCATTTGACGGTTGAACAAACTTGGCTCATGTATGCATATGGAAAGGGCAATACTCTCATTAGATTTGGGGGTCACAAGGTCAAAGGTCAAGGTCAAAGATGTCATTGTATAAATGAAAATAAAGCAACAAGAAGTGCCATTTATTTCTGATCTGGTAATGGCGGAGGCATAAAGTTCGACCACGCGTGGTCGAAGATTCATCTAGTTTAAATCAGCTACTCACAAAGTTAGCCAATGCCTTTAAACATGTTAACATCCCCTTTCAGATCCTTTTATATTCTCACAAGCCATTTCCTGGCTTTATGTTGCTGCAGTGATATTTTCAGTCCACGTTGTACAATAGTCTACTATGAACATTTAAACGATTATAGCATTTGAAGTGATATTTTGAGGGTCTTTGTGTATCAGATTCATGTGGGAGTTGAGCCCTGCTTATCTTATTTGAAAACCTGTTGATTACTATGCCCAAGATTTAACTTGAGCTAGGGTCTATGGAAAATGTGTGTTATACAGAAACCAATCCGTACTCAATGGGATAACCAATATAAGAAAGAGGAATAATATTGAAATAAATCTACTTTTATTCTTTGCATTTCATTTCAGACTGATGATGATTTCTTGAGCAAGATCCACTCTGCTTACATTTACTCTCTTCAGCGCCTGCCTCCATAAGACGACCTTTTCCTGGATCAAACAGAACTGTTCACACCATGGAAATGTCCCACAAACTGCCCAGTGAATCCTATGAATGATTAGCGTTCATTGCGTCTAGTGTGAATACAGCATGCAATGAGCAAGCATTGTGTATCATGGGAAGTAAAGGTTCTTAATTACTTTATTGTCTTCTCTGAATAATGCATGGCATCTCCAACCTTTGGTCTTCATATCCACTCCTTGCCAATCAAGATGGTTGCTTTTTATGAAATTCTTGCTTTGAATACAATTGAGGGTAAATATTTTTTTTAAGTATTTTAAAATCAAAGAAAAAAAGGAAGATGGCTCTTAAAAAGCATACTTGTGGAGGCCTAAGTCAGTTTGTCTTAACAAATTTTGTGCTTGTTTTGAAGCTGATTGAGGACTGTGAGTGATATTATCTACATGATGTAATGATTCTATGTGTACACCTTTTAAATACTCTTTAAACTTCTTTGAAATCTTGAAAAATTGAAATTCCTGTGAAGCTTGAAGAAGGTGCTCTTTATCTCAGTAATGCAGCATTACAAAGTATTTACTTGCTGACTTAGACATAGGTCCCTTGTGCTCCTATTGAGCACATTACTGCAAAATTGAAAGATGATACAAAGATTTTTATGATTACAGATTGAAAGAGAGAGATTAATTGCAAATCCGAAGCGTAGGAAAAAGTATGTGTGATGCATTACCTGTGTTATTTTTTGGAATTCTGACTTAATTGTCCTGAAAATTTTAAACAAAATTGTTCACCAAATTATTCAAATTATTTCCTGAGATAAAACAATTATAAACTCTAAGGGTTCATCTATTTCTAAGACACCCTCAGTGTTTCATAGAAAAATAAGAATTTGCACAATGTTAGATATCCTCTTTTTCCAATACATGTGAAATTTTGCAGGCATACATTGATTGTAATAATGGTGTTGGTTAAGGTAATGACGAGTCATAGTGAATAATGTTTACTTCCAGCGATAAAGTACTAAAAGATCATAGCAGCTGCAATACTTCCATGGTTTTTATTTGCTTTATTTACTGTTGTTTAATTAAGAAAGCAATGGTTTCAAAGAAACCCAATCAGAAGATCATAACAAAAATTAGGGTACCTGTCAGTTTTATAGGTATTGTTTCAGTACCACATTCTTAGCGATTTTTTATTTGGACATAAAATGTGATAATATTTGAAGCAATTTGACAATTGAATTAATCTTTTGTGCAATTTAATCACTTTTGAGATGAGACCTCACTTACCATGGTGGGATTGGGCACAGTGGCACGGCATCTTCATTTAAAAATGCATTGATATATCAGTAACATTTTTTCTCCCAATCTTCACTTAATTTACAAATGATGTTTAGGGGTTTTTGTAAGCAGCTCTCCAGGTTTTAATGTAGTCAAATTAAACTTTTAGAATCTTTTATAATCAACACATTGTTTAGAAATATCCTGCAACATAATTTCCTGAACTAATTAACAGAATTATTACCTTTTCACTTTTTTGTGAGCAGCCTTCTGTCTTTGGAATCGGAATTGATGGGTTTCAGTTTTGCATTAAATGCATGAGCTGTATATTGAAAATTAATATTTCTGAACATTTCTGAACTGGTTTGAAAAAGAAAATGGACATGTACATAAACAATATGAGAAATACCACCATCATGTTTTAGCAATGCAGAGTTGAAAGTGTTCATACATACTCACCAGTGCATAAGAAAGTGCATGATTTTCTAAACTGAATGTGCATTTTATTGTCAGTGCTGTTATATTTATTGCTTTTTTTGGCCTTGAGAATGTTTATTAAAATTCTTGGCTAAAATGCATTCATGATTCATGCTTGTGATGAAGTTATTGTTTTTGTGACTTAAGATGACGTTTTAGAAACCAACAAAAAGTAGTCAGGCACACAGCAGGTGAACATTTACTTGAGTGAGAGCTCATTATTGAATCAAATTTGAGAGTCAGTCAAAATACGAAAGATACCAAATTCATCAGTATCTACTGTTAAAAGTTTTTGAAATCTTTATTTTGCCAATTGAGTACATCAAATCTTGCTTAGGTTTCCTGAGACTTTTTTTGTCGGTTTATGAGATGGATTGAAATTGTTGATGTTTATGGGTACTGTTTCCATGGTGATGAGGATAGATGACTTTTGTGAGAATTGCACAACATATTTATAAGATCATCATCACAACATCATCATCACAACAGATTGTATACAAGTACACAAGAAAATTCCCTTTGAGACTTTGACATTCTAGTAGGTATTCTCACATTCCATACAATTACTCACATGTGTCCCTCTGTCCATAGGTTTTTGGTTATATTTCCAACCATACTTATCAGTTGATTTGAAGTTTAGATATTTGCTGAATTGGTTTGTGTGTGCGTGTGGGTGTGTGTGTGTGTGTGTGTGTGTGTGTTGTGTTAAAAGAGTTGGGGGAAATCCCAGTGTAGTGATTAACTTTAGCATCCTAACCAGTTGAACAGAAGAGAGAGACCGGAGGGTTACATTGATTTAGTCACTTTTCTCCTTCTAGACATGTATACCCGATGATAAGAATAAGTACTACTAATGATACTAAAATTGATTAATGGTGATGAAGAAGAAGATGAAGATGAGAATGATGACCATGTTGATGATGACCATGGTCCAGTGATGGTCAGTGTCCAGTGCTGTGATTTGCATGGATGAGATGATGTTGATGATGACCACAGTCCAGCGATGGTCAGTGACCAGTGCTGTGATTTGTGTGGATGAGATGATGTTGATGATGACCATGGTCCAGCGATGGTCAGTGACCAGTGCTGTGAGTTGCGTGGATGAGATGATGTCGATGATGACCACAGTCCAGCGATGGTGAGTGACCAGTGCTGTGATTTGCGTAGATGAGATGATGTTGATGATGACCACAGTCCAGCGATGGTCAGTGACCAGTGCCGTGATTTGCGTGGATGAGATGCACAATTGTAATGTGAAGAACACTGTGCACAACGCCTACGCAAGGCCCGACATGGTGTTACACGTTTCAGCAGGTTCCATTTTGGTCAGATGGCTTCTGAAAGATGAATATACACATTAAATTTTGAATATCTTTTCTACCAAGTAATAAGCTTTCATGAATAAAGAAAGTTTTCACTCTTTCCATAAACAAGTCCGTTTGAATTAATTGTTTGAAGAGGGACAGATGATGACGCCCACAGAATGGTGGTCGTAAAGCAAACATACTGAGCCATTAACTGCTGGCCTTTTCATAAGCACAGAATCAATAAGAAAACCTTGAATGTATAATTATGAGATCAATGATTTATATGGTTATGTCGTCATCACATCTAATCAAAATCATATATTGTTTAAGCCTGTTTGCAGAAATTTCCACCAAATGAATAATCTCTGGATTAATCCGGCGAGTCAGTTCCATGCGATAATTACCCAGAGGTTGCAATGTAGCTTTTGGTTTTTCCGTATTAGGAGGCTGTAAAAGATATGAAAGAAAACCTTCATCGACCTCGCTTCCATATTTGATATCCCTTCTATCCTGAACACTCTCTGAAGGACTGCCAAGAACATGGGGAATCTTTTGATCATTCATATTTAGTGAAGATAACAGACTGTGTTCTTCAGTGATATATCTAGAAACCTAGTTTTTAACATATTTCGTTTAGACTTCGTTTCGTTTCTTATTTTTTAGCTCATGCATGGTCACAAGACTCAACTTACCTCTTTTCCTTCTCGTGGAATGATACAGGTCGCGAGACAATACCCGGGACAATACTCATTGAAACTAGTCATTTTTGGTTACTCCACAAAGTGAAAAGTATAGGGGTTATAACAGGGTCGGCTATTCTGACACTTTTATGAATTCCCAATTTGTGTCCTTTTATTGCAATTGATCCCAATCATCGCGATTCAATGGAAATACCAGGATGTCTTAACGTAAAATAAAAAAATAAAAAAACTATAACCCAATGCTGCTTACGTTATTGTTTTTCCAAGATCACAATTATTCTGACAGTGCCTAGTGATTTCTAATTTCTGCCAGTTGAAAAATGAAAGTCTGTTGATCACTTAATACATGGATTACGAAAAGAGCAAAACTAAGTCTTATCAGTAGGCCTACTGTTCATGGGATGACATTGAAAAACTTGAATTGGTGGTATCCTTAGATATATCCACACGATTGTACAGGTACCTTTCCGTTTGATAGATCGAGGTAGCTTGGTTGAAGTCTTGGTCGATTCGAACTATAGTCTCTCACAATGGTCACCCAGCCTCTGTTCTCTTTATCTCAAGGTGTTTACTTCACACGCAGTTTAAAAGCATTCACAAAAGAGGAAGCACGTCTTTAATACAATAGCCCTCCTCCTCAAACTATTTCCGTTCACAACGATCTATATCTATTGTATTCACCCCTCCCATTCCCCCCCCCCCCCCCGCCCTACTTCTCTCTATGCCCCCCAATACATGCTCGAGATAATCAGGAGACTAAAGAACTATTTGTCTACATGGCCTCATCCTCGTTCTGAAGAGTTTAAAGAGGAGTTTTGTTAAAAGGAAAGGAATTTCAGAAAGTTTGCTTGCTTATCTACCTGTGATCGATAATACATTGAAGAATTTTGTTTGACTTGCTGCTCTTTATGACTTTGTGGTATACAAGTTGTGAGCAACACATTTTTGGCGGGTAAATTATGGTATCGCAAAACAAAAATATACTAAACATTCAACCAAAGGAAGAGAAGGCATTCGGTAAAGCACAGTGTATACCTTGAATAATGTATTTATGCTATTCTAAAACTGTCAGATTATTATTTCTGACTTTCAAATTTAGTTCCACATCGAAGACTTTCTCTTAAAGGAAAATAGTGAATAAAGATGATCAAGAAGAGTAAACATTGAAAGTTTGAGCAAAATCGGACAATCTGTTCAAGAGTTATGAATTTTGAAAGTTTCAGTAAATCCCTCTTATGGGGATCCTTGAGTTGGCAACTTTGCCAGCATCTGTGATATCATCGTGGACAACTCTCAATTCATTTTGTACATAATTTTTCAAAAAATATGATTTATATGAAATTTCAAGTCAGGAATCAACATAATTCTTCCCAAAATGCTTGCAGAATTGATATAGCAATGTCATACTCAAACAATAAATCAAAAGAATTTTTATTTTTCTTGAAAATAAAGAAAATGTTAAATTCTGTGTACAGAATGAATAGAGAGTTGTCCACGATGACATCACAGATCCTGGCAAAGTTGCCAATTTAAGGATCCAATAATAAGGATTTACTTAAACTTTCAAAGTTCATAACTCTTGAACAGATTGTCCGATTTTCCTCAAACATTCACTGTAATATTCTTCTTGTTATTCTTCATTCACTGGAAGCATATTGATGTCAAGGTTGCATTCTCCTTTAAATTAGAACAAAAAGTAAAATGATTTCATATTTCACTGTTTTGTTATACATCTAGAATGTCGAAAGTCGTTATTTCTTACCCCACAGCTTTGATAAATCGAATTTTTGCAAGTCACAGCTCATTAGTCAGATGAATATTATTTTGAAATACGTTTAGCTTTGGGGTTCACGTTGCTTTTTGAGTTTTGTTACGGTGAAAAACGTAAGTGATTTTTTGAAAGATTCGATTCAGTGTATTATTGACCTTTCAAATAGTGAAATATTCACACTTGTCTCCATCTTACTATGTTTTCTAATACTTTCCACTCAGCATTGTTTGAAAATATCAGCTATACTGGGGTGTAAATCTAACATTTTCACACAGAGAGAAAGAGAGAGATACAAGTTATAGTTTTAATTATGACGAAAATATGAAAACCATGTCTCGTACTGCATATAAGTTTCAACTACTAGTTTTGCGTCTGTCTATAATGAGTTGGTACTCCTATGGAAGCCAGCTTTTGGTGCTCCACACCATAACAAGAAAAGAAATTGATAAATAATGGTTGTTGTTCCCTTCGACAACAGGAGGCGATTTTTAGATGCAATGTTATAACAGCATCGGTTTCTAAACAACTTCTGTTACACCGTACTACACCAGAAGTAGGCCATCTCTAAAAGTTAGCCCACAAAAGAAGACATGTATGTGAATCAACTTGTAACCTCTGTGTGCCCTTTCTAATATCCTACACCACTTAAAGAAGACCCATTAAGATGTCTGTAAAGCTTACCAGTAAAGGGGGTAACTAAAGAGAACATGACTTGTATTCTCCTTCTCTCTGGACGCGATGCATTATGCAGCCGGAACGCGATTGCGTAATTGAATAAATAGTGCAAACCCGCCAATGCTTTCTAGCAATGTCCACTCCACGCTCTACTTGTGCTCTCCCTTCATTATGCGACCTAAGAGGGTTCACGGCTTTAATTAAAAACTGATCATTTTTACGATGCAATTATGTAAAAGCAAATTAATTAGGTATAGCTGCGGTTAAGAAAGTTGCGTGCGTCATCTTGTAATGATCCCTTATAATGAAACAGAGCTTTTAAGTTATCTAAATCCTGTTTTAATGAAATATTATGCTCGTCGCCATTAATAACAAATGAGTTTCGTTCATTAATGGATGCAGATTGAAATATATGGTGTAACGATTACATTTTTGTGGACACTCTTATAAATGAAAAAAAAAAATAGAGAGAGAGAGAATAAACGGAGAGCTCGAATCCCACAACCGAGAAGTCCATCATCCCAAATCAATGAACTTAGAGAAATTGAAAGAAAATAAAAGTTATGCACATTTATTTTGAAATGGCATTTTTGTTAGATAGTTTTCTTCATCTAAATGCGGCATTAAATATTTCGGAAATTCTCTTTCAAACGAAACAGTACCCCGACCGTATTAATGATTTGACGTGAAAAGATAGAGACTCTCTCTAGATAGCTTGGCCTTTACCCAGTAAGACCATGTGAAAAGTCATTCCAAAGAGATTGCAAAATCGGTGTGGACACGGCCTAAGCCTGTGCTCTACTTGAAAATGTAAAGTGACAAACAATGGCATAAAATGAACGGCATCCTACGTTTGAAAAACATGTTTGATTATAACATAATCTGCATTGATTCTTCTGTTATGTTCCCGCACATCGATTAAGTGAGGAAACGAATGTTCTTTTTGTTGGAAAAGACATCACAAGAAGTATAATCGAAACAAATGGAATAAACATTGGAATCTATCACAGCTATTGTTAACAAAAAACACCGTTCAATAAAATAAGATGGAGAGGAAAATAAAGGGACACTTCATCATGAAATTTTCGATGAAAGGACCATAAAAAAGAAAGAAAGAAAGAAAGAATTTGGGTCGAACAAGCGAGGCTGCGATGATGACAGGAATATCACGGACAATAATAGTTACGGCTGTAACATAAAAGAGACGGTATTAAAGAGTTATAACGTGCAAGATAGCATATACTGAACATTGAGGTTTTCTTTATACACTGTCATAAATCGAATTAATCAGTTATCAATTGTTTTGAAGTGTGAAGAAGCTGACTGAATAAAACCATCTTATCGCGTTAAACATTTTGCACCCGTTCTAACCTGCGACATTCCCCATGAAATATCGATCGAATCTTGCTTTCTTGTCATGAACCAGGTTTACATGATGGCTAAACGGTCGCTTTGATGACCAATCAGTACAATAGCTTTTTAGAATCTCTAAGCTGCTTCCGCGATCGAAGAATCGGACGTTCATGCCCAGTAATTACTTCTTTTATGTGAATTTAAGAAAGTGGTCACCGAAAAGTCACCTGCATAAACACACAATAGTGTCTTCTAAGTAGGATCTACTGAATAATAAGTGACATGATCTCCTTCGTCAGATTGATTCTTTAATGATTAAAATACATAAAATGATAAAATTACTTAAAATACATAAATTACTAAGGCGTCTCGGTAACACATGCATCAGTAATAAACAAATCGAGAGAGAGATTGAGAACGGAGGAGAGGAAAAGGAAGATGGCGTATTTTGTGTTTGAAATATCAAGGAGAGGTGAAATAGATTCTTTTTAAATCAAATTGTCGATCAGTATGATTTATAAGTAACATGTAGGCCTATTAATGTTTAACAGTGAATATCGAAATGACCTTATCCGAGTGAATATCTATTCACTCTAAAAAAAATCTTATTTTGACGTACACAAAAATTGGATCCTGTAATTCTTACCTGAAAATCAGCTTGTCTCCAACTGGTCCTCTTTAACTTTTTATCTTTGAAAATACTCTGAAGTAATTCTGATATACACATGGTATCAAAAATCAAAGTGTGTCCAATGAAGGTAGAGAGTTTCGTTGAAGACTTTTTCCATGTTGGCTTCCACACGACGTTTCTAACATGTGTCTTACAATATGAAGACCAGAACTGGAAAGTGCTACCTGTACCCAAGTCTCGCTCTCTTTTATGTGAACCCTCTAAAGTCCATGCATCCATTTACACCTCATACCAAGCAAACAATCGGTGATAATAGAAAACTCTTTACAAAGTTCTGCACACGGTAGCATCCTTACCCCACAAGCTATTGTTCGATCATTCAACGAGAAGAGAGAAGAGCACTTCAGATCCACCTCTTGCTTCGATCTCGCTGACCACTGCATTGTCCGAAGACAGCTACTGTCCGAGGGTTGACCAGTAGCCTCTAGCGAATGTTTGCTGAGTGTTGGTCGGATCTAAATGCTGGACCTCGAGTCTGGCGTGTGTTATCCCCTTCTACGGTGAGATTTGGCGCCTCTTTTCACTCTCATTGTGGTGGAGTTGGTTATGACGTCTATCTGTAGATGACGCGTTGTTAGGGAATGGACAATGTTATAGACAATAAAGAAGTCCTCCATTCATTTCTCTAAGAGACCAATGCCTCGATCTATTTGTTCATGTTTTTATTGTCCAAATGCTGTTATATTTAATTCAACTTCAATTACGCCTACTCAACTGTCTGACATTTTCTGAAATGTTTGAACTCTCATCATGACTGTGGTTGTTCTTGTTTGAAATTAATTTCAAGGAAACTGATAGACTTTGTAATTGCAATATCTTATCTATTGTGATATATTTGTGTACGTCACAATACTTAATCAAATTTTTAAGGAAGATTAAAAGATTAATGAAAATCCTTCTTGGTGTTTATAATGGGATTATAATTTTTTGTATCTACTCTGCATTTCAAAACTGACATCAAGGTACTAAACCTTTTCCGGTAGCTTCTAACTTTTAGAATAATAACGTTATTTATTCATCCTTTTCAAGGATAATGTGGAAAAATTATATTCACAGCTTTTGTTTATATGAAAGACAATATAACAGATGCAATTTTGATTCAAAGATGTTGCAAAACAAAACAAAACAAAGCAAAACAAAACAAAACAAAGCAAAACAAAACAAAAAATCAAAACAATCAATGTTGAATTGGATGTAGGTCAAATCTAAGAAGCCTGTGCTCTGGACGTTTGAAGAGAATTTTCATAAATACGTTTATGTAAAATAATAAAGACTTGTTAACAATTATAATGGCAATAAACCCTTGTTTTTCTGATGGAACCAGAAAAACACTTACAAGTTCGAATTTATTTTTAAAAATCCTTCTCTTAGCAATATGATCTTTACAGCATAATGAAGGTGTCAAGTCTTTTAAGAATACATGTTAATGCCTTGATAATTACTGTTAAAAGGTCTTATAGATGGACAGGATTTACTGGAAGATTTTTTTCTTTACTACTATTGACAAGATGATATCGATTTCCCCAGATACCCAATCTGTTAAGATGGGAACTACGTGACGTATTGTTATGGCGCCACCATGTCTAGTGATTCACAGGTGTAACGGTTAGCACGTTTAGAGTGTGTGTTTTTACCAACACAGTTTTGGTGCATGTGGAAATTTTGAGCTTTGAGTCCAGACTTATACTTAACATACTATAATTATTATGAGATCATGATGGAGTTGACGTATGTAATACTGACCATACATGATCTACAAAGGGGAGGGGCAAATCAACAGATGTGTGGGTGTGTGTGTGTGGGGGTGTCAATTTTTTTATTTTATTTTTTTATATGTATATTTTTTTTTACAGACGTGTATCAGTCAGATATGATTATTTACGTCTGGGACTTGACTCGGTTTGAACCAGATTCCGATCAGAGTCAGTTTGTAGGCGAAGACCAAGAGCTGCCCAAGACCGTTACCTCTAGACCAGCTCCTGCCGCCCTATATGTCCATCTGAAGGTATGAGAACGCCGTTCCCTACCATTCAGTAATTCCCAAAATGCCTCACAACCCCCCTCCCCCCATGCCGGAGGTGTGCGCCCACTTCTTCCTGTTATCCTCGGTACGTGTGGAGGACAAGAACCGCTTATTTTCAACAGTGAGAACGAACTAACGATTTCATCAGGTGATAAAGACGTGGGCTCAACTTGACGGTAAATAAAAGTAATCAATTAATTAGACCTTTATAGCAGGGGTGAGCGATCGATCCTATAATGGGAGCTTTAAGAGGATTCTTCTTCTGATCAGTCACAAACATCAATAATACTATGGGGAGGGATAAGATGCTTAAAACGATGAGTGGCAGTTCATCTTCCTAACCCCACGCATAATTATCAGCATGACTGAATGATTCCGGGAAAGTGAATTTGTACATTGTAAACAACAATTTACGTTTGTTTGTTCTTTTTCGTCACATTTTCCGGAAATTTCTAGTGCGAGCTCACATTTTTTTTTTTCTATACTATTATTCTGATTTCATTAAAACAAAAACATTTAACATTTCAATTTAACATTTCAAATTAAACAATTCAACACATGAGATTTCATATTCCATTTTCAATAACTTAATATAAACATGAATCATATATAACTAAAAAAAATAATGAAATCATTTATTATTAAAAAAAAAGTTAAGTCACCACTACTCCCGCCCCCGCAGAAGAACTCTTCCCTATTCAATACTTTTTGTGGAGGGTGATACACCCATACTGGGCCTTAAAGAATCCACAACAACAAGGAAAGAACAAACAAAGGAGACCCAAATCCATACAATCTAATAAAGAAAAAGATATATTGAAACACCCGCACACACACCCACACAAATACTCTTGGGACTTTCAAATCCTATCACTGGTTTCCAATACCATTTCAAAAAAATGATAGAAATTCACAACTATAAGCGTGCTTTATGATAGATTTATCAACAATTTTAACAACTGATTGATTAAAATATTTCTTCGTTGAAAAGTGGGGGTATACTTGTACAGGCCATGCCCCCTCTCTGAAAAGTGTGGGGGATACATACCCCAATCCTCCGGGATTTACTCCAGTGTTAGGAGGTTTGGGTAAGAAGTTTGCTTTGTAGAACAAAAGGACATAATTTTAAAGATTATGATCATTTCAATTCATACGTCATGCCAGCTTTGAGTAAGATTTTTCCATACTCTGTCCCTGATGAATGAATGTTTAGATCTTCATAAAAAGAAGGGATTCGTAAATCGTGCGATACAAACTATATCGTCATGATTGTGAAGGTGTTACATACTTTTATGACCATTTCAGATTGTACAAAATATAGCTCCCAATTTTGAGGCTTTGTGAAAAAACTTCACCCCCTCTTACATGTCTTAACCCATAGGAAAAGAAAACTGTATTGACGCCCTCTATACATAGGATTTTTCTACTTCGAGGTTTCCTCATTTCCTCTCTACCAGTATAATGCACTAGAAGGTTGTGACAATTTCACTTTGTTCGATACACTTATCATCTTCCCTAATACATGTATATGTTTAATTTTTATCTAACACCCCCCTTAAAACATAAACTGATTCACAGTCTTCCTATGATTTCTTTTCTGTGAAATACAATTCTAAGGCATTTTTACTCTTTGTGTCTGTCTGTCTCTGTCTCTGTCTCTCTCTCTATCCATCTCTCTCACTAAATTGCCATTGCCGAGAATAATGTACGGTTAATTGAAGTCCTATACATCTAAATTACATGAACTGATCTTGTTATTTTTCTTCTTAAAAACAGACTTTATTTCCTTTGAAACAGTAGTCTAAATTACGCTACAGTAATTATAAATCAAGGATGTTAAATTCATTTACGCCAATACAAATAGAATACACCCACTTTATCCATGTTGTTAAAAAAAAGCTTTATTTCCTTTTCACTGCGCAGACAAGACATCGTTATCACTTTCTTTAAAAAATAGCGAAAAGCACGTCTTCAATGTTGAATTAAAGAAATATATAAATTTAGGGCAACTCTAAATTCATATCATGAATTATCATGAATATCACCAAGGAGTCAAAAAAATTGTTATCAAAATATATAGATACCTAATGTTATCCCATATGGCAGGGTTTACTTGCTGCTGTAACTTAGCACGGTAATGAATATGGTAATGAAATTAAATTTTAATGTGAAATGACTAGATTCCCATTAGAATTATGTTCTTTTTATCATGAAATTACAGAACGCAAAGATACTCGATACTCCATAGCAATACGGAAAAACTATATTTTAGAATGACACAGCTACATTACTTTTAAAATACAGTTGAACAATCAGTATAAAAAAGTTAGATGTATAATTTTCCCTGCGCTTTGACATGATTTAACATCTTTCCCCAAATTCAAATACATGTATACACTTGATTACGTATAACAAGTGCATAGCTTTTAAGCCATGTAACATGCAAGTCATGTCCTTTTATAATTTGCACAATACAGTACTATATTCTAGGAAAACAAAATCATTGATTATAATAAAGTACTAGGCTACATTACTATTGCCCTAATCTCAGTAAATGACTGAGTCCAGATGGAAATAGCTAAATCATTAGAAATGTATTTTTACGATTTATGTAAAATATTCCCCCCCCCCCCCCCCCGAAAAGAAGAAGAAGAAGAAGAAGAAATGGCATGTATTCTAACACGTACAAAATTATCTTCTAAAAACAAGAGGGATTAATCAAAGCTTTACATATCAAAATACATCGTTTATTTTGGAAGGATAATATTGAATGAATCTGGCATCATAGTTTGGCATATGCACAAGTGGAAAACGTATACAAATACAAATAGTATAGTACAGTAATAATGATTTACATAACACAGTATACTGAAATGTTAAAATCAGCAAAAATAGAAAACTAGATGAATCTTCGACCACGCGTGGTCGAACTTTATGCCTCCGCCATTACCAAATCAGAAAAAAATGGCACTTCATGTTGATTTATTTTCATTTATACAATGACATCTGTGACCTTGACCTTTGACCTTGTGACCCCCAAATCTAATCAGATCATTGTCCCTCCCATATGCATACCTGTGCCAAGTTTGAGGTTGGTCGGTCAAATGGTTGTTGAGTTATGGTGAAAACGAACCATTTCTATGTACATAGTGACCTTTATGACCTTTGACCTTTGACCTTGTGACCCCAAAATCTAATCAGATCATTGTCCCTTCCATGCACATACATAAGCCAAATTTGAAGCCAATCTGTCAAATGGTTCTTAAGTTATCGCGAGAACGAGCCATTTTTATGTGTATTATTACCTCTATGACCTTGACCTTTGACCTTTAGACTCCAAAATCTAATCAGATCATTGTCCCTCCCATATGCATACACGAGCCAAGTTTGAAGTTGATCTGTCGAACGGTTCTTAAGTTATCGCGAGAACGAAAACGGGACGGACGGACGGACGGACGACCCGAAAACATAATGCCTCCGGCAACCACCTACGGTGGGCGGAGGCATAAAAAGGTAAAAACAAAATAAACAAACAACTATATATATGCATAAGACTATACATACCTATATCAATTTTTACACACACAGTTGCTAGACAGAAACATAGTAATATAGCTACAGTGTAATGAATAAGCACTACATTACAAACACATGCATAACATACAAATGTCTTGAAAAAGTATCATTTAGAAGTGATTTTCAATAATTGTTGAAGTTGATTTAAGGTATCCCCGACTGTCTTCAATTCTAAAGTGGACTACTCATACAGATACGGTACGGAAGACTTTCAAATCCATACACAAACACCAAGTGATAATATCCAGCATCTAAATAAGAAATCATGCCTAGAATACATCCATAACTTGAAATGAAAATGTGACGATCCTTTACTCGAAACAAAAGAAAAAAGAAAGAAAGAAAGAAGAAAGAAAAGTTGCTTTGTAGTAGTACTTTTAATACTCATTTCGCTTGTCCCCGTAATAAGAAACTGAAAAAAAAATCTAGACAAAAAAACCCACAAAAAACATCAGCCCGCCTTTGCAAAAACTTATACATGTACTATGTCCCTACATTCCAATCATGACAGACTCACAAAAATGAGCCGGCAAAGTGACATGGCACAATTGTACTCATGGCTGAACACAGCGGGGGGGGGGGGGGGGGGGGGGGCGTTTCCCCCCCCTGAAATTTTCAAGATTTTTATTGAAAATTCTCAAAAATTTCACCCAAAGTGTGCACCAGATCCTTTAATTTCAATTTTAAAAATGCAAAAGCACCCCCCCCCCCACAAAAAAAAATTCTGCGTACGGCCCTGCTTGTACTGAAATTTGGAATAAGAGAGTACTGCTACAGCTTATCGTCTGGAAAGATCGGATACTTCAATAGTTTGTAAACTTTGTATCGTCATCGGACGGAGTTCAGAAATCATCGGATTTTAGTAGGAGAAGAAGGCTCACATTCAACGGAGAATACAAAATATAAGCTCATGTTTGTTCGCTTTCAGAAGATAAAATTGTGCCTCTGAAATACCAAACATGTCAAAGAATACAGCTAAACTTTTAGTATCTTTCTTCCAGCATAAGCGTCCGATACCCCATCATCTCCGTCAGCCGATATTATTGGCTTTTCAGGAGGTGGCACCTCTATGTTGCCCTCATCATTTTCAATTGGAGAATCTGTTGGTTTTGGCGCACTTTCTTGGGAAGTAGTAGAAAATTCGTCTTTACTGGTGGAGGGCGTGGCTTCTTCATCTTGGGATGTGGAGGCGGGGCTTTGTTGAGGAGGGTCCGGAGCCCGATCTTTCTTTGTAGATGGCTTACGTGCTACTCCGTTAGCTGAAATTAAACACAAGATTTCACCATTTCATGAAATAAAATTCAATTTTTGCATGTTTGTATACTATGGAGGAGGCGGCATCAATGTTTTTTTTTTTTAAGAGGCGAGCAAAATATAAATGGTCATTACGAAGGTGAAAGAAATGAAACATTTTAACATTTCATTCTCACATCAAAATGATTCCAGTGTATAATATTATGCAACTTCTTGAATTTTGCCATGTCTTTACTTCAAAAGCTATGTGATGTGGGGGGTGTTTCATAAAGCTGTTCGTAAAGTTACGCATGACTTTACGAACGACTGGAATATGAAGTGCCAAAAGGGATGCCCAAAGTTTTTCCTGACGTTTTAACAAAGTGTGCCTGCATTTCCCATAATCTCAATAAAATTGTGGCCAAAATAGATTAATTCGCAATAAAAATGTTAACAACTTTAATCTAGGTATGCATTTTTCACCGTTAGCTGATTCAATTTGTATTGATTGAGCATCCCATTTGGCTTGCCATATTCAAGTCGCTCTTAAAATCATTCGTAACTTTACGAACAGCTTTATGAAACACCCCCCAGGAACATCTTCGCCTGTTTCCCTATCGGGCTTCGGACTCGAGTCATTTATATAGTAACGTAGAAACCCCTCAGAATGTCTTCCCAAAATTTATTATCATTTTTCTTCAGTCTTCACACAATAATAATGAATCACTCCGGCATTAACAAGCTGGCTCAAATCAAATGAGGTGAGTCTTTTTAATATACAGGTGTAGATTACGTTGGGTTTTTTTTGTTTTTTTTTTATTTTTTATTTTTTTTTAATAGTAATTCTGTAATTCCCATGGATGCAGCAAGCATTCCCTGATAATTTCACAAGTTGTGTGTGTTGTATTTATAGTTGGCTTCATTATATCTAGACATAAATGACTAAAATAAAGTAAGGGGTCTAACAGCTGGGACCTATTAATTTACCTCCTGCAGTGCTAGTGCTGGGTGTGGCATCGGCACCAGACACTTTACTACCCACTGGTCGATCACTCAAACGACGTGTGTTTCCACTGACCACGCCCACTGGAGACCCCGCCCCTCTGTAGCGTGTCGCCGAACCATGCGCTCTCAGCAGCTGTGCCTTGGCCAACAGGAAAGAGTCATTGGTCTGCATGATCTTGTGGGCGTGGCCAGCTTTGGGTGCGACGCCATCCTTGTGTGAGCGTGCGAGTAAGAAACTTTCGTCAGTCTGGGTAGCTGTACCATCCAAGTGTAATTTCTCATCGACCAGTTCTAAAGCTACAACGTTCTCGATGCCGAACAGTTCCTCAGACCTACAGGAAAAAAAAAACAAAACAAAAACAAAAACGAATTAGGTATAACATATTATACAAAATATTGAACAACAAAGTTTACTTCATTTTGATATACTGGAAAAAAAAAAAAAACTTTCAAGAATTAAGCAACAGAAAACTTTTCGCCCAAATCACTTCAAGTAGTGAATCGATGTAGTTTGACATTATTTTTGCAGCATGATACTTTCGGGAATCTGGACCAATCATTAAATTTTTCAAAGTTTCTGGTTTGACAATCATTCTTCATGATAAAGGATGTGTTTGAACTCTTGAAGCTTGTAATGTTCTAATAAATCATGCTTTTCATCCTTAGAAGATGTGATGTCACTAAGGAAACTGAACTCCGAATTGCCAGTCCTTGGTCCTGCCTATATATACAATAAATTTAAGCGTTGGTTTACAACCCCTAAAAAGCCAGGCAGTTTATGCTATTTTGAATAATTCACAATTTATTGTTTTTTTTTCTCATGGCAAAGTGTCTTGCATTGTTCTTTGGAGGCAAATGTTCATGAGGATTGAAGCTACAGCCGACGTGTACTGTAAAGTATTGGAGATAACATATCTACGATGTGGTATAATTTTGTTGCATAAACTGCCAAATAAAATAAGTACTTCTTAGCAATTATCCACATCTCTTCAAGCTATTTAATTTTGATTTGGTAATAGCTGATAATAGATGATAATAAAATAATTTGATATATATAGTTAGGTATAAAAATTCTACCTTCCCGTTCTAATGCGCCTCTTGTTGAAGATGTTAATACAAGTTGCTAAGATGATAGCTAACACGATGATACCTGCTATGGCACTCGCTGCGATGATACCTACATAAAGATCAGCTAGAGGTAAAAAAGAATATACAGAAAAGATTGCGGATCATTCACATCTAAGCAAACATTTTAAATTCAAGCTCAGTTTTTGTTTTTTTTAGATACCAGGTAATTACTACTTCTTTGTTTGGAAAGATAAATCATGAAAAAATGAATACAAAATCTAAACATGAATTTTCATTAAAAATTACATCTTAATAAGACTAGCCCAATGTTCTTCATAAACAAGAATACACTGTTATTAATTGAAACAATCAAGAACATGTAAAGACACAAACAATTGAGCATGTAAACATAAAAAAAAGAAACTAATCTTAACAGCAACAACAACAACAGCAAAAGCCATTCGCCAATCGTCATACACGCACAACTGGATGTAAACGAGTGTTACAGTATGAATCAGATAACAGCATCACTAACAAAATGAATTTACAAAAGAGTTTGTCAAACAGTGAAGAAAAACTCTACAAACTCTACAATCATGCTTCATTAATTACACTGTGCAATGAACAGATTCACAATTGTGTAGCAACAAAACTACTTGAAATTTGTTCTACTTTTCCCTTCACAAAGTAGGCCTACAGTATCGAAAGGGAACGTATGTCTTTAGCAGTTTGTAAATTCAATACGGTTTGAGGCTAAATTTGGATCATCATGGACGAACATGAAGTACAAAATAATACTTAATAGTCTCATCCTGCCAATTATATAGTTACGTGAATCCCACACGCACATTGAGTGTAAAACCACAAATTTACAAGAATAATAAGAAATCTATTTGGTGAAGTATAGAAAACAACGAAAAAGCGTGCATACGTTTACCCTGTCTCTCATCATGGCCTATCTTTCTGTCACACTTTGCTCCGGTAAAACCCTCTTCACATCTGTAGAAATATAACACAATACAGGTTGACTGAAACACGAAAAGTTGCTGATTTATCATGTTTGTTGTGAGGTGTTCTTTTTTTGTAAAGAAATCCTGTTAAATATGATCTCTTCCGATTCATCAAAATACACTGAAAAATACAGAACATAAGATAGTAAACGCATTTGTCTTTCTAATTAGTCGTTATCTCAGAACAATGCAGTTTTTAAAACGTGTTTTTTTTTGTATTCGCATCATTAAAAGGAATCAAATGATTCATTTTTTTTTGATCAAATATTTTTTTGAAGGATAAACTCGTATCGATCGTGATATGTGTGAAATCGAAATGCCCTATAGGCCTATACATCAGACATGGATTATGAAAAAGAGTCGATCAAGAGTGGGGGTACTTTGGAAGGGGCTTTGGACATTGATGAGGCTATACAAGGTTATGTATGAAAAATCAAGAAGTGGAAGTGTGGCCAGGAGAACAATAGCGGTCCCCTGCCCCTATTCCCCTAGTTCCGCCACCATTATGAGACTCATTTTATTCATCTCATTTTAGTCATATTTTGTTTATTAATATTTTTAAAAATTTCTTTGTGTATTTGTATTCGATGTATAAATTTTGTTTGATCTATGACTTATCTTATGTTTTTTATTTATTTATTCATCATATTTTAGTTATTTATCTCATGCATGTTTTCATTGTTCCATAATTATGATTACTTGTTTATTATGACTTGACTTTTGTTTTTGTTTTGATTTGTTATAATTTGATTCAAATGTTTTTTATGTTCCACGGACTCGTGGAAGAGCAGTCTGTTGACTGATGTGAGTTTTACCGTGATACAATAAATTCAATTCAATTCAATTCAACTACTGTGGGGTTGCCATATTTTCAAGCAAATTGCTCACAGTGGTAGTCCTTCTTCCGCATATGATTTTTATGTTTAATGAATTACAATACTTTGACAATATATCATTTCTCATTTGTTTTTGAAAAATGATTGTTACAAATACTTGCTTATTTATGATTCATTGTCAAAAAGTACTTTTGTAGGCCTATTTCATTTTGTATAAGTTACCGAAAAATGTTGAAAGCAGAAGAAAAATAAATCAAATGAAAAAAATTACTCTGTATTCTTACATGCATGTGATGAATGTCGATCGTTGAGGAACCTCCTCGCATTCTCCATGGTGACAATAGTCTTCATTACTAGCACAATTCGATGTACATTCATTCCCTCTAGGAGAGCAGCTCATCATCTTCGGACAGACGGTGATGCTGCAGGCATCCTTAATCCTGTCATACTTTTCTTGAGTGGGAGGGGGGAGAGGGAGAGAGAGAGAGAAGAGAGAGATGCAATAACAGGTGCATTGTCATTTAGTATAAAAGACTCGTGCGTTTGACGAAAACTCTCACAGAGTTAAATAATCACAATGACCTTTCAAAGAATTTTACATGTTCTTTATTCATATTTCACTTTTTCTCTAGAGTCAACCTTCTTCTGCATCTATGCACATGTAATTATCTTGGTCCCTTTTCGGTAAGCGAGCCACCCCCCCCCTCCCTCTCTCTCTCTCTCTTCCTGTCTCTTACATCATCTCTCGTCTGACTCTCTCATTATCATTATCCTGTTCCCCTTTCTTTTCTTCTCTGTCTGATATTCATTTACTTTTTAAAGTTCATATCCATTGCTTCAAACTTTGCCCTTACTTTGAAGGATTTATTTTTTGTAGCAAAATAACTATGGCTAGGGGACGAACTGTTACTTGAAAGTAAAAATACACATGATGCAAAATGTAGGCTACCTCGTGTATATACATAAAGCTTTTCAACTCGAAGGGTTCCAAGGGTATTGTTCCTCTCAACAACCTCATAAAATACTTTGATCACTTCTTGTCTTTCCTTAAGTGTAATCCGCAAATGAAAATCCAGCTGCACCTCAGCTACAAGACTACCAGAGCTGCGGGGAGGTTGGGAGGGGGAGAGAAAAAGACAAAGTAGTCAGTCAGTTTATTATTTTCAGAATTCACAACATGCCTCAAAGATAAAGTTAAAAAATCTGCAAAGTATCAGAGAGGAATATGAAAGCTTGAAGTTTAGTCTTTTTCATACAAAATTATAACAAGATTTCTGTCCAGAAATCTATCATAAGACATATCACACTATATCATTAATAAACTGTGGTACTATACTTCTTTCATCGCAGACCATATACTATAATTATAACAACAAAAATTTAAATCAAGATCGTACAAAACTGCGAGCTTACCTAAATGCAATTTTTGATATATTGTAGTCCTTATGGATTTTCTCCTGCAGAATTGGATTTATCTGAAAAAAAAAGAAATATAGTGAAATATAATTACAATCAATAGTGATTCCATGACCAATGATCTCTGGAAATTAATATAGATCTGGATAAACTGATAACACTGCACATCCACAATGGACATATAATACACACTGCCCAGGAGAGAAATGATTACGGAAATGGAACGATGAAGAAGCTTGCACCCTGTAATAAATATCACTAGAGATGTTAAGGCTAGATTTTATTCGTCGAATTTCTGTAGCCCCATCATGACATAACTGGCTTTGTTCAAACATACATCAATGAAGAAAGTACAAAACAAAAACAAAGTAACATCAAACTCAAGGAAAGGTTAACCAATGTTCTCTTACCCCATCTTTAATCTCTTGCCTGAGAAGAGGACCAATGTCAGTCTCTGTTTTATTTGTCAAAGTAAATTTTACTCTCAAAGATTTCCATACCCCCTGCTCCTCCTCATCTTTCTCCTGCTCATCTATTCAAAATGATAAAGAAATCATAGCATTATATTTCAAAATTCATAATGCACCGACAATATGTATTGCTATAACGATATGGGGGGGGGGGGGGGGGCGGGGGAGGGGGGAGGGGGGGCCCGGGGGGGGGGTAAATGAACTTTCTGGCTGTCAGTTAAAATCAATGAAGCAAAAACAAATAAATATGATAGGAGCAAGCAAGTAAGCTAACATTTTAACAAGTGGAACGCCCCTGGCGGTCTCGCCTGCATCGCGCAAATTTTAATGGCAGCATTTCGAACTAGTCATATACATCAAGGGGTGGGTATTAAAATGACCAGAATGTAGACAATACAGTAAGTTGATCCTAAAAAGATTATGAAATTTAATATTCAGATAATATTTTGATGAAATAAGAAATTTTACCTCAACTTTGTGATCTAATAATTGTCTCACATCATTCCTGATACTTGATGACCCTTTTAGGCAAATTTTATGGAATTTGAACAAATACTTTTGAAATGATGGTAAAAGGTCAAGTTTCCAAAACATAATTTTAATTAATTGACCTCAGATGAACTTTGACCTTGACTTAGTGACTGGACATTCGTTCCACATGATCTTTGATACTTGATAAGCCTTGTGTACCAGTTTCATGAAAATTGAACAAACACTTTTGGAATGAGGGGGAAGTTGTTGAAACATAATTTAAGTTTACTGACCTCAAATGACATTTGACCTTGGAGTTTGTGACCTAAAATTTCTTCCACATGATCTTTGATACTTGATAAGCCTTATGTACCAGTTTCATGAAAATTGAACAAATTCTTTTGAAATGAGGGGGAAAATAACCTTAACCTTGCATTCAAGTTTTTTTCACCATGAGTTAAGTTTATTGACCTCAAATCATTTTATCGATCCATCAAACATTAATATCCGCTTTCCAATATCATTGATTTAAAACTCATAATACAATACGTGCTTGTATGTACTCAGATACTATAATGTATCATTAATGTCTGTCAGCCAAAGGTACGAATTAATTGATTTCTTTCTAAAATCATGAGGAAAGAAAACGGTATTGAATGGAAGCATTATTGTGATGATTCTATTATTTTTCCGAATCATTTATCACAAACTCCCAACAACAAATACCCCAAATATTACACATTGTGACTTACCTGGTGTGGATGTGGTGATTGCATCTATTGTTGTTATGGCAACCGTATCGTCATCCATAGGTAGCGTGGTCAATTCCTCCTCGTATCCTGCTGCATCTGTACCTGTCACTTCTGCATATAGACCTGTAAACAGCTCGGTGGTAGCAGGTTCTGTCGTTGGTACTGTAGGGAGGTCCGGAGATGCGGGGTGAGGTAAAAGAAAAGAAAAAGAAGAAGAAGAATGAATGAAACTTTATTACCAAAATGTGATCACAATGCAGAACACATTGGAAATACAGTGCTTTGGTAATAGAACACCACTAAATAGCAATACTTCTAGTATAGCGCGGAGCCCTCTTTAAGCTAATTACAACACAAACTTGCATATAATACATGATAAATGTTTATATTCCTCATGATAAATACGAATAACAATGACAGTGGACTATACTTTTTACTTACAGCATGACATGAATAGAGTAGTCACTACTATCTGCACTAATCAACACAAGTAAGATGATATTTACAATGAATGTTGAATTATTCTTGTAATAATGATCCTTTGTAGCCGTATAAAATGAATTGAAAGAGCATTTTCTTATGATATCTTTGGGTAGACCATTCCACACTTCAGAAGATGAAGGAAAAGAAAAATAAATGGGTAGAAAAAATAAAGCACAGTGCTGCATCACAGCGTTTAGCATATCCAACCTCAACAGATAATAATCTTGTGGACTTAAACATTCGTATGTCATTGTCAACATAACTTTAGAAATTGCTTGAATTTCAGACGCTGTTATATTGAGGAGTATCTTGATCACGTCCATGACCCAAAAGTTAGAAGGTTTGAATTTATCGCAGATAACCTATCTCAGTTTTAAAGGTATGTTAGTAAGTGACTTTCCAGTAACATGGCTATTCATGTTTTCATTCTATAACCCTTCGCCGGCAGATACAGAACTTTCTAGTCGGGGGGGGGGGGGGGGCGCAGATACATGTGTATACAGAAGCGTCGACAAGCAACGAAGAAGTGAACATTATTATTATTATCATTTTCATTATTATTATTATCATTATTATTATCATTATTATTATCATTATTATCATTATTATTATTATCATTATTATTATCATTATTATCATTATTATTATTATCATTATTATCATTATTATTATTATTATTATTATTATTATTATTATCATTATTATCATTATTATTATTATTATTATTATCATTATTATTATTACCACTATTACTACTACTGCTACTACTGCTACTACTGCTACTACTGCTACTACTGCCACTACTGCCACTACTGCCACTACTGCCACTACTGCCACTACTGCCACTACTGCTACTACTGCTGCTGCTACTGCTACTACTACTGCTACTACTACTGCTACTACTACTGCTACTACTGCTACTGCTACTACTGCTGCTGCTACTACTACTACTACTGCTGCTACTACTACTACTGCTACTGCTACTACTGCTACTACCATTATTATCATTATTATTATTATCATTAGCATCATAACAGTTATATGTTTTATTATCTTTTTTCATCATTCTATCATTTGTAGTAGTAATAGTATTATTATTATTATTATTATTATTATTATTATTATTATTATTATTATTATTACTATTATTATTATTAACAGTAGTTGGGGGGGGGGGGGGAGGGACAACAATCATGCATCATATGTAACTATTTCAAGAGAAGGGCAGGGCACCCATTATCACCGAATCATATTTTACTCCAGGAAGACGTGGGTGTTGATTTTTAAACTCTTCGCTGATGTATAAGGATCATAAATGAGATAGAAGAAATCAAATTTGACCTTTGTCCTTCCCTATCCATGTTTTCCTCTTCCTAAGCCTTTTTGGCTTTTAGTTCCCATGAGCATGAAAAAAATTAATGTGCATTAGCTCTAGCTACAAATCAGCGCCATTATTTATACTAAATCCAAACAGACTAAAAACTTTTCAGAATTCAAGGGCAGTCTGAGTAAAAGTCGTGACCTGTCTCAGGTCAAGTACCTAGTCTAATGAAATCAGACCACGGTAAGACTACACACTCTTCATTTTAAATTAGCGCATAGAGAAACCATTTTCGTTTATTAGGCATTTTAGTAATAGAGTATAATTATCATCATTATTTTAATTATTACTATTATTATTTTATTATTATTATTATTATTATTATTATTATTATTATTATTATTATTATTATTATTATCATCATCATCATCATCATCATCATCTGTATTATTATAAGAATTATTATCAATACTAAAATTATTATCATTATCATCATCATCATCATCACACTATAATCATTATCATTATAATGATCATTTTCATCATCATTACCATTATTGGCTTTTTATGATTTCCCCGCTTCTTTTGTATAATAATTTCGAATTATAAAATGTAATATTTCGATGTTTTTTAAAGAGTGAAAATAAATGAAATGAAATGAAATGATTATTATTATTATTATCATTATCATTATTGTCATTAATACTGTATTATTCGGCAAGGTCATAACCCAATAGAAGAATATGTTTGTTGCGAATCATGTTATAGGCCTAGATAAAATTTACTGAATAATTAACTGTAGACTCCGTCTGTTGTATGACATTGTTTCCATGAGTTGAATCAGGGTCATATAAAGATTGGGGGGGGGGGGTTGCTACACCCAAACTTATGTTTTGTTTGTGGCTTGAGCAGTGCTTTGCGGGTATATGGGGGAGATGGATATAGTGCTATGTTCACAATGACAGTAATAATCTTCGAGTATCGAAAAAACAAAATGCAATTGAACCGAAGTAAAGTCTTCCAACTCCAAAGTTCAACTGTATTCATACCAATCTTCCCTCTCCATCTTTCTATCTCTCCCTCTCTCTCTCTCTCTCTCTCTCTCTTGCTGTTTTGACTATGCCTGTGAGCTTTCTACACGTTGTAACCGTAGACGGTTTGTATTACCACGATGGTGTAACATCATACTCCTGTCAGAAATCCTTAAGACTTTCAAGATCAAGAACGACTTGTTATAGGAAAGAGGTTAAGAGAGGTCATCTATCACAGGTCGAGGGTCAACACACCGCTCCCATGCCTCGGGCTTGGTATAAACACAGCACCCACCTTGTTCTCATGATCAGTATACTGAATCAGTACACTGTGATGCATATTTCCCCTCAAGAATCAAGATGGCATATAATCATCATGATCATGAATTATTCCCAAATCACGAGCATCCCTTTGACTAGAAATTACTGACTTCAATATCCCAATCAGTAATAATGCAATAGGTATGCCAATTTCAAATATTACTATACATTTCCATTCAAAAGTTTTTAAGGCCATATTTTACCTAAAAACATGAAGTTTGTCTCAGATAAAAATGGCTTTGAAATAACCCACTGTTTGAGGTACACTCTATTCGTTTCCATGGCAACCATGTAAAAACTTCCATCGGCCTTGTCTGGATATAGACCTACTTCTCTATTCGCTCTTTGATTCTCCGAGAGGGAAGAAGGCAGAGATCGAAAGGAAAGAAAGAAGGAACAACAAGACTTCCAAATATACATGTAGCACCCTCTCTTCACAGTTTTAATTATGTTGACGCGTGATATCTGAATTTTAAACATCACAGTCGAATGAAATGTAAATATGCTACAAGCTGGGACATCCCTTCTTGAAGTTGATTGGTAATTTACCCCTACTCACTGCGTCAACACCCCGCAGACAATTATATTAGGAGATGCTAAACGGCGTAATGTAAGATTCGAAATCGCGTTTGGTTACCACTCAGATTTACACGACGTAGCGGAAAATTCGGTTACGAGCAACAAGGTATCGTCAAGATAACAAATCAGTATATATTAGAGGAAAGCTCATATTTTAGCTATAAGGAGTTTAACATTTTTTCAAGAGTAAGCATGGATACTAGAGAAACCGTGAAAGAGTGCAATGAAGGATAAGGCAATCAAAACGATACAGCCTACCCGATATTAGCCCAACATTGGGAAGGGGGGGGGGGGGCTTATCACTTTCAGATTTAATAACAGTTGAAACTGCGTGTGTTGAGGTCGTGTCGATGTTCCCCTTCTCATTAAAAAAAAACAAACAAATACCGGCATATTTCTACAAAATAGTATTTTCATTGATATTTTTAAACATTTTTTTCTTGGCGACTGCCTAAACAAATGCAAATTGTCGAAGCTTGTGACTCATAAAATAGAATATAACTTGGGCTTTTCAAAAATATTTACTACAGAAACAACAATCTGTTAAATAGACACTTATCAAGTAGAACTAGTTTGATATGAGTTGTGGAAAATGGAAACAATCTGATTCCCTATACAACATAAAACACTCTAAATTCATCATGATCATTGAGCGATAAAAGCCTCTCCATAAAGTAATTCATACGCCTGAATTTGTTTATTATTAGACCGATAATTTCGTAAAATATTCATTATGCCGAGAGTTACGAATCAAAACGATTCCGATCCTCGTAATCAATAATGACTACTGCACTCATTCACTGTCAAATAGGCTAACTCGAGGAACCATCCTCGTATATAGGCAATGAGTTTATACAAAAAGCACTAACATGAACACGAGCCCCTATAGAACCTTTAAGCAGTTAAGTGAAAATTTTCAAGGAAAAAGAAATAGCGTAATTTTTTTTCAGCTCCGAGGATCATGAGTGCATACTCTCATGCAACCATCTGAGCCAGAGAGATTGAGGTAGGAGATTTAAAACTCATACCTCATTCACACAAACAAAATCGAATAGATATGGATAAAGATTGAACTACTATTTACATGATTTACATTGCTCCGATTCAGAGTCGGTGTTTGGCGGTGTAACTGGGTTAACAGATGGGTGCGGTAACCCTGCTGGAAAGAACACAGTATCCCACATTTTGTTCACAGTGTGTTCACATTGTGGAACACAATGTGAAATCATCTTCAAACTGTTAAATTTGAGCGTTTTAACATTGTGAATCTCATATTCACAGAGTCCACTAGGTGAACACACTGTGAACACTCACACTGTGGAGGTGTCCACAGTGTGAAATTATATCTTCACACTGTAAAATTTGAGCGTTTCAACATTGTGAATCACATCTTCACATAGTCCACTATGTGAACACACTGTGTGACACTATGATCTTTCCAGCAGGGAATGGTGAAATGCCTTTACAATTTCAGAAAGGATTTTGGGCATAACACAAACAGCTTCTTCAAATACAAAACCTATACACAATTAATCTTTTAAAAAATCTGCGACTTGTTGGATCTTACCTTTCACAATTTCTTGTGGAATGATATCTTGTAACAGTTATTCTTTATCAGATCTCCGAGCGTGCTCTTAAAACAATGACAAATATTATGCTCAGTAATAGATTCTTATTTCCTTCTCTTTTTCATAAAGAGAACAGTATAAATCCAATTTATTATATAATGTTTGGATGCATAGGAACAGAAAGTATTGGCAGAAACAAGAATTATAACTTTTTACAAAAGCCACCGACAAGTATGTCCGTACGCACATAGGGGGCGGTGGGGCAGTGGGGCAGTTGCCCCCCTAGAATTTTCAAAACCCCCATTTCTATATTTTTTTCTTACTTTTTGATTGAAAATTTCGAAATTTTACACCCAAAGTGTGCACCAGATCGTTCAATTTCAATTCTAAAAGTGCAAAAGTTTCGGCTTTGTTGCTTCACTCCCTCGCTTGCGTGTTCCCTTAAATATTTAACATAATTATTCTTGCCCCCCCCCCCCCCAGGAAAAAATTCCTGCGTATGGCCATGTCGACAAGATGATAGTGAAATGAAAATATTTGAAGAATTCGACAATCTATAATGAGCATTTGCAATATTTGCACTGTGCTCACATTTAATTCGCTTCAAACAGAAACCTATCGTCCGACAAAACGTATTTAGAAGTATTGCATTTAAATCCGAGCAGGAAAGGTAGACACCACGTTGAAATTAAGCTATGAACGAATACAAATTTCATCTTATATCATTCCAAAATGTGTCTGTGCTTGAAGATAGACTTTCTTTCAGTGGAGTCGAAAGAGAATAAGAATTTTTTTTGGGGGGGGGGAGGGGAGAAATAGAATCTTGTGAAAACGAGCATGGGTTACGTGTGATTACGGCTTTTCCTTTTCATCTCCAAGGAATATTAGAGAACATGGTCGAGACAGTCATAATCAATAATGATTATCATCATCGCCTTTAAGGTTTCAATTTACTGCGCAAATTATCAGAGGTAAGGAGTAAACGAGAGAGGTAGAAAGCTGATCCATGTAGTTCATTGTCGCGACGGTAGGGCCGAGGATAATAATCATCTATTTTTAGGATATGAGAAACTGAGGATGGGAGGAGGAGAAAATGGGAAAGCATCCCGCTTCATACTTATCTACCTCTCTCTCAATATCATAGTGGTAGGCCGGAGAAGTGCAGGTTAACGTGATCAGATATGAAAGAAGAGAATGAAGGACGAGAAGGAGGATGAGGATGAGGATGAGAAAAAGGAATAGGAGGGGGAAGGAGGAGGAGGAGGAGGAGGAGGAGGAGGAGGAGGAGGAGGAGGAGGAGGAAGAGGAGGAGGAGGAGGAAGAGGAGGAAGATGAATAGGAGAAAATGAGAAGGAGGAGGAGGAGAAAGATTGGAAAAATTGGGATGAATTAAGGTGGGAGCGATAGCATGCAGAGATGTGGGTTAAAAATCAGGCATCATGTACGCTCCTTGGTACTCGCACATGTATTTTGCAAGAATTAAAACCATCCGTTCTCAAGTCCCAGAAGTCGTTTAGTCAAACTGGACACGAATCTGTATCCCAGTAATTGGTACGAGAAGTATATTCGCAAATCATTATGGAGGGACAAGGTTTTCCAAATGGTCGCAGTAGTAAGAAATTATACTGCACTGCAAAATAGAACTGGTGCTATTTCCTCAGCCTGCAATCTCACAAGCTGAGGAATGAAAGAACAATGTGGAATCGTCACCCTGTTTTGAGGACGAATGTGGCAAAAGAAACTCAAACACAACCTCCTTATAAATTTTATACCAATAAATACACTAACAGCACTGAATAAAAAAATTGAACAAAAGTAATCGAGGAATCGCATTTCCAAAACAAATTCTTTCATTTAAAAAAAATAATATGTCAAATAACTCAAAGGGAATAAGAAACATAGGTTCAAATTAACTCGACATAAATCATGATTTCGGCTTTTGTGATGGAATACTAAACCGGATTATCGAATTTAGTAATTGGAAAACAGATGAATAGGTCAGACCATATAACCTCTTCATATCAACGTTTGTATTCAATTTCGAGTTGAAGAGCGGGATACAGAAATAACAGAATACGTTAAGAAAGTCCTATTTTTTCTGCGATTGGGAACACAAGTAGGCCTAATTGTTACAATTCGCATAACTCTTTTTTTCTCGACCAAGGAAAAACAGTCGAATGCCTTAAACCACGATTATGATAACACCAGTGCTCAAAACATCGATCGTTTTTTCTCTCACACACCTGCTCACGATAATCTTATCACGTTTCATAACTACATTTTTTTTCTTAAAGCTCCTCAACATCGCTTTCACTGACTTCAGGGACAGGAAAAGGAAGAAAAATACAGTCTTGTTTATATTTTATAATAATTACTTCTGTCTTCTGCTTCGCAATGAAATTAATTTGATTTCGAGAACACAAGACTAGTATTAAAAAACTTTATTAACATCAAATACAGCGCAGTCCACACTGCAAGTGAATTTCCAAGACGACATCAATAATTACTGTTCTCCTAATTAATAAACACTAACTTAAGCCAGGTCATATTTCAACAATATTGATCACATACATAATAGCAAAAATCATGAAAACCACCTTAGTTACCATGGTAACAATATTTATTATGTCATGGTTCTTTTTTTTTGTTTTTTGTTTTGGGTATTTATATGTATGTCATGGTTCTCTTTCACTATCCCGCCTCAAGTTCATCTTGTTTCTCGTTATCTTTCTCCCATATCTCTCACAACATGCTCCTATTTCTCCGCATGAAACTCGCCCAGTATGCCTACGGTTTCAATATAAACAAGGAAATTTATAATGGCAAACGGGTACATCTATCATTAATGACATTCGAACTCACGTCGATTTTGTCTGACTAGGGGTCACCTGAGGTCATATAAGGTCAAGTTGAGTAGAACAAGAGGGTAGATCTGAAACAGGTGCGTGGTATGGACTGTGGTTTGGAAAGAAACATTTGGAATGAAATAAACATTAAAGTAATATGATGAAGTAACGGGTGAATTATTTAGAGTCCAATTAGAGTTGAAGCGAAGATAACACAAGGTTCAAGGAAGAAACTACCGGGCAGTCCAGGCTATATTTCGAGAAAGGAGTAAAATTATCGTCGTCTTATTTTGATGTCTTAATCCGACTTGCATACAGGGTTTGGCCTCTGATATGGAATACATGTAGTATGTCTACGGTCAGTACCTGAATGACGAAGGACTGAAGTCATATTTCAATGCACCTTGAGTGGAGGTGTGGGGAGGGGGGGGGGGGGGGGGGAGGTGAGAACAATGAGAAGGGACATGATTTTGACTGGTAGAGATATTTTCTGCGATTGCTGTCATTATGAAAAATCAAAAGGAGAGTATCACAGATGTATAATGATGTGATACTGTCTCCGTTTAATGGGACAATGGGTTGCCAGACAACATGCCTAATTGCAATGATTTCCTCAAATAGGGGTCGACGGGGTTAATGGTGTATGATGAATGGGTTCAATTGGTGATCTCGACAAAATAATCTTCAATTTCAAAGGGTTCATTCTGATTGAAAACAACTACTTTAGACTGTCTTCTATAGTGAGGGAAAGAGGGGGGGGGGGGCAGACGAAGAGAAGACAGAGGCAGGCAGAAGGCAAGAGAAATGATGGAGAAGAGAGAACGAGAAGGAGTGATGGAGAGAGAGAAAGAGGGATGGAGATAGAGAGATACAGACAGACAGACAGACAGAGGCAGATATATAATACAGACATCGACATAGACATAGAAAAAGAAAAATTGGTTGCGGAATTAGACCGGGGGATGTTCTTTCTAACAAACTTTATTATTCAACATAAAGCTGGCACAAATAGTCATTTTAAAAAATGATTTCTGATGTATTATGTTTCCACTTAATTTCACGCAATTTTTGTTTTTACGTTTCAATGGTAAGAAACTCAGTACCATACCAGCACATCATATTTTCGTGACAGTGACCATGGATCCTATGTGGGAGGGGGGCTTTCCATAAGAAATACATTTAATTCTGCTTATTTATGGGGTGGCAAATACTCGAATACGCGGTATACACTCCCACTTTTTAGCATAACCACTGTTCCTTGAGTCCATCGGGGAGTCCGTCAGGCAAAGCGGCAGAAACCAGCCGAAAGAGAAAACGGCATAACGCTTGATGATAAAATAAATTATGAAATCATATCTCATTAAGCCCTCTGATAACTTGTCTAGTTTTGTTCGTGACAATCCGCCTGAACTTAAAGTTATCTGCAAAGACCTCTCTTACCTTATCATCGGCATTCCTACAACGGTCATTATCATCAATTAGCTCATATACATGAGACTTTAATAAGGCCTAATGTCATCACTATCTCTCATGTCAAGAAAACAGACGCCCTATCCTTGATATGATACCAGGGTCTTGCTAATTGATGAGATGTTTTTCGACATCCCAATGGGTTCAGGAGGCAGCGGGTGATTAACGCAGTTCTTAATAAAAGCAGACTGCAATGCAGAGAAGATGAAACTAAGTTCCATAAATTTATTTCCCATTGCATTCAGTGGGATGAGGGGAATTTTTAAAGCAACAGTCCCAACCCTTTCCACTCTTTCTCTCGCATTCTTTCTTCATTTTTCTCTCGTTCTCTCTCCCTCTCTCTCCCTCTCTCTCTCTCTCTCTCTGTTCTATCTCCATCTCCGCTTTCCTATCTCTTGTCCTCTCAGTTGTTTGAAGACCAACGCAATGTCGATTTGACTCATACAAGTAGCTTTCTACCTATGAGGCACCCAAGCTAGGACATCGTGAGCAATGCAAGACCTCTTTCTTTAATTCTTTCCTTTTTTTAAAGAGGGATGGAGATTATCGTCTTCCATAATTATGCTAAATAATTATATGAAGGTTCTTTCGATGTCCTCTCCTCCTTGGTAAGACTGAATTCCTCGGAAGTCCTACTCACCCCAAACAGTGATAATAACTCGTCGACATTCATGGCTAAAAGTTTCGCATTTTCTCGACAGTTTACATAAATTATAAGCAGCATCTGGGGAGGGGTGGGGAGGAGTCCCCAGAACCCCTGTTCTACCGATGCCATATAAACGTATTTACATCTACACCATAACCTGCCACTCCTGAGCTGGCAGTGGCTTAAATTACTTTGATGAAAGAATAATGTACCATCTAGATTGTAACAGTTGACAGATGTATATTTGACATCGCGAAACATAACACGAGCAGAATAAATATTTATGATAGATCATTCTTCTCCCATAACGACTCGGGAATATTTGACATTTTTAATGCACTAGGTCCAATAGTTGAATTTTTATAGCCATGATAATTTTATTATCATCATTATGTCCTCCCCTCACAGTAATGTTATCCTCTTTTTATTATTCTCCGTATTGAAACTACTATCCAAATAATGAGGTGGTTTTATGAGAAAAGG
Source organism: Echinometra lucunter (assembly GCA_029962745.1). NCBI lineage: Eukaryota > Metazoa > Echinodermata > Echinoidea > Camarodonta > Echinometridae > Echinometra > Echinometra lucunter. The sequence goes on from CM057151.1 coordinate 53,367,041, forward strand.
AGAGGTTAAAAAAACCCAACAAATAAACAAAAACAAAACAAAACCAAACAGAGATCTACAACTTTGTGGAAATTTCTTCTATATATATGGATTACTCTATATCTGATTATGATTTGTGAATTGCAATTCCATTGAGATACAATTACTTCTATTTTGCTTAAATTACTGAAGCTAATCTCCGATGGCGTACCAGAAATTGATAATGGGTGACTTATATAATATACTCGGTCACAAATACATGCCCTTTTGACGTATCATCTTGCAAATCCTTATTGCAAACTATTTTATTGGACGTCCCATTCTTCTTTTCTTCATGGAGGCCTGCCTTTTGTGTATTAAGATGTTTCATGGCAATGCACTTGATAACTGCATACTTAACTGCGAAGCGCGTACTTACATCCCTGTGATGAGATGATGACCGAACTCCATAAGACAATTATCAACATCATACTCGATGTCAATGACCGGATCGCCATGACTCTCGACATCTTTACACTCATCTTTAGAGTTGTGATGACCAACACTTGATGTAATGGAATCTGATAAGAATTAAGAGATAATTGGTAAGGCAGATGTTAGATACTCGATACCACAAGACATTCTAATTTCTTAACCATTGTAATGCTCCATCATGTACATCCTAATTTGAAGTGATGAACTTCCTCTGGTGAGAAGGCAGCAAGAAATAAATTTAAAGTACTCTAGATTATATGATAATTCATACAGATATATAATTCAGGAAAATTGTGACTGGATAAGTTTGATAGTGGCTTATATAACTTCGACTGTCATTAACCCTGTTTAAAAAAAATATTATCGTGGGCGTATGAATTCATAGCAGTTGGTATACTTGGTAATATTACGAAATACAGTGTGTCATACTCACGAGAAACTTTATTATAGCTCATACATCAAACGAAAGAAGTACAGACCTATAGCTAAACATTAAACGAGCGAAACAAAAGTAATATAACATTAACAAGCGTGTTGTCACTCTCATGAAATCCAACACAAATTCAATAAAATGATTCATGCATGCGCTATGGGATGTGCTACGCAGATGAGACTCAGGTTCCTTTTAAACCTTGTAACCATCAGGATGCAATATAGAATGTTCCATTATGTTCTTAAATTGAATGATAAAAAACGGCAACAACTGAGATTCTACATCTCGCATCTTGACTCCGTAGAAGAATGCAACTTCCATTTAATAAATATTGACGACACTTCCATTGTACAACAGCCAGAAACCTGGGTGTGTTATTTGATCAGAACATGGTTAAGGATAAATCTGTCTGGTGGAAATGTAAATCAGCATCATTTCCCTGCACAAACTCGGAAATTGTGTTATTATAGTACTGTTATTATCATGAATGCTTACAGTTTGTTTCATTCCAATTAGCACAGTCAATGTGATGATTGCAGGGCATTGCACGCTTGCAAGAAATGGCAACTCAGCCCAGTTCGAACGTTCCTCAAGACAATAGATAAACTGGTGTGCTGGTAAGACTCAATCGAAGTTTCTCCGCTAGATAATGTCAGCTTCAAGAGAGCAAAATTCATCTCTTCAGTAAATCTTTGATAATGTCAATACACGAAGCCGCGTCTCTATAATTATGTCAGTAAAGAGCAAGAGACGACATACCAAACATCTCCCCACGCTCGGTAAACAAAAGAATAAAGATGCTCACGGGTCTAAAGATGTGGGACAAGTGGATCGAGATGAGAACATCGAAGCCCAGCATCGAAGGGCCGATCAAACGATCCAACAGTATAGTGAAGCGCGAAGATATGAACACATTTCGTGGAACACCTTAATAAAAATGATTTAGGAAGGAGGTGGTAGAATAACATAAGGAAGGAAGGGTGTTGTGATAATGAGCATAATTATTACACAAACTTTATATACCTTTACTTAATACTTATTGGCTACGACTGAAATTCATTCTTCTCTTTAAAAAAAAAAAAGTAGCAAGAATGTAATTGTAAAACAGAACAACAAAAACAACAAAATATTGATGACTTTCATCTGAGAGTCCTGCACTGAAGATTGGTGAAAATTGATATCAAAACCTTATATGCTGATGAATTTGCTTCTCACCCGGCCCGCCAAAGACGCTTTCGCTTGGAGGAAAAAAAAAAGAATAATAAAAAAAAGAGAGAATACATTCAGTGATCGCCCCCTCCTATAATGCACATTGGAGCCTGAGGCAATGTAATATCCTGAGAAGCATTGGCAGAAGCAAAGTGAAGAAATCCTTTTATTCAAATTTCTTCCATATTAAACTAGAAACATTGCTCAGAGCTCAAAGGTAAGGCATAAAATGGGAACTGAGAGAAGCAAACACATTAATATTCTCCAAGTAGCGTATCTCTTATACGCGTAGGAGGGGACAAAGTGATCAAATTACGTTATTCTAGAATAGACATGTGAAAATTTGAGGGGAAAAGAAGAATATGTATGCAAACCCTGCAAATTTTATAGGTATTTTATCCTGTATTGCGGTCGAAAAATTAAACCTTGAATGAATACACCCGAACACGACTAGGGGAACCACTAACAATCACCAAGTTTGCTCCCTTTCCTATGTCTTCGGGATGATTGGTATTCCTTCAGGAGCAGAGGTGCCTGTGCCTCCTTCCCCAAGCAGCACCACTGCATCAATACCTTTTATTTACACGGAGAGCGACTGGTAGATTCCAGCATCTCATGAAACCACTGACTGGGTGTGAGTGAATAAGAATGTTACTCAATACCCACACCAATCCTATAATATAGCTAGACAGTGCTCCCATGAAAGCAAGCATTGTTTGTTTGAAATGAGTCATGTGGAGTTAGATGTGGTTTGACATGGAGAACATGCCCTTCAGAGAAATGCCACGAACCTTGAATAATTGAAGGCGTTCGAAATTGCCTGCAATTTGCTTCCTCTTTCATATCGAACAAGTATAGAAATTGGTTTAGAAATATAATATTCACACGTCCGAGGCCCAGCTTGGTTGGTTAAGCCATAATGAGCGGTCGAGGTATAGGCGAAGAATACCTGCACTGCATGCAAAGTCCAAAATTTCTTTAACATCATTACTTCAAACTTTGTTCCGAAATTCCAGGTTTCATTTCAGTTTTTAATGATGATAACACGCGTCCATTCAGTTTTGAATCAAGTAAAATGATACTGTTTTCTTTCATGTATCTATTTCTAAATATAATTTGTATTATATGAGAAGGAAATAAATGTGTTTTGAATATGGAATCTTAAATCTAAAATTTGTAATCAAATGAATTGATATTATTTTCTTAACATGTCTCAATTGAGTTTTGAATTAAATGAATTGATTTAACAGTATCCATTTCAAATAATTGCTCTTCTCTTACAAAACAGCGGGGTTCGGCAGTTAATACTGGAGAACGCTCTTTAAATCCATTCCTCAAAGAAGCAAAATGTACAGTATCCAACAGAAGTGAGTACACATTTTACAAAATGTTAAAATTCAAATGTAAATTCAATGTCAACTCTTACATAAATGTATTACAACTATGATAGAGAACGAAATTCTGTGACTGGTGTATTGATAGGAATGATCTCTTCCATAACAATAGTGTAATAGCTGAAGGATTTCGTTTAAATTTGTGGCAACAAAAGTTAAGCACACCCTCAAGGGTGTACCCACTTTTGTTGGATACTGTACTTCTAGTAGTTCTTCAAGTTTTTTATTGGGCTCAAAACTATGATTTAGATTATGATGATTTGACAAAATATACGTACTGAATGCACCTCTCCAAATTCATTACAAGAAGGATTATGGTGGCATAAGATATATGTATATATATCAATGACTACTATACATCAAACCAAGGATCAAACAAAGATATATGACTAATGAAAACAATTCATGTTCACAATGGTTGACAGTCCCATGTACTACATGCCTGCAGACACCAGCCTACAGGGAGTGTCTAGTACAGTCTCAGTTCAAGAATTTGTCTTATTCCCCAGTGACCTAGCCTATGACACGACCTTGAAAGTGTAAACTATAAACGGTTCATGAAAACATAACTCACGGTGAATGACGCTTATATTTGCCGAGATTTTTCTGCACACTGTGATTGCGACAAAACGGCAAGGTTCATGTTTAAACTTCATATTATGCCAATGTAGAAATATTTCCCCTTTCCCCCTCTTAAACCATGGATCCTTGCTCAAACTAAAATAATACCCTAATCCTACAGCAATTTTTTTAATCGCAACCCTATACTGGTGCATTTCATGTCTCATGATGTTGACTTGTAACATGGTAATTGTGGCGGAAATAGGCGATGACATTGATGAATTTCTGCCTCGACAGTGACATGAAGTCGTTGATGTTGAACATTCTGATCTTGGTTTAAGATCTATGCCATAAACTACCAAATAACTTTAAAATTTTGACAACGCGTGAGAAGTCGCTCCAACTTCCGGCATCTTGCGTGGTCTGTACGAGTCCTACTTGCTCCCCAACTACCGAGCGGAGTGGAGTTTCATTCCCGCCCGTGGAACTTTTGGTATTTAGCCTTTGGCGCGAAAACATAAAATCATCTTCAACTTCAAGCACCCCTCTCGTCATTGTTATACCACATGAAGCTCGAAGTAACATTTCACCATCCACATCATATGAATCTTAGAACATGTCATCAATTACGAGATACATGTATGCTTTTTTATTACTTACCAGTATATAACCCCGGTATATAACGAGTTCTTCCGACGTGATGTATTCCGGTGGAATGGTGAGACAGGGAGTTACATTTCCCTGGGTGAAGTGAGTGCAGAAGTTCTGTCCTCACACCGCGAAAGACCAGATAAATCTACTGCTCTGCATCCGCGTCACGATAGTAACTTATCTGCACAAGCTAGTCTTACTTTCTAGACTTATATCGCCCAAACTTTCATCTTCATGAATCTGTCATCCAGATGGAAGTCTATATGCCATTCTTGATTCCTTGAATTTGAGTCATTTATGACCTGCATAATTTCAAATGATTTGATTGTATTATGAGGTGTTAATTGTCTAGGAAGGATGTATTTTCGGTTGAATATGGTCTGTATACAAATTCTATGAATCAACAGCTGCCTGCCAACATCTTGAGTGAGAATGACCCCCTGAGGATTAGTGTGATGGTATGCTTCAGACCCAGTGCTCTCAAATCGTGGTGTTCAACCCCTCCATTTGCCCGAGGGGTGCAGTCCCAGGCCTAGGCGTAGTCCCTATACCCCACGCGCTGGTGTCTGGTAGTCTGGCGCTGATAATTCAACCTGTACTGCAGGGAAGTCTTCCTTCCTTTCTGCTTGTTTATTATTTTTTTGTTGTTGTTATATTATGTTTATTAGTTTTAATTCCTCTTTCAAAGCATGGATCTAACTAGTTCTAGTACGATCCATGTTCAAAGCAAGCTTATCCTTATCAACTATCAAGGACATTGCCGTCTTTCGCACACCCCTTCATCCAAGCAGGCGGCACGCCCCGTCCCTACTCCTGAAAAGCTATATTATAGAAGTCTTCAGTGATATATCTGTCCTTAGAAGTTCTAATCATTCACATTAATATTTCACATAGAACTTTTAGTTTAAAGATTCCAGCTCTTTGTAATTCCACATGTGAATCAGATATAGTACGAGCTAATTTCTTGTTTGAAAAGCAAAGTTGGCAGGATACGTCTTTTTTTTTTTGGGAAAGAAGCCACACCTCAAGTCAAAAAAGGCATGATTAAACAGATTCCTATGCTGCAGCTCAAAGGACAGACGGGCCAAGATACTGACGTCGTATGACACTAACAGCAGTGGCGTAGCTAGGATTTCATGGGGGGGGGGGGCAATAGGGAGAATTACATATTGAGCGCGCGAAGAGCGCTCCCTGGGGGGAGGGTGCAGGGAGGGTGTAGTTTCCTCCTTCGACGTTACTTTGTCATCGTTCCTTGTCTGCTCCCGCTCTTCGTTTGTATTACTTTTTTCTTCTTCTTTTTTCTTTTTTTTTTGTGTGGTTTTTTTGTGGGAGGGGGGACCGCCTGGCTAACTAACAGTCCACGAGACCAGCAGCCAAGGGCGAAAATCTATCTTAGAACGAGAGGGGAACATATCTGAAATTATCTTGCAAGCAAAATAATGATAATGCCCGCAATGATGATCATACTACTACTGCTACTACTGCTATTACTTCTACTACTGCTACTACTACTATTACTACTGCTACTACTACTAATTCTATAGTACTTCTGTTACTAAAGGTCTTCAGCTTTTTCGCGTGTCTTTTCACCTCCAAATTTGCTTGCATAGGCGGGAATCTGTCTTGAAAAGTGAGTGGGACTCGCGTGAACTTTTCTTACAAGCATGACTAAAAAAAAAAAAGTCCCCAGTATTTTCGGCTGCCCTCTTGTTGCTACAAAATTCAGTGACAAGAAAGTGACAAAACAAATAAAAGCAAACAAACAAACAAAACAAAACAAACAATCAAAACAAAACAAAACAAAACAAAACAAACAAAACAAAACAAAACAAAACAAAACAAAACAAAACAAAACAAAACAAAACAAAAAACAAACAAAAAACAAAACAAAACAAAACAAAACAAAACAAAACAAAACAAAACAAAACAAAACAAAACAAAACAAAACAAACAAAACAAAACAAAAGTAAGAGAGTTTCCGGTTTTCTCTTTTCTTTTGTACAAAATCTTGTGGGGACGGCCCGCGCCCCCGTGATTTCCTCCCACGAGATAGTCATGTCAGTCTTTTTGAAGTTCATCAGACCACTATTGTCGATCTCGTGGACTGAAGTACGGAGAGAGAATAAGATAAGAGAGGACAGAAACAGAAAGGGGAGAGATTGAAAGGGGGAAACAAGACAGAAAGAGAGAGGGAAAGTTGAAAGCGTGGAGATAGAAAGTTTAGAACGGACAGAGGAGTAGGGAGGCAGACCATGCAATTTAAAAAAATCTATTCAATTTTTCAAATAAGCCTCGTCACTGCATCTCTTTGATTAAAATATTCTTGTTATTCGTTGTATTTGTACTTATATGTTATGTAATGTAATTGTAATGTAAATGAAATTATTTTGCTATTCTACAAATATTGAAATAAGCATTGAAGGTCAATTCCTAGTTCCATGATCAAAAGCTTCATCACCTGGTGAAAGACTAAATTTTGCCCCCAAATAAGACAACTACAAATAAATTGCAAATATGTAGAGCCAATTCCTTTAATAAACTCAGCAAAATATAAAACATTTATAACATGAGGAAACAACATTGGCATAATTATACACATGCTTTATGTATAGATGCATTATTTACATCAAATAAAGTGTAAGTGTGGCCTGGTCTGTTCATATAAGAACACAAAAACACTATTGGCTTCTGGCACTGATGCTCATAGTAAACTAGCTTTAGCCTTTAGTCTTATCATTACAAGGGTTGCGTTCATACAGGTATTCATTTACTACATGAACACCCGAGTCTACAAAAAAGAAATATATCACACATAAAATACCAAGAAAAATGATATATAATAATCGAGAGGTCCAACTCCAAACTTCTTATCTGAAAATGGAGAGAATGAAAAAATGTATAATAAGAATCTGAATAGAATAATTGTACACAAGTCTCTAAAATACACTAGGAATTTCTGTTAAATACAGAATATCATAATAATCACTGTTGTTTCACAGAGCTGATAAATAGACTGGACCTGTCTGGAAACTGCAATCTAAATCATATTTGGATGACATGTACATATATATTACTTATAAATCATATTACCTATCACTCCATCTATATATGTTTCAAATTCAGGCAAATATAATACTTTTTACACAGAGGGGAAATTCCATTCGCTTCCTAAGTTTAATATGATTTGCATAAATAAAATTTATGCAGCTTTGAATTGAGCAGTTCCTACCTCAGATCACAAAAAAAAAAAGAAAAAAGAAAACAGATTACATTGTGAGATTTTTATATTTGATTCAAAGGCCCTTTAAAAAGGTATACACTTTTCCCCACAGAGGGCCACATACACCCAAAGTAATAAATCATATTGCAATACTTCTTATCTCTACAGGTATTTGATGAATAATTGCTGTTAGAGTGTCATATTCATCACCACATTCAACAGTAAGTTAAAATACTAATTTCCAGGGGTGGTATTCTGAGACCGTTTTAACTCTGTTTGAAGTCTGTTTTAGCAAATCGGTATTCTGAACACCGTTTTATCTCTGTTTTAACTTTTGTTTTAAGTTTTGTTTTATCTTTCTAACCGCGCATCTTACTTTGCATGCCTGGCGCAAGTTGTGCGCAAGCGCGTAAAAATACCATATGTAATAACACGGTATTCTGAAGACCGTTTTATCTCCTGTTTTAACTCTTTCCGCTTGACATTTCATGCTCATGAGATAAAACAGGGTGGGAGGCGTTTTAACTTTGCATGCGGTATGTCATGTGGCAATTTTTCTCTCTCATAACAGTTTTTGGAATGGGGGGATAACGAAATCCAATAAACCTTGCTTTTATTCCCGAAACAACATTTCGAAAGAATTTTTGCCTAGGGTGGAGAAATTTGGCAATTGTCTGCGATAATATCAGAGATGATTTGCACAACTAATTCTGTCACATCACATTTGAGTTAAAGCAAGAAACTAAGTGCAAACTAATGCGCTCATTACAACGCGAATATATAAGTTCACGCATTTCACGCACCCCTTCCCCATGGAGCGATCTTATTGGCTGAGTCAGCTTAGACTCATCTCTATCGACTTTCCCCATTGGATAATATCTTTGTGGTGGGTGTGGCTTTGATGACTTACAACACCGTTTAAACAGTTCTCAGAATACTGTTTATAGACGGTTTTAGCGGTGTTGTAAATCAATGACTTAAAACAGAAGTTATAACAGAACTTAAAACACAGTTAAAACCGTGTTCAGAATACCACCCCTCTACATTAGAGTTGAGAAAGAAAGTGAAACATTATCTTATACACAGAATGCTATTTTACCGTGTATTTGCTGATATACTGCAATGAGTATACTGCAGTGAATTTGTTGTCTTTGTTTCAAAACACAACCTCATTGACATGGTGATATTCATTTTTGAACAGTGTGAATGTGCTGATATATTTCATTACACATAGTATTGTTTCATACATGTCTTTCACTGCTGCTATCTCCCTGCCATTATAACCACGGACAGGCTTTGTGTCCTTAATTTTTTACATGAAATGTCTTCTAATTACAATAATGATAATAATACCGGTTTCTTATAAAGTGCTATAAAGTATAAACCCACCAAAGCGCTCACAGTATTATTGCGACTTGATTCAACGTGAATCAACATTTCAACACTGTATCTAACATTCAAGGATGTGCAGAGGTCTATTAGTATACTCACTTCCCATATATCACAGAAATGTTTACAGTGCAAAAATTATTTTTTTGCCAGAATGTAATATACACCTAATATCTCACTGTAGCACAGCATACAGCTAAACAATAAGTTATAAAAGCATTTTTTTTTGGGGGGGGGGGGGGAATATATCCTCTAAATTTGGATCCAACTCAAATTTTTATTCTCTCAAGAGGAAGAGGGAGAGAAAATTGAAAGACAAATGAAAAAAATGTGCTTATTCAATGAAGATAATGGTCATCACACTATTTGCTCTATTCCTTCTCCATATCCCAAAACTATTTTCCTTTCCCAGGAGTTGTAATTTTGTAAAAAATATAGTAAATGAACAACGAAACAGTTTTGTTTGGCACACTGCAAGGCGATACACTTTCTCTCTTTATTTATGTGGACAGACCTTGCTGACTACATGAGACTATGTTTAATATTCTTTCTAGATAGGACATCTCTATTCTAGGTGCTCTTGGTGGTTAATAACTATTGCACATAAATATGTTTGATATTCTGCATGTCAAGCAGCTACAAACATATAGCTACTACAAAAGTGAGTAACATCACTACACATGTCCATGATGACAATGCCCACTTTAACATTCTTGCTACATGTATACCTCCATATCAACAAGAGTGCCAAACCATGTCTTTGGTAAGCTGTGGCAATAAGTGTTTACACTGCATCATTCTCACATGACGATTCCCTGCACAGTTCCTAATACATGCATGCAGCGCTAGTCCAGATACACCATATACATGTTACACTGTGAAGATGACTGGGAGCACTTCACACCATCTACCACAGTAGACTTCAGTCAAAGTCCCATGGGTCAACCATATCAAGAGTCTCAAATCTCTGCACTGCTTCTGCTATGTTCCCAACTTCTGAGTTGTCTGGTGAAGGATTATAAAGTAGAGAGAGAGAGAGAGAGAGCAAGATGAACTAAGATTAGACAGTGTTTGTTGACATTCTTGAAACTTTCCTTAAATATTTTACTGTGCTGGTTTTTACTCCATCATTTCCTATTCAGCACCATCATCATCATCACTACACCTTGAAATATTTGTAATCATTGATAACCATTAAATTTGACTAGATTATCATCTTCTTCTCGTACATCACCACTGCCCCATCATAATCGCCACATTATCACCAAGACCACTCAACACAGACACTGCTGACATGCTAGCACAAGCGACATCAGAAACAAATCACTAACCACAACACCACACATGCAACAGCATCATTCCCCCTACCACTAGCACACCACAAATGTAGCCACCACCACCATCACTACCACCACCATCATCATTAACTATGAAGACTTTATCAGTCTTTATATAACACCTAGATAGATCCCTGTCATTTGATTGGTTGTTTGATATTGATCATTTGTCCTATTGCACTATGACGTCATCATTTCGTGCAATTGTGGCTCCATTTACCGTGCAATCTTGGATCCATACGATTTGCTCCATTGCACGAACGCGGAGAGCCCAGCACACTACGTAGGTAAAACGCTTGCATTTGCAGTGTGCACCACGAACAGTGCGCTAGCGTATAGCGCTATTGAAATTGCGATTTGATCTATTTTTAGGTGTCATATAAAACAAATAATGAATGTTTTTTCATTCGTGCAATGGACAGAATATTTCATTCATGAAAGATGAAATTACTGATCCATTCAACGAGGCGCAGCCGAGTTGAATGGATCATTTCATCTTTCACCTCATGAAATATTCTATCCATTGCACTCATAAACATTCATTATTTGTATATCAACATGTTTCACCTATTAATCTTAATGTCCAAACCAAGAATAAATATGAGATAAAAGTTCATGCACACCTATGTACTCACTTTGGTCATCAACTTTGCCCTCCGTCAGCTGAGAGAGGGGGTGGACGGCTTGAAGCATGGGACCTAGGATATCAGTAGAGGACTTCTTCACTTGCTTGAAGAAGGGGTGTAGTAGGAGTTGAGAGGCACTTGGTCTAGACACAGAATTCAAAAGATCTTTCAATAAACAAAGGAATGACAAGAGATGCATCCTATGCTCAGCAGGTAAAAACTTTGCCAACATTAGGTTTGGAAGATATATGTCATAATTAAAATGAACATCATGGAAGATTACTGTGTAACTAGATACTCTCTAGAAATCTAGGTACCTTACCTACCCTAAACAGTTTCTTCTTTTCGTGAGAAGAATTATAACAAAGGATAAAACGATAGCATACTTGGCAAAATATATGATTCAGGATTTTCATGAATATCTAAATAAAAAGCTCTTGCATTTCAGATGAAAGTGATTCTGTTGATTCTTAGTTCAAATCTTATTTCCTCTCAGGGTAAAGTTTATAAGCATTCATGTTTTTTTTTCTTTATTCATCTTAGCCTTCAAAAACTCTTTGACCAGTATTCAGTGATGTGTCCGAGTCCAGTCAGTCCGAGATCAAGTCCGAGTCCAGCACATGTACAAATGTATTACATCCCAATTAGAAAAACCAGTTAAAACCATTTGGATTTTCAACTGATGTAAACTAGAATCAACTGGTACCAGTTGAATCCATTTGAGCGAACTGGTAGGCTATAATGTGCCAGTTCATTCAGCTGGTTTCAACTGGAAATTACTTGTTCACATTAGACACCAGTTTATTCCAGTTGAAACCAATTGAATAAACTGGTAGACTCTGAAATTTGCCAGTCAATTCCAGTCGAAACTAGTGGAATAAACTGGACAAATTTCATACCAGTTCAAAACCACTGGACACAACTGGCAGATTTACCATTTGATTCCACCTGAAAACAATGAAATAGACTGGCATATTAAAAATATACAAGTTGATTCCAGCTGAAACCAGTTGGAAAGTTATCAGTTTGATTTAACTGGTTTCAATGGGTTTTACTAGTTTTAAAAGAGGAAATAAACAAAGTTGGATGAATTAAGACAATTATCTTTTCCATTTGAAAAACACGTAGGATATATCCCACAGTTGAAACCAGACCTGGAGCTAAATATCCAGTTTAAACCACTATATTCAACTGGTGACTGCATGCCTATTGTTGAATCCCGTTGAAAACTACCAGTTGAATACCAGTTGAAAAATACTTCTTGGTAAGCAGGAGTTGTCTACTAATGGCATAAAAGTAAAAATACATTGCCAAAAAGCAAAACAATATGTGGCATTTATCATTATTGTTAGAAATACATACTCCAATATTTTTTTCACCCTTGTTGCCATGCATGGTGCAGCAATTTCACACATGGTTCTTCCTTGTCTGAAACCCTTCATGCATGGTATTGGAACCATGGGTGTTATGTACTAGCGAGAACCATGTGTGGCACTATGCCCTCAGACCGCGATTCTCGTACCTCACTGATTCACTTACTGCGAAGACGGGTGTAACACCGATTTGGCTTAAATTTATGCAAGTGATTCGATATTGGAAAATATTGTGGGAAATTTTGATGAAATTGATGAAAATGAGATATCCGTTTGGATATGAGACCGCATTAGCGCTAAAATTCCCCTGACTTGTGCCGGACTCGTCGCTGAGTCATCGAGTCAAAGACCTCAAGTCCGAGTCCAGCCCAAACGGACTCGAGTCCGAGTCCGGACTCGAGTCACACATCACTGCCAGAATTTCAATCATATAATTTCCCTTTGAGTTGCTTCCTATATCCACCATTCAAAGGTAATGAATAAGTCGACTGATTTACCTTTCCACGGGATCCCTCCTGAGACAGACTTCCATGAAATCATGGAAATGAGTCGAGAATCTTCTCTCGTAAGGGTTTGGAACATTAGCCAGCCCTGAGCTGCCTCCACTGCCACTATCCAGCCTTGATCCTGTCTCCTGAGGTTGAACCCCATCAACATCACACAGTGTAGTGCAGTCCAGGAGCTTAGGGGTAGTGCCATTGATCTTCTCTAGTAACATCTACATGTATGGAGCATAGTAGTAATGAAAATAATGTACCTACTCATCTGATAACTATACATGAGTGCAAGGTACATTTCTGCAAATAAGAGATGTTTTGTCACCATTTCTACCAATATTGTGTATTGCACAATTATAAAAATAATAGATGGATATAATTTCATAGACTCGTTATTTTCAAAGATAACTCTGCATGTTATTCCCATCTATGTCTGGTGGTGTGGTTAATGCAGTGCTTCGTAAATAAACTCAACAGGCCTACTATTCAGAGTAAAATTTACAAAAAATGAGCAGATCCAGTGATTTTCAACCATACCAAGGACTTAATCATAGATCCTCCAATTAGAGGGTCATGAGTAATTTACTGTGCTATCAAACATTTCTCATTATCCAACCACATCCAAATTCTACCCTGTGCTACTATACAAAAGAAAAAAAGTATAATTGATAATTTACCTTCATTGGTACCATATCTGAGAATGGAACACAGCCATTAGATAGCTCACATGCAGTAATTCCAACACTATAGATGTCTGACTTGGTATCATATCCAAGAAGATTCTATGTGTAAATAAAAAGAAGAGTGGACACACTCATAACAAAGTACAGTATACAAAGCAGAATAAGAATGAAAAAGAGATGAAAGAGGCGTCCAGAATGTGAATAACCATGAGAATTAATGTTTTTCTAATGCAATAATTACTTAAAATATATTACATTAAAATCAAAACTGTTCATCCCAGAGAATTTGGATATTTGCAAACATTCTCTGCAGTTTTCCCCCTTGGAATGTAACAAAAAATTGATAAGTACAAGGTAGTAAGTGCTCTTTGGAAAGCAAACTAAATCATTAAATCTTATGACTTATAAACATCTGTTATCTATGTTACATCAGCAGTAACCAATTCTCTTAAGTAATTTTTAAGTATATGGACATAAACCAGTATGTAAATAGACGATCACCTGGTCAGAGTATTTTCCGCTAATGAGTAATGGAAATGAGGGATGCTATGGAGAACAAACAATACCAGTATACAATTTAGAATTCCATGGTATCATTTGTTTGACTTACTTCTCTAACTGTAACCAGAAATTCAGGAAAACTAAAGGTGATCCTTCCAAATATGGTGGTAAAGTCAAGAAAATAAATGTAATTGTACCTGTTCAAGAACTTCTGGTGCTAGCCAAGGCAGGTTCCTGACTGCGTTCGTTGAAGGGAAATCATAGACGGCTTTGAGTCGTTTGCCATCATCAACCATACTGACGGCTGTTCGAAGACCCGACAGACGTACTCCACCAGACTGTGTGAGCAGGATATGACTGGCCTTGACACTCCTGGTAAAAGGATGAAAATTACTTTTTGAAAAGTATTCCCTTGTGGTGTAGAAGATTACAAGTGTTAAGTGTGTATTTAAACATGAAAGTAGTACTGTATTCAATTTTTTAAAAAGGTTGAGTTTTCCTGTATTCAATTTTAAAAAATGAAATCATTGCACTGATGACAACTACAATGAGCTAGGTAGATGCTGAATGTCTCAGCCTTACATGTAAATGTCATTAACATTTAAACCTACAGTGTACGAGTATGATTACATGAACACATATTCTGTATCATCACAACAAAAACACCTCCACCACACCAACAACAAAAGGGAGCTTTAGATACGTGACGCAGCTCAGATGACGCAGAAGCTTGCTGAGTTGACTTACGTTCTCCTCTTTCCTCGCGTTGCGTTGCAAAGAGGCTTTAGATTTGGAGAGGACGCAGTTAATCAAACAAAGCGCGCGCGCTCAAATATGAACCATTGTTATGTCATGAAAAAGGGTCAACAAAGGTCTCACGTCGCGTATTGGGGAGGACGGTAAACTGGCCCCAGAACCGTCGTGTAAAACAGACGACGCAGGATGGATTGGAAAAGAGCTGTCTAGCGTATGCGCACAACAACATTTTTGGCAAGATACCGCGTCGTCTTAGCTGTGTCGCGTATTTAAAGCTCCCTAAAAACAAAATAGCATTTTAATAAAAATGTCACTCAGGTATGATATTAAGTCACTACTTTCTCCTAATGCTACAGCTTGATATCACACTGTTATTTCCCTAGACAGTTTTGTATGAGGAAAACTGTGAGAATGAAAAAAAAAAAAAAAAACCTGTCATGTTCCACAACAAATTAGTTTCATTATTCAAATCATGGAAGCTTATTTACCTATGGATATATCCCATGCGATGAATGTAGTCTAGAGCTAGAATGATGTCCCTCATAATCTGTGCTATCACACTCTCCTTCAAACCATCTGGACAGTTCCTATCTAGTAGATCTCTCGCAGAACCTATCATAATTTGACGAGATGGAGCATAAAATAAGCCTTTTGATTATGAATTTGCCTCATTCTTCTATACTAGTAATTTAATGTAAACAAAAAACAATACAAAAACAAATCCACTACTCTTGACCAACAGGTTTTGGAACAAAATATGAAATAAAATTCAATGATTTCTCCTTTCCATGATGAGAAGAGGTAATGGAAGATGGTCTCTTCTTGAAATGAGCATTTCTTCATTATTCATACAGGATTGTCATTACCATCTCATTGGGGGGGGGGGGGGGGGAGGGGCTGGGAGTGGCATTTAGTTTTGGAAATTTCCATGGAGCTTGCCTTGTGTTTATCAATAAATATCAGTTTAAAATATGCAAGAGCTTTCTTGTTTCTGGCAATGCATATGTAATAACAGGTATACACTGGTATATTCTTAGAAGAGAAAATAATTAAATCGATAGATGGCTTTCTTAATTCTTACCATGCTCCATAAGAGGCATAACAACCCATAATTCATTGCCATTTACGAATGACGTGTGGTGTGGCAGAATGTGTTCATGCTGCATCAGCTTGCGGTAATGACATTCTTGCTACATGATAGCAATAGAGGAAAGAAAGATAGAATCAAAATCATTATCAGATATCAGTTTAATCTGGAATAAACATGCACATGAAAATACCCTGATAAACAGACAAAAATCTTCATCAAAGGACACTGGAACATTCCCATGTAAGGAGTTTATTCGTGAACTTTGAATCATGTCTACATGTGGTAAATCATCCAAGATATAAAAATGCACCTCACAATGAATGTATAACTGCATGCTTGAACATGTAGCAATATTTGGCTATGATAACAATTCAGCTTTAAAGGTATGCTATAATTATGTTCTGAACAAGAGAAAGGCTGAAAAATGGCATCCATCCAAATATGAAGAGTTTGCAGAGTTAAAACAACAACAATTTATCTCTTTTTGTAAATCTGAGATATTTTCAATTGAATTTGCTGAAATATAAAGAATATAAAGGGGAAAAAATTTACTTTAGATCAAAATTCCAAACTTTTTTATTGATAAACAATGAGTGAGGTATTACATAAAAGGATTTCCTGGTTTCATAGATCGATGGTGTTACTTTTTAAATGTAAAAGTGATCTTTATTGGGTTTTGCAATCCAACTCTAATATGTTTGTAAAGCACATGTCATAGGATGATAACATTTATAATGTAACTTACATGGAGTTCTACAAAGCCATCCTTGACTTTGTCCAGGTTGATCCTTCTGACTGCTACAAGATTTCCTGAAGAACCATGCCTTGCAATGTGAACCACAGCATTACCCTCAAAGTTACGTCCTGTAAATACAAATCAACGCCATTCATATCATTACTGAACCGGGGTAGGGGTAGTACAGGGTGATTCTGTAGGACAGGATATATATGCACAAAGGTTTCTACCTCAAGTTTTTTTTTTTTTTTTTTCCCCAGAGTGATGGTGTGTGCAAGTTTTCCCAAACTGTTGATTTTCAACTTTGAAAATGAAATCCTGTACTAAATGCTGCGAGCATTAATTACATGTATACCTATAAAATCTATGAAATATAAAAGAAGAAAAGTGGTGTTCAAGTTTTGTTTATGTGGTATTTTTGTGGGAGTGCATTCAATTCACTTTCATTTTAATCCTAATTCAAAGCAAAAGCTATCAATGAAGCATAAAATTTGATGTATGAAAACAAATGACATTATATTATATCACATAAAAAGTCTACTTACCAATTAGAGTCAAAAGAGTATAGTGCCTTGCATCCCCTTCATATTCTATATCAGCCATCCTTTTCTATGTATACTAAACAAAATAAAGAAAGGAAACAAATGAAGACCTCCAATACTGTTTGTTACAATACTGAACAACGTACACATGTACATGTACACACGAATGTCAGGTTATCATCAGAAAACTTTGCACTGAATTAGGCCTATACAGTGCAAATTGCTGACAATAGGAAAATAGTGTTCTCTGTCCAGTTTCTAGGACAGAGGAACAAGAGCAGTGATCAAAAGAAATATTTTTCAAAATTCACTTGATCAAGATAATTTTGATCCAATTGGAGGAATGGAATAAAAAATAGGATATTTTATCACCCTAAGTGTAAAAAGCAAATACTTTCCAAGAATTTGTTGATTATTTCAGTGATTTCTTTCTTCAACTATAGAGGGCAGAATTTCACATGAATTTGCACAGCTCACTATACCAATGGCTCCCTGAGCTGAGTGACATGTACAAAGGACCTGACAATGATCAACTGCCCAGGTTTTGATGTTTTATTTCCATTGCTTAAACACGTGCAGTTACCAATTCCAATATTTCAACTTTATCAATCTTTCAATACTGAATACATCAAAGGGTCTGTCAATCTGTCATGCTCTGTGTGGTTGTATCCACAGCATCGATATCAGGATACAGCCACACTCGTCTGAATTCCCACTTGTACTTTGCATGCCGCGACAGCTATCGCTAGTGTACGCACTGCACTGCACTGCACAAGCAATGTGTATTCATGTGATGGTATGTGTTGTGACTTGTAAAACTTTGATCGCCACAAAAGTTTATCTCTCAATTTCAATTATTGTAGAGTTGTATAAACAATATTTTCACTTCATTCTCACCTGATCAGCAGGCAAGTGACAATAGAGTAACAGTATTGTTTGTATGTCAGTGAATTTCAAGAGATAAAACCTCCGTGACGATCCAAGTTTTGGGGTTTAGCAAACACACCATTGCATGAATGTACACATCGCTTGTGCATATGTGTAGTGCATGCATTGTATGATCAGTGTATCTAATACTGACCTGTCATATTACCGACCTCTCCATAAAATATTGTTTATTTTCGGAGTTACGAAGACGTGTATCGCAGGGTCATCGTATTCTGCATATATTGACCCAATTGAGCTTGTCACCTGGAGCAACAGGCGTATATCATGCGCGATCGCGCGCTCAGAGAAAGCTTAATGCGCGAACAGTTGTTTACTTCAAAATTCCGCCATTTTGCGACGATACCGTGATGCGCTTGATCTTTACGGAAGGTGAGACTACAATCAGAATATATTTGAGGTAAATCTCCGAAAATTCAGTGTCCAGACACTTTCTAATGACAAAGATAATGTGGATTTTGTAATAGTATTCAAGGATGCTTAGGGTCAACTTTGGGCACTTACAATGCGTCCTACATGTAACTACGCAATCTCCATAGGCGCGTCCACAAATTGTGCAGTTTTTACACGAAAAGCAGGAGATAAACTAGATGAATCCTTGACCATGCGTGGTCGAAATTTATGCCTCCGTAATTGCCAGATCGGAAATATATGGCATATTCATGTTGATTTTTTTATTTTCATGTATACAATGACATCTTTGACCTTGTGACCCCAAATCTAATGAGACCATTATGAGACCTTCCATATGCATACATGAGCCAAGTTTGGAGTTGAACCATCACAGAGTTGTTGAGTTATCGCAACAACGAACCATTTCTACATACATAATGACCTCTATGACCTTTGACCTTTGACCATGAGACCCCGAAATCTAATCAGATCATTGTCCCTCCCATACACATACATGAGCCAAGTTGATTCATCAAACAGTTCTTAAGTTATCACGAGAACGAAACGGGACGGATGGACGGAAATACGGACGGACGTACGACCCGAAAACATAATGCCTCCGGCAACCACAGTGGGCGGAGGCATAAAAATGTCTACCATGGAAAAATACCTTTAAAATTACATTTTTGAAATTGTATTTTATCTGTAAACTCTGCAAATGTTGGTCATTAACATCTTCGGCATCATTTAGAATTGTACCGTAACCGTGTTTGATTTTAAATATGGCTTATTTTTATCTAGATTTTGTAATCATTTTCATCCACAAATCATAAGGTCGGTAATAAGACACCATCTTTTTTTGTTTTAAAAATTACAAGGCTTTGCTGTTCTGACGGCCATTGCAAATTGGCGTAGATTCATGAATTCAAAGTCAGTGGACTTTTTCTCTATATGTCAGTAACATTTCAAGACATTTTACTGAGAATCTTTTCTGTAGTGGGATGGGAAACTGTCAAGTGGTGCAGGCTTCATACACTAGTGATAGCTGTCGCGGCGCAGATTTCAAGTGGGAATTCAGACGAGTGTGGCTGTATCCTCATGTCGATGCTGTGGATACAACCACGCGCGTGTAGCTGTATACACTGCCTGTTTTTAATATCCCAAGGTGGCATCATTCATTATATTGTCCGGTTGGAGTGTCACTGTCAGGTCAGACTGACTTTCGGCTGTCTCTGACTGCACAGTACGAATGGCATGCGCGCGTTCCGGTATTGGAACGCGCTTCACTATTCTCCGGGTTTGCCGTGTTTCCCATCTTTCATTTTTATGGTAATGCCCATTTCATATACTTAAAAAAGTGTACAACACTACAATCCCGTATTCTTTGACGTTTCAGACCAAAATTTACGGAGGCCTGTCACAGTGTCACTGTCAGTTTATGAACTGAGCTTTCCCCTCCGCTTTATCACATGTCCCACATGATCTCTTCTGTGTCATGTTTGATCAGCCATTCGACAAAAAACAAACTTGGCGATACTGCCGAAAATGAGCGAATTGAATGCACATGAAATAATACAACACTTACCAAAGTATCGCTTCGGTATAAAATGAAAAAATTTTGATGCAGCTTTTGAAGAAAAAAAAAAGTGCTAATATGTGACTCAAAACATAAAAGAGTTCGCCTTCGCCATCTTCCTGCCCAAGTTAGATCTAATACAAAAACGTAAACAAAGACCTCAAAATCTTTCACACGGTACGTACGCACGTACTACGCGCGCACGAACAAGTCGGTCGCACTCACAGTCTATCCATATCCTTCAATTAATAAGAAAGAAAAAGTACTACTTATTGCAATTAAAGGGTTAATGTGTAGATGGAGACTACAACTTTAACATTAACAACATTCAAGCAACTGAAATGCTCTTCTGACAAGAAAAAGCAAATCATGGCGGGAGGAAGGGGGAAGCTACGTACATCGGAGGGGGCACATTCCATTATTGTATTTATTATTTTGGACTTAATCCACACAGAGGCGTCGATCCAATTTTTGGATTGGGGGGGGGGGCAAGACGACCAAGCGGAGATGAACCCACGACTACTATTTGAACACACACACCCTCACATATATACATACATAAATATATATATATATATATATATATATATATATATATATATATATATATATATATATATATATATATAAACATAGGCCTATATCAACGTGAAGCATTTTCAAATTGGGGAAATTAGGCAACTGGCTATGTGAACCATCCTGCTTTTCCTTTTCAATTTTGCGAGCGAGCGAAGCGAGCGAGCAAAAAATAACAAATTTCTTGTTATGAGAGAAGGGTTTAGTTATCATATAGGCATAAATGATACCTAATATATATGTATATGGTTACCTCGCTGCCAAATATGAACTCTACTTTGTTACATCGTTGGTCCATTGTTGCTGCCCCCAAACCACTCTGTTTTTTAATATTACGAGCGAGCGAAGCGAGCGAGGAAGCACACACTGTTTTGCATGGTAGATGTAGTAAACCCTTCGGCAAATTACGCTGTGAGCCAATGAAACATCTACATTATACATTCGATCTCATCTTACCGAATTCGTTTGCTTTTCAAAACCATTAATATGAAACGAGCGAGAGCAGCGAGCGAGGAAAAATATACCCTTTTCCATATGATAGAACTGTTATTTCGTTGTCATAATAATGTGATAAAAATGTGATATGCGCTATACAAGAACGGAATATTATTATCATCATTATCATCAGAATACACTATAAACCTGTCATGCCTGTATGATATCTAAATAATACATCCGACCACCTGTGTGCCGAATGACACTGTTTTAGCTACCTCGCTTGCAGTCCGAATCCATTCTGTTGCTACCATAGCGAGCAAAGTCAACGACCGATCCCGGCAAAATTATATGGATTCGTCCCAAAATCTTTGTCAACAACCTTGCTGCCCAAATATTATGATATTTTGGAATCTCGCTGCTATAATAAACTACTTGCTGCCCGAAATCATCTTGTATATAGTTTTTACCAGCGAGAGTAGCGAGCGAGCTAACGAAAAATATGTTTTTGTTTGGCGTTTTTTTTTTCTTTTTTGTCCAGGCCGTTGTCTCCTGAAAGTTTATCTATTTTTAGGTCAACTGGCCGCTCGATTTCTAGGAGTGATATCTTGTTTGGTTATAGTACTTCCTATGAGTAGAAGAATAGTATAACATTAGATAGAAACACAAGATGCAAACCGATTTCCTTTCATAAGAATAGTAATTATCGTCGGCATTGGTTATAGATACTTAAATGTGAGAGAGCGAAGCGAGCGAGCGCTTCCCAATTTCCCATTTTCTTTCTTTTTTCTTGTTTTACGCTTTCATTTCACTTCCTTTCTTCCTTTTCCTTTCTTTTCTCTTTCTTTTTTCTTTTTCCTTTTTCTTTTTTTTTTTGGTTGGGAAATTATTGGGGGGGCAAAATGATATCTTTGCCCCCCCCCCGAAATTTTCTTTGGGGGGGCAACTGCCCCCCCCCTGCCCCCCCAGGATCGACGCCTCTGAATCCACAATATTAGTCCTCGTTACGTACCGCGTATAATTATGTTTGCACCTGTTATGGATATCTATTCAGTTTTGAAACACTATAACTAATGTCTGCCATAACTGGAGGGGAGGGGGGGGGGGGGCTTCAAAAATAAGAAGAAAAGATGATTCAGTGGGTTACTACAATCAGTCAGGTGCAATTGCTATGTCAGTGCATAAATCAACTATTTCAAGCCCCCCCCCCCCCTCCGGTTATGGTTGACTTAGACATTTACATAAAAACAGTAGGCCTACCAAAAGCGAACGGGTATTTTGTCAGAATTCAGTCCTCAAGCATTTTGTGCATTAATCTTACGTACTATATCGGGAGGTAAAATCCTTGGAGAAACTACTAGTACTCATGCGCTAATATCATAGAACATGTAGAATTTGTCTGCCTAATAAAAATAGGCTCCGAATTTGACACCTATTTCTTTTCAGTGTGAGTCAAGTTGACTTTTAAAATGAGGGACGCCCCCCCCCCCCCCCCTCCCGAAACCGCCACTGTTTGTGATTCGTATCAGGATATGTGAGCAGCGTGCATTATCGAGTCATAAACCAGACCGTAACATTTGCATCATAATTTTCCTTTTATATCGTGCACTGCGTCTCCCGGTATTGTCTTCTTTCTTACTGTTTACTGATCCCGACTTTGATTCAAGGCAGGTATATTCATCCCGTTGAACGAGCGAAATCGCGACAGAGATGTTATTGAACTTCTTCTGACAAATGGTATGTTTCGAATACAAAGGCCTACATTCTCATCAAACGCCCATAATATACGTGGTAATTATGTACAGTCTCTTGTGAAATTGTCGTACACATGACACGGAAATAGTGCTTTGCTTGCCTGGACGGTCACTTGATCTTCGGGTTCTCTATAATCATCTTTTCATCTTGTACGCAGCGGGGCTTCTGGCATATAGCGTGAGTAGCAACCGCTCATTTTCATCTACTTCATTCTGACTTAGCTAATAATAGACTTTAAACATAATTTTACTTGTATTCTTTCTTGTACTGCGTTTTAATGTAGGTCATTGGAGATCTGGTATCATTATAAGATGACACATCAGTTTATGCATGCAGAATTTTTTTTGAAACGTTCTAGGCATGAGAGATCGAGAGTCATGCAGAGAAGATACTAGTAAGAACGGGTGGGAGAGAGAGAGAGAGAGAAGGGTGGGGGGGGGGGGTGTATAGTTACAAGGTTGCCGCAGTCGAATGGTATAACACACATAAGGATCCTTTGCTTATACATTTAGAAATTTCTCTCGCAGATGAATATAACAAAGCGTGTTATTTTCAGTTTCGATTGTATCCTAGTTCTCACTTGTAAAAATATCAGTGCCCACCTTGCACAAGGACACACTCTTGACTCCATTATCTTTGACAGGATTAACTGATTGAACCTTTTCATGAAATAAACATTCACTGCCTACATGGGCGCAGGCGCGATAATTTTTTTAGGAGGTTAAAGAACGGATGCCTATATTTTGTAATATTTGCCCGGGATATTTGCGCATCTTGTCATCCAGTTCAAAGTCTGAATATCAGTTATTGTCAAGCAGAAGTATCTTTTATTGTGATAATTCTGTTTCAACTTACCAGTACCCACAACCTCGGAGCTCCGTATAAAATATACTTCCTCAATTTTAAGTCTGCCGAATGAATTACCCCCTGCTCAAAAATCAAATGGGCCAATGATTTTGTCATTTCATGGGCCGATCGCTCCTGATCCTAAAGGTTCAAGGGTCATGTTCTATGACGAGATGTTCCAGTTTTCACTCCATTGTCAAGTTCGTCATGTATAATACTGATTTCATGCATGAAAAGAGATCTGAAAGCTATCCAAAATGAGTTCCATTCACTCTGCATCACAATGATTGTTGACAATTAATAGCTAGTGATGAAGCTGCATGGCAACGAATAAACATTACTTTCATTATTATATGAAAAACTAATTATGTGCTAACACCCCCAGTCATGCACGAAACGGGTAATTTATTTGTCAGTTATGAAAGCTTTCATGTCTACTAACAGAGCATTCTTTAAAATACGTCCAGATCATAATGCAATGTCGTATTGACACAGGCTTTGCCGTATTGAATAGTAATGTATTGATCACGTTTGAAGGGCATGACCAGCATAATTGAAAAGCTATAAATGATTAGCTAAAATTTTGCAAAGGACATTATTATTTAGCTCTTTTTCACAAATGCATAGGTAAGCAAAAAGAAATGAATCGTGCACATGGTTCTTCTGCTAGAGGACGTGTTTATAAAAATTGTCAGAGGAATATCGGTTACCGTATATCAGCCTTATTAACGAACCATATTTGTAATGGTTAAATATTGGTAAGAGTGCGTACATACAAATTAAGGACATTGAAATGTGTAAGACTTTCTTAGGCTTGCTGTACCCAAGCTTACCCAAATGGTTCTGGAGACCAGCATTGACTAGTCTTACAAAGTGTTAACGGTTCGTCTGATGGGCCGTCAGACAGGAATGTCCCCGAATGTGATCATTAACATGATTTTAGCCTCGCATTCTCATTGTATGTTCCTTTAATATAGAGTACTCTGAAGTCATCCGAATTCATCTCTTCTTGTCATGTGGACGTTAAGAGATCATCAGTCAGATGGCACTACATCGGCAGACCCCGCTGATATTAACATTCGGAACGGCTCTATCGAGTCATCGTCACCCGCTGCCATCTTCACCTGGGATGAGATTCGAACCCATGTCCTGCCAGAAGACAAGTGGTTAGTGATAGACGGTGATGTCTATGACATCAGTAAATGGTCCAGGAGACACCCTGGCGGGAATGCTATCATTAGTCACTATGCAGGACAAGATGCTTCGGTAGGTTTCAGTTTCAGTTTCAGTTTCAATTTTTATTTTCATTTAAAACAGAACAATTCATAACACTTTTCAACATAAATCAAACATAAACCATGGGGTATAGAAATTTTCTTTTGTATATAATACGCAATCTATATAGCGAGTAGAGAGTCAGAGTAGATGAGAGAAAAGGTGAAAAAATGTGAGCAAAGAAATCAAAAGAGAAAGAGTCTCAAACAAGAAGTAAAATGTTCGCAATTTCTTGCTTTTCCAAGAGAAGGCAAAAACCGATCTCTATGAATGAAAGGAGTATGCACGCCACAGGGCATTGTGGCATATTTAGCTAACAGTGAAGTTATTAACTGATTCAGCGGACCCAGGTTCGAGTCTGAGTCACGTCTCTCGGATAGTGACGTAAAAGGTCGGTCCCAGACGTAAATAGTCATATTTGATTAGTACACACCTGTAAAAACCCAATTCAACAACAACAACAACAACGTATCGGTTGAAAATGAAGGAATACTGTTTAGCCGACCCCGCCCTACCCTGGACACGCTGTTAAAGAGCGTTTCGTATGTTCTAAAATTGCACTAGTTATAGTTTATACAAAACCACATTTTCTTCCCCGATGTGGATGATTTTTAAGATATTTTTTCTTTTCGCAATTTGATTTAGGATGCATTCGCCGCCTTTCATCGAGATCGCCAATACGTCAGCAAGTATTTGAACATGTATCGAATAGGGCGGGTCAAAGGTTATGATGATCATGTATCTGAGCTATCTCAAGACTTCAGTGAACTCAGAGACCTCACAAAAAAAATGGTAATGACCTTTTGTGTTGAGTTCATCATCACTGAAACATGGTATTTGCACAGTGGTTTCACTAATATTGTTCAATTATGTGCTTGCTTGATAGTCTAGGCATAACCTTATTTCTGTTTGAAATGGTGAGCAGAATTTAGTACCCACATTTCTATTAGACATTAACATTAATCGCCAATGTCGATTGCACTTGGGTTTAAATAAAGTTTAAAAAATAAACCCGGTATAATAATAGAAAATCAAATCATATTAACTAAAGCGTATACTAATTTGATCTCATATCGAAATAAACTTATTACGCACAAAATGTAGTCATTAATTTTGATTAGAAGCGGTATACACCTCACGTTATTAAAGCTAATTTTAGATTTGCCTGTCACCAAACCTTAACAAACATGTTCATGTTTCTCCTTCAGGATCTCTACAAACCAAACTATTGGTTCTATGCCTTTCAACTCTTACACATCATCTTACTGGAGGTCATCGCCTACTTGGTAGTCTTTCACCTCGATGGGACCATTCTTTCTTGGATCGTAGCCGCCTTCTGCATCGGTACCAGTCAGGTGCAAGGATCGTGGCTCAACCACGACTTCGGTCATCTCTCCGTATTCAAGTCGACCAAGGCTAATCTACTGGCTCAGAAATTCGTGTTTTCTGGTATCCAGGTTAGGGTATTGTGTTATCAAATGCTTTTACTGAAAATAATTATAGTGATTATAGAAGGATAACAGATTAAACATTTCGAGAAATAATAATGCCGATGTTCACCCAATAATGGTTTTCTCATTAATTTTCCTACGTGTCTCTTCCTCCTCTTCACCATTCTCTCTGTCTCTTACTATCTTTCTCTCTCTTTCAAACTACAGGGTGTGTCAGCATCATGGTGGAAGTATCGCCATTATTTACATCACTCAAAACCTAACGTGGTAAGATTGTAAGATAAAAATTCACATTGTTGATGATATTACTTCAATTCTGACGTTGACAAATCCTTGATGATGATGATGATGATGTTGATGATGATGATGGTAATGATAATAACCGTTTATCCACGTGCACGAACAGAGAAAGAGAGACAGGAATATGACAGCGTTGACAGCGTGCTTGTCACACTCGTCAGCAAAAGTATAAGACGGTTTCAAATCGGGATTTCAATCTTTCATTGAATGATAGATTTGTTCGCAACTCCACTAGCTGGCAATGATGTTCCCTGAAAATTTTTTAAAGGCTATGCTGACCAAAATTAATGAAGGGTGGTCCAAATGATTAGAGTGATTGCTATGGCAGGAGATCCTCATTATCGAATAAAACTTATCATGTTTTTTTTTTCTTTGTGGAATGGCGCCATCTTTAAACTAATTCTAATTTATAAGGTCGTTTACTATCTCAGATCGACAAAGATCCTGACATCAAAATGGAGATCTTCTTGTTGGTTGGTGACACCATCCCGATTGAGATGGCGAAATCCAAGAAAGGTTTCATGCCTTATCAACATCAACATGAGTACTTCACTCTTTGTAAGTGCAAACAAATCCGTAAAAATATTCCCTGACTAATATGAAATATCAGTTGTCAATTTCGAAGACTGTGAACTTGACCCCGTAACCTTTTCACGTCCTAAAAAAGTGATTTATTTCTCATGATTTCTGAAGCACAATGCAGTCTTTTTCTGCGTGTTCGTAAGTTTTGAAAGAATCTTGAAATTATCTTGATTCAAATGTATAGCTTATCAAGTTGTAAAATACATGCACTGTTGAGCAAACATAATGAAGGAAAGTTATCATACTAAAACTGCCAAAAATCTAAATGATAAATATCTATTCAGAACTCCATTTTCAAAAAATATAAAATTTCACCTCAAACCTTTATCCTTCAGGAAGTTCGTGAACTTGTTAATGATGAAACCCCTTTCTGTGCCTGTTCGAGTATTTCACTTTTTTTGTTGTAAATCTTCTTTTAGATGATTGAATTTTCTTTTTTAAAAAGCCGTTGAGTTTAACTTCGTACCTTTTTTTTTTGTATATTCACAGTGTCTCCGTTTTTGTTGGTTGTATATTACTACTACGAAGTTTTGCGTTTTGTCTTCAAGAGGAAAGAATGGCTGGTGAGAGAATGAAATCACTCTACGCAAAAATAAAAGAATATGAGTCAAATTAAAACCATATTAGTTTCTGTATATGGAACACAAAAAAGAAAAGCCTGTTGAAATCACAAAACAAATGTTTTGTGATTTCAACAGGAAAAGTTATTAAATTTTTCCCTATATTATAAAATTTACAACCATATACCTGTATCAACTAACTTGTAAGGTTCATGAATATAAACATAATGTTTTAAAGATAGTTTTGATTATGGAAGACTATATAAATTTGACATAATTATGTTTTGTTGCTGAATTATACAGTCATAAAACATTTTTGCCACTTTTATTTGGCTTATGATATCAATATTCAAACTTTTACACCACATTTTTTGCGGTAATTTCTCGGTAGGATCTTTTCCTGATCGTGTTGTATTTTGTCCGTTACTTGTACCTCTTCACGCCCTTGACTGGCCTGTTTGGGGCATACGTTATCATGTACTTGGGAAGGTGAGTGTTGAGAATAATCACATTAAATATTTCTCTTTTTTTCCCCTTCATACCCTCATTACTGTATTCATTGACAGAGCCCTTGATACATGGCCTTCCCTTACCATGTTTCATCATATACTGTATAGACTGTGGTTTGTACGTTTAAGAAAACACTGAACCAATTCTTCTTATAGTATCCCGCTTCGAATGCTTAGTATATACAAATTTGATTTTAGAATATTTTTATCACTCAAAAGATTCTTCAAAATGTTTTGTCTTCTTAAAACACTTAATAATTTTTTTCCTGATTCGCCTTAACATATTTTGTATGATTTTCGTCATCACCTATATATTTTCTAATGTCTCACAAATGCACGTTTTTCCAATCAGAGTTATCCAGAGTACATGGTTTATCTGGGTGAGTCAATCGAATCATATTCCAATGGCAGTGGAACACGATGAACAGGATAAACACTGGGTCCCTCTTCAGGTAATCAACAAGTGAAGTTATATTTTATTATGGTGAAAAGACAAAGAGAAGGAAAAGGAAAGAGAAAGATTTTATGCATCCTTTGTATACCAGCAACTAAAATAAAATCACGATGACTTGGAAGAAAAGTTCCAGAGGCTGTTATGTTTAGTACTGAAGATGGCACTCTTTAACATCTTGATGTCATGTTTGATGCTTGTTTAGAGAATGTGAAGAGACTCGTTTTATAATTAGTTTAAACATACAGATATTTAGCGCCATCACGAGAGATAATTAGTTTTTCAAGTTGGAACATTTTAATGATTAGTTTTAAAAAACAAAACGTGCCTTATGAGTGATGTAAACTGTTGATTAAAATTCCGCTGTGACGATGATTATTATCCATAGATGCATGCTACGTGTAACTTGGAATCATCCCTGTTAATTGATTGGTTTACTGGTCATCTTAACTTTCAAATCGAACATCAGTAAGTGACATTATCGTATTTAAAAAAAAAGCTTAGCCGGATATTCTATTTTATCTTTACTGCTAAGTTTTCATTTTATTGTCTCTGAATGCCTAAAGAATTTTGTAAGATCTGACATGAGAGATTATGCTAAGCCTGAAAAAAATTGAAACGAGGAAAAATGATCGTAACAAAATATACGTGAATGTTTAACACCAGCGAAAAGTCATTAAAAATAGATTTTATTTTTAGAATTAAAGAAAAGGGAATCGTAATGCATTTTGTGAAACTGGGAAAAAATAATGCATGAACACACTATAAAATCTTCCATTAGAAATAAAGTTACTTAATTCAATATATGCTTTTAAGAGAAAGTGTAAATCCTATTCAGTCACCAGTGAATGAAATTTTAATTTCACTGCCCTGTATTTTTGCATGGCGGGTTTGTGCGGTATAGTGTACCAAAATGAATGTATTATCTCTTCTCATATCATTCATTTAGTTTTCACTACTTTATTATCATTTAAATTATCTACAATGCACTATACTTTACTTTTTGGTCGTCTCAACAAATCCACTATGGTTTCTTTGGCCACCCAATTCCAGTAATTATCATGTATTGTTATCTGTTGTATTGTTTTATTATTTTGCCGTATCCTATGTTTTTAGTTGCTCCATATTGTACATGTTATTCTGTTTGTACTGTGTTTTATATTTTACTGAAATCAAATAAATATTGAATTGAAAATTGATTTAAAAGAAAAAATAATAAAAATAAATCCTCTTCATCGAGCAATATTAATGAATGCGTGGTAATTCAAATCCATCGCATGAAATACCCTTTTTCACAGTCACATAAGAATTAAGTGTTTTTTTTATATATCATCATAGCTGCCAAACATTCCTGTTATATGGATGACTGATTCCTAATTTTGGCCTTCAGGTTAACACTTTTAATGCTAGATCCTCTCTTTTCCCGAAAACTATTATAAAGCATGCAATACTGTTTATTCCTAAATTTTGCAGTGGCAGGTTGGCAGGTATGCATCATATACTGATTTTCATTCCATTTATCACAACCTTTCGCGTGACGATGTGATGCAGATAGAATTTTGGGTTTTTTTAACACAGCTTATTTCCAACAATGCCACGACATAATTTGTGGAAGATCCAACCACAAGTGGAGTCTCTTTGCAACAAGTATAACATTCCTTACATCAAGAAGCCTTTCTGGACGGCCATGTTCGATATTCTCAGGTAAATCATTAATCCTTATGTTCTACATAAGCAGTGCATACAACTTTTATTTTCAATCATACATAAGCTTAAAAGATTGTAACCTGTTTCTTGGTGGAGTGTGCTTTCCGTACTATCAATGAAACCATGACATAATGTGGGTAAATGACCCGTAACTGGAATAGAATGTGAACGAAAACAACAAAATGGAGGGAATGTGACGTAAGGTGATACCGTCAATATACACTGCCTTATAACCCCAAGTACTTGGAATTACGCCCCTCGGATCCTCGCTACGCCATTGTCTGTTATTAGAGCAACAAAATCGCGGATTTTCGGAAGCTTAAAACTACGGAAGCTTAAAAGTGCCCCCAGAAACCGAGATGATTTAGGACGTGAAGACAAGAAGACGAGACGAGAAGACGAGAAAAAGAGTCAAGAAGACAAGAAGACGAGGCAAAGAAGACAAGAAAACAGGATCCTGGATCTCGGCAAGTTGACTTCCGGAGGACAAGATGACAAGAAGACAAGATCCCGGATCTCGGCAAGTCGACTTCTGAAGGACGAAAAGACAAGAAGACAGAATCCTGGATCTCATCAAGTCGACTTCTTCAGGACGAGAAGACAAGAAGACAAGATCCTGGACTTCATCAAGTCGACTTCTTCAGGACGAGAAGACAAGAAGACAAAATCCTGGATCTCGTCAAGTAGACTTCTGTAGGACGAGAAGACAAGATCATGTATTTCGTCAAGTCGACTTCTTCAGGACGAGAAGACAAGAAGACAAAATCCTGGATCTCGCCAAGTAGACTTCGTCAGGACGTGAAGACAAGAAGACAAGATCCTTAATCTTGTCAAGCCGACTTGGTGAGGACGAGTTGACAGGAAGACAAGATCCCGGATCTTGTCAGCTCCATCGACGAAGGCGAAGCAGAGTCACTCTCCTTCTCAACCGCAGATTCAGTCATCATAATACTAGTTAGACCCTTGCAGTGAATAACTAGGTACGGAAGCTTAAAAGTGATCACTTGTTACAGTCAGACGATCTAGACCTAAGTCGTACGAAGTCGACTTGACGAGATCACGATTTCCTCTTCTTGTCATCTCATCCCCTCAACCTCATCAAGTCAACTTGACAAGATACAGGATCTAATCTTCTTGTCTTCTCGTACTCAAGAGGATGACTTGATGAGATCAAGGATTTTGTATTCTCGTCATGACACGACTCACGATATTGTCTTCTTGTCTTCTCATCCTAACAAAGTCTTCATGACGAGATCTATGATTTTGTCTTCTTGTCTTCCCATCCTCGTCAAGTCGACTTGACGAGATCCAGGATTGTGTCTTCTTGTCTTCTCGTCCTGAAGAATTCGACTTGACGAAATCCAGGATCTTGTCTTCTCGTCTTCTTGTCCCGAAGAAGACAACTTGACGAGATCCAGGATTTTGTCTTCTTGTCATGTCATCCACTTCTAGTCGACTTGACAAGACTTGGAATCTTGTCTTCTTGTCTTCTCGTCCTTCAGAAGTCGACTTGATGAGATCCAGGATCCTGTCTTCTTGTCTTCTCGTCCTACAGAAGTCGACTTGACGAGATCCGGGATCTTGTCTCTTTGTCTTCTCGTCCTACAGAAGTCGACTTGACGAGTTCCGGGATCTTGTCTTCTTGTCATCTTGTCCTACGGAAGTCGACTTGCCGAGATCCAGGATCTTGTCTTCTCGTTTTCTCGTCCTGACGAAGTCGATTTGATGAGTTCTGGGATCTTGTCTTCTTGTCATCTTGTCCTTCGGAAGTCGACTTGACGAGATCCAGGATCTTGCCTTTTTGTCTTCTTTGCCTCGTCTTCTTGTCTTCTTGACTGTTTTTCTCGTCTTCTCGTCTCGTCTTCTCGTCTTCACGTCCTAAATTATCTCGGCTTCTGGGGGCACTTTTAAGCTTCCGTATAAAACTGCAAATAACAATAAAATTTAGGCCAAGGAAACGAGAAGACAATTTAAGAAGAGACTAGAAGACAATTTAATGGAACACGGAAAGTCGACTAATTTGTTTAAAACAAGAGGACGAGATGACGACTTATTGGAACTGGAACTCGTCATCTCGTCTTCTAATTCTTAGCAATTCGACTTTCCGAGTTCCAATAACTCGTCATCTCATCTTCTTGTCCTAATCAAGTCGATTTTCCGAGTTCCAATACTCTTCATCTCGTCTTCTTCGAGTTGTCCTAAACAAGTCGACTTGCTGAGTTCCAGTAACTCGTCATCTCATCTTTTTGTCCAAAACAAGTTGACTTGTCGAGTTCTAACAACTCGTCATCTTGTCTTTATCTCGTCTTCTTCGAGTTGTCCTAAACAAGTCGACTTGCTGAGTTCCAGTAACTCGTCATCTCATCTTCTTGTCCTAAACAAGTCGACTTGCTGAGTTCCAGTAACTCGTCATCTCATCTTCTTGTCATAAACAAGTTGACTTGTCGAGTTCTAACAACTCGTCATCTTGTCTTTATCTCGTCTTCTTCAAGTTGTCCTAAACAAGTCGACTTGCTGAGTTTCAGTAACTCGTCATCTCATCTTCTTGTCCTAAACAAGTCGACTTGCTGAGTTCCAGTAACTCGTCATCTCATCTTCTTGTCATAAACAAGTCGATTTGCCGAGTTCCAACAACTCGTCTTCTCATCTCCTTGTCATAAATAGGTCGACTTTTCGAGTTCTACTTACTCGTCTTCTAGTCTTGTCTACTCGTCTTATCTTGTCATCCCGCTGGCATGTTTAACCTTCCGTAGATGTATGTGATTATGCTCTTTATTCTGCGTCGTCTCTCTAACTGTTACCTAACATTATTTTTTTCCATACGTGATGAGTCTTGAATATTGTTTGTTGCGATAGTTACAGACATCACAAGTCGTAATATCACTTGAGATTGAAGGGTACTTTGTGATCAGTGTTCTTTTTCTTTTCTTCTTCTTCTTTCTTGTAATTTAGTTTGTTATCTCATTAGTCATGAACTTTGCACTGTCATTTTTGCAGGTCCTTGCGGAAATCTGGTCATCTATGGTACGAAATGTATTACATGACGGATGTGCTTGGGGAATAGTAATGCCAGAAGTAATGACTGAAGCATGGATTCATTCACCACGATTTGTCGTTAATGATTAGCCGAGAACCAATATTATTCTTAATTTTCCTTGTACATGGGGGTTGTTTCAATGGATTGATTGATTAATTGAGTGAATTGTTAACCTAATTATTAAAAAAAAAGACACACAAGAATAACATACATGGTAGCTAAAATGAAATATTTTGGAAGGATTGCCTTGCTCAATTTACCAACATATAGCAAAGCTGTTCTCCCTAGGGGTCCGGCTCGGAAGTCCCTGCTCGAGGGACAGGATCTAATTGGGGTTTGAAAGAAAGCCCTCTTGGCATCAAAATTTGAAACTATATATACCCTTTCGGCAAATGTGAGGAAAGTTAGAGATCTTTGGTAATCGGGAAACTCTGCTGAACAACAGAATCTAAAAACTTTATCATTTTATCTAGCTTGTCGGCCATGTGGTCCGGCACCCCTCCCGCTGAAAATGATCAAGCGACACTCGTATAAAGTAAATTTTAATGGAGGGATAATGATGGGTAATAACAGTGGAGCGCCAGAATGTCAATCTGACAGATTTACCAGAATCCACTATATGAAAGAGAATTATGCAAACGTTTACTTCATCTACATTCCACTATTTTATGCACTCTTTATGGAGATATAGTGTGACTAGGTTTTATGTAAATGTAAATACAAATGAGAGGTTTTAAACTAAATTTCTTTCATGTATACGTTTAGTTATTGGTTACAGTGAAATAATTTTAGTGTGTGTGTTATACGTTAATGTTATCATATTCATATCATTGTCCTAAAAGAAAAAACGCGTACTATGTAGTGAAATAAAAAGTAGGGTTATGTAATACGAAATTGAATAATTGCCTTAAAATAATGATAGACCATAATAAGAAGAAAAAGAGTTTAGAAACCATCGACCTCTGTTATGAAATTTTGCATGACTTTGATAACAGGAATGTGCTATATTGCATAATGATGATTTCAAGTGTGGCTTTCATCCTTTTCTGAAAATATCTGCTTCTAGTATTGCTTGTTTTGAGCTTAGACAGAATTTCTACAACGAATTAGTAGTAAACGCAGGGTCGAGATACATGAGCTCGTTGTTTTTTTCCCAAGCCCTTTGTTTATTTGATTTTCTATACATGTTTTGTATTCTTGTACTTGAGCTCGAGCACTCTTTTCAAAGTTGTGATAAATCGTTTTAAATGTGTTGTTTTTGGCTATATGTGGCAGAATATAAAGTGTTATGACAGAAAGAAAATAAAGTCAACAACAAACAAAAAGTAAATTTTGTATTATATTTAATTTGTACTTCATGATTACGGTTGTTTTTGTGTATTTCATATTTTGCAAAAGCACTTGGAAAACCAAAAATAATATCAATTTTCCCCCATGGTGTTGGGAATGTCAGTATTTTGAAAAAATGCACAATAAAATGTTCACTGAATAGAAAATCTTGTTATTTCACTTTTGAAATATAATTCAATTTTTAAAGTCATTTATAAGACAGACTTATCCCATTATGTTTCTATTCGTCATTGCAATTGTTTGATAATATGCCAACTTAAAATTACATGCCGTCAACTTTCTTTGAAAGCAAACTCTGAACAGTCGCCAAAGTATAGTTTGGTATATGGTATTTGCTGAACAGTCGCCAAAAATATAGTTTGGTATATGGTATTGCTCAGCAGAGGGAATAATAATGTTATTATTGTTGAACACTTGAACTTTGTAATGGACTTGGGACTTTCGAAATCTCGTAAACGGGATCACACGAATCAATAAAAACTCACAAATAGGCTTATGTTGTTTCTGCCAGTTTTTAAATCATAGTTATGCTAATGCAAGGAAAAAAGTTACAAAGATTATAGCCGATCAAAGGAGAAAGAGAAAGAAAGAGAGAGAGAGAGAGAGAGAGAGAGAATCGAGAGGGCAATACAGGAAAAGAAGAGAAAATCTTTCTGATGAAATAGGAAAGATGCTTTCGGAAATCTTTCAAGCCTTCACATAAATCCCAATCATCGATTAAGGGGTAACGATGATTCCTCCTATTATATATTTTCCCTAGAAATAACTGAAAAAAAAAATCGCTCAGGAAGCTTTTTTCTTTTTCTCTTGAAGGAATGGGGCAGCCTGGGTTTCAGCCCGAGATCCTTCGCTCTACACAGAGTCACCATGTCAGCACTGGTGTCGGGGGGGGGGGGTCAATCTTACGCTGCACTTTAAAAAAAAAAACATTTTGCTTCTCTTAACATTTTCTTTCTATTTCTATTTTCTTTTCCTTTTTTTACTCCTTACAATGGAATTTCTGGGTGTGCGTAAGTGTGAGGCGGGGGGGGGGGGGGGGGGGGTCGCTTGAATCCTCGCCTTTTACGCCAGTGATGTTCCGCCTTCTACA
Organism: Echinometra lucunter; assembly: GCA_029962745.1. Taxonomy (NCBI): domain Eukaryota; kingdom Metazoa; phylum Echinodermata; class Echinoidea; order Camarodonta; family Echinometridae; genus Echinometra; species Echinometra lucunter. The sequence continues at coordinate 53,403,330 of CM057151.1, forward strand.
ATCATACATCATTTTAGACTTGACCTTTCTGTCACAGCAGGAGACGGCCTAATCGTCTGCGTGCTGTAGCTTCATTCTGGTATGTTTGGAATGGGAATCTGTAGTGAGGCATACAGGCAACACATCCCAAAACATAGTGCTGTATACGAATGTTGTCTGAGTAAAACCTAGTTGCTAAATGTACCTGGTTGCTTTACCCCGGCTTCATCCTCATGACTTATCAGGTTTTTTTTTTTTTTTTTTTTTTTTTTTTTTGGGGGGGGGGGTCCTATTGTAGAAAACTAGGTATATGAAGGGCTGCGTAGCGAAAGTTATTACAACAATTCTTCTTTATGAAATGTTGAAATGCAAAATATTTATGCCCTACGGACAATGTAAAGTACATGAGTACTTTACAGTACTTTACAGTGTATTTAACCGAGGTATTTAAAGTAATTTTAACTTAATCGGTCATGCATTTTGTTCATGACCTTTTGCTCACAACGTTGGGGGGGGGGGGGGGGGGGGTGGGCGGAGCGTTTCAGACCACTAGAATATGCAAGCCTAACTTGGGAGTAATTATTGTCAGTCCAATAATCTATGCAGGTGTGAGCAAAGATCCTTGAAGCGTAATATTAAATGCCCTTAAAGGAAAAAATAAATAAAAGGTTGCCCATACTCCCAGTTCACGTGCGTAAGCTACGTGCAAGCGCAGTGAAGCACAGCTACAGAGATCGAAAGACCTTTGCACGTGAGCTCACCATCGACATGCAGCGCATGATTGATATCTAACTTGTTAGCTTGCTAGCTAGGATAGCACGTGCGAGATCACAGCGGATCGCGTACTACGTCGAGTTTCCATCAACCAGGTGCTGGACATTAACTCTAAACTGCTATACATTTTCGGGAATAAAGCAAGAAAAGTAGCATAAGAATTATCCATTTAGGATTGAAATCTCATTGTAAATGATGCCATCTTCGGGAGCCATGGCCGACAAAATTTTCTCGTCCGGTGAAGACTGCAAATCAAGCTGGAATGAAGCTATGGCAAATTTTAACAAGGCCGACACGCACCTTGAGATTATGGGAAAGCCCGTTATGGAAAGATGGGAAACTCCCTACATGCACGAACTGGCTAAAGTTGCTTCATCTAAAGGTAATCTGAATTAACACAATCACTGTTGTTAGACTTACAATGTACCCAGTTGTTGGGTGTCCGGACAGTCGATTTTAAACAGCCAATTGAAAAAGTTCACAAGCAAATCTCTTAAATGTTTTAGCACAAAATGTTAGACAATATTATAGAGAACAAATATTGATGATGATTAGCACAAATGAATGCATAGTTTTTGTTTAATCCAAAGACTAAAAAGAAGGCTTCATTTTTGTTACCTGTCCGGACACCCAACCCCCCATCCTATATGTACGGTATATTTCTTTTCATGAAAACTGACGTACGGCAGATATTTGTGTAGATTCCTAGATTATGTTTTGTGTGTCAGAGATCTCAAACTTTACATCTACGGTAGATAGTAGAAGTCAGACCGCGTCAGATTTTATACGTTCGATTTTAGAAAGCAGCTCTAACATTAACATGGTCTAGTCCTATGCGGGTTAGCGTTCTATTAAACTAGCCTAGCTTTGTCCTAGGCTAGGGCTGGGCCTGAGTCAGACGTCCATCAAATAATTGATGTTACAAGTATGGTAAGTAATGACTGATCTTCGTAAGAAAACCACTGTAAACTGACCTTTTTAGATTTCACATTCCTATTAAACTGAAACTAGCATGATTGACTTTCCACTAATTTTGTTAGGCATTATTGCTAGGCTGCAGGCAGGGTCTTCTGACTATTCATACATGTATTTCATAACATATTATTGTACCTCCGACGTTATTTTGAAATTTCCTACCATGCCTACCTTCCTATTAATGTCGACATTGTTGCTATCATGAGTTAATGTAATTTTAATTCATATGTCATTTTGCTCAGAATATTGTGTCAATTAAGGTGGACCGCAACTGTGAAAAGATATTTGAGGTATTCTTGCCATGTTTGTTCTTATTGTTCTTTCATTACTAGGACTTTTAACTGCTGCAAGTATCTTTAATCAGTAATATTAGTTTTCTGTGTCTTCGTCCTTGTACAGTTCTAAAAAGAAAGAAAGAAAAAAAAGAAAAAGAAGTGAAAACATGATTTCGTCGATTTATATCTCTGTTGTGTGTTCGGCACAGACTAATACCAAACTTTGTATAAGAAATTGAAATTCAGTTTAATGAAATTTTCTGATTTCCAAAATATTGCAACTTTTTTAATGCTTTTCTAAAAGAAAAAATATTTAATGCTTTTACTGAGAATTTCCTTGCGGTATGGCGAATTTTCATGCAGTTCAACCATACATTCTATGATGAATAGAAACGCATTAAAAAAAAGAAGAAGAAATTGTGGTATTTTATTGTTTGTTATTTCTCTTTTTTTTTCTTACACCCAAAGGAGGTTGTGTCCTAGAGATTGGATTCGGAATGGCCATCGCGTCTACCAAGATCCAAGAAGCTCCCATCAACGAACACGTCATCATAGAATGCAACGATGGAGTGTTCGATCGCTTAGAAGAATGGAAGAAAACTCAACCTCATACTGTGACACCGATGAAAGGAATGTGGGAAGCTGTGGTGCCTACGCTACCGGATAATAAATTTGATGGTAAGACCAGACTATTATTTGGGAAGCGACAGGCAACTTTAAAAGGCTGTGCATGGCAAGGGCAATGATGTGGTCAAGCGCAATAGCTATATTCATATTTGCCTTGTATAAAATTCCAGAGATTTGAATAAAGTTACAACAATTAAGTAAAGAAAGGTCAATTTGTGACTCGATCCAGGTTTTATGAGACTGCTCTACCTGTGATGTACCTATTACTGTAACTGAATATTTTGCAGCCGTAGAAAATTAATATAGCAAACAGTATCAACATTTTTTTTTAAAGATTAGGGCTAGTTTACTGTGAGATATTAGATAGAATTCAAAACCAAAGAACAAAAACAAAAATGTGGATAATCTCTATTGTTAAAATTTCCATATAAATCATAAACGAAATATGCTAATACATATACAAAATCAAAGAAAATTTGTACTCTACCAAAATCAATTAAGATAAAAAAATTCACGCTGGGATTGGCACATTCATTTTAGCGTTAGAAGGTCTGCTAATATAGAGCAAGTAGCCATTCAAATGTTCATGAACATGTGCATCAAAGATGGACGTTTAGAGTGAAACAAAGATGCATCCATGATAGATTTTATTTTACAGTCGTTAGTTTGGGGGGGGGGGGGGGAAATAGGGTGCAATACTGTATTTAAGTACAGTCAAAATGAATCACAAGTTCAAGTGTTTTTATTTTTCATTTTAATTTGACTTTGCGAAATGGAAATGCTTATCACCATTTGAATGGCCAGATACCCAATTTTAACAATTTTCTTTCAGATACTCATTTATTGTTAAATGGCCATATTCGCTCATGCTCGAATTGTATGATTCAAATTAAATGTAAAAGGAGGATTAATTTCTATTTCTTTTGATATATCAAAGAAGATTTTAAAAAAACTTTTTTTGGATATGCATTTGAAAATCTTAAACATGGACAGTGTCCACCTTTTGTGCTGAGTGTACATGATCTCTCTCTATTTGGCAGGACCGTATGACAAAGCTGTGTAATTGTAATAGTTCTTATACCACTGAGAATGGAATCTCCAATACTTCGGCAGTCACTTGCGAGGGCTCAGAACGATCATTCTTTACTTGAAATTAAACGAAACAAATCTGAAGCTGAACTGTATAGGTAATTAACATTACCTATGTTAATTGTTCTTAATTCCAAAACAAGTCAACTGACGAATAGCATGATGTTATCCTCCATGTATTCACTAATTTCTGCAGGTATCCTTTACGACACCTACCCCCTGTCCGATGCTACTTGGCACACTCATCAGTTTGATTTCATCAAGAACCATGCATTCAGATTGCTGAAACCTGGTGGCGTACTCACCTACTGCAACCTCACCTCATGGGGAGAGCTTATGAAGACCAAGTATACGGACATTCGACAAATGTTTCAGGTATTCCTATCGGTGACCCGACATAATGCTTCCGGCGACAATTGCCGCAGGGTTTATTTCGTCAAAGATACACCGTTAGGGTTAGGGTTGCCATAGGGTTGTATGTCAGGCTTAGAGTTAGGGTAGAGTTATATGCATATCATTTGGTCCAGGGTTAACGTGGTTAAAATTCTGTATTCAGTTAGTGTACGATATTCACGAGGAGCATTGTCACCGGAGCGTGTGTCGTGGATTCATTTTGTCAAAACTGGATATTGAATCTAAAACAAAAGGGAAAAGATCTTTTGTTGTTGGAAGCTTTAGTGATCCTGATCAGGTGAAATCGCCTATCCACACAGATCGATTCGTACTACAACTCTGTCATGTCTGTATGAAACCAGGTCCGGACCTCCGTCTTAAGAAATAAGAGTTTAGTATCAATCAAATCTCCTCATTTGAATCAGTTACAGTTCTTACTAAAAACGGAATTTCATATTCCCCATTTCATTCCGTTCTGGTGATTGGGAATACCAAATATCTAATCATTTGAAGAAAAATTTTCTTCTTTATTTAAGTATATTTTATCCCTTTTAGATAAGCACATATCTTACTTACTTATTTATTTACTAAGGAGATAAAAATTGTATGTATCTAATTTGCCAAACCTCATCGTTTCGATGGGCAGTAGGACGTTCATTTATATGTGAATGGACAATAGTTTTTCTGCATGACAGATTATGCGTTCACCACAATAAAAACGTATCGGACTTTGGCCTGATTCTCTGTACGTAACGGTTGACCGAATATGTTTTACGGTCCAAAGGTAATTGTTGCTTTAAAGAGAAATATAAATAAATATCCTTGATTAAACCACTGCATTGTACATAACTTTGTGCAACAACTGCTATTCAGATCTCGATAATAATTAGTGAAACACCCCATGTTTATCTTGAAACCCGAATCACACTTTTGAAGGGGCATAGCCAAAATTGATCAAGACAATAAGACGAAATTATGTCAGTGTTGCTCCTTGTGGCAGAAAATGGAAACGTTGCATGCTAAATATTATGAATACGTTAGTGTTACATCAAATAACAAAATCATTATAAATTGGGAATGAAAAATATCCTTGCTGTGGCATTGGTACTGCTTTTCATGGCGGCATGGTCGACTTTGACCTTCCAGTCTCATTAATTATGTCTCGTGCTATTTTCTTGAAATGTTGATGAGAGAAGTTAGGTTGCTTGAAAGTTTCGTCTTCTGTTTTAAAATCCAACAGGAAACTCAGGTCCCGTCTCTTCTCGAAGCTGGATTTAAGAAGGAGAATATATCTACAGAACTACTACCCATCACCCCACCGAAAGAGTGCCGCTACTATGCCCATAACTACATGATCACACCAACTATCATCAAGGCATAGTAGTTAGATTGGTAGTCATGGCCTAATGATTCGGCAACTTTAGTGTTTATGTGCTATTTGTTAGTTAATTCACATTGTTCAAAAATAGTTCAATCAATTCCTAGGAACTTTTTACTTGCTGTTTAAATATTGACAAATATCTGCTCGAAATTAATGCTTTGCTGGGGTGGTAATACAACCAGATGCTCAATCATTCTTTAATGCATTTTTAAGAGATAAATAGGTATGTGTACTTGCATCATGCAAATATATGATGAACTTTCAAGTACGAAGGCCTTTGATAGGATTATTTTGTATAGAATATTTCTGTAATTGTAGTCACCCAACTCCCGACAATATATTCCTAAATCCTTCGGAGATGCCTTTCAAAACGTCCTTTTGTATCTTGACAAGGGTCAGTCGTCTTGCACTAAAGCTTGTAATATACCTGGGATTGCTTTAGTTTGAATAGTGAATAGGTTAATTGCAATATGGATAGAAAAATCTTTGATTTAACAATCCGAGGGCGAAAACTATAAGCCTACTCTCGTAGATGTTATCTGTAGTTAAAACTTATACCTTTTTTTGTAATTATAGTCGCCCAACTCCCGACAATATATTTCTAAATCCTTCTTAGATGCCTTTCAAAACATCCTTTTGTATCTTGACAAAGGTCAGTTGTCTTTCACTAAAGCTTTAATATACCTGGGATTGCTTTAGTTTGAATAATGAATAGGTTAATTGCAATATGGATAGAAAAATCTTTGATTTGACAATCCGATGGCGAAAACTATAAGCCTACTCTCGTAGATGTTATCTGTAGTTAAAACTTATGCCTATGTCACGTTACAATCACAGAGGTACTTCCTAATTGCAGGGGGGGGGGGGGGGGGGATAGGATGTATTGTTTTCCAGTCACCTTGCTCCCCGGACTCTTTCCCACAATTCGCTCTGTATAACCCTTAGATATCAACAGACCCCAAGACTGAACTTTGTATTTCATGATATGGATTGTTTTTGTAAACTGCAATTATACCATGCGCCAGAATAGAAACAGAATGAATATGGGAATTCTGAGATATCTATACGATTGTGCTCGTTGTTACATTAGTTCTTTGACCTTGGGATTATAGCTGACACCATAGATAGCATTTTCTATTGATAAATACACCTGAATATGTGCGTTCCTTGTTTTTTTTTTTTTTTTATATCATTCGTTGAAATCTCGATTTTGATTAAAGTGTAAATGTAAGTAATATGTCTGGTTATACTTGTGCTTCATGGATGGAGCAAGACAAAGAGCCTTGCCAGCAAGAGCCAACTGAGAATTTATTTGTTGGAAAACCCCCACCCCCTGGAGTGCCCCCTGGACTGTGAACCTGGACAATTACCTTCAGAAATTTACCCCTTCAACATCTTTTTTTTTCAACAACTTCACCTCGAACTACCACCCGGGCCGCTACCCCCATAGAAGTTTGTTCTAGGGAAGTGTTGTCCCAGGTTATTTCTACCGTGTTTACACAGTGACTCGGCTCGGGGGTTCGACACGCGACCCGTGCTCAACACGGCAATTTTATGTCATGTAAACGAGATCAGTGTGACCCGCGAGCCGTGTTGAACACCGCTTTTTTGATCCGCCAGAATCGTAGGTTTCAATCCGCGAGCCGAGTCAGGCTCGTCTTTATTGGGTTTCATACTTGTGGGATAGTTGTATGACAAGGTTAGTTAACCCGGGGTTATTTGTAGGGGTTCATACTCGTCGACTAGTTGTCTTACAAGACTAGCTGTCTGGGGTTATTTGTTGGGGTTCATACTCGTCGACTAGTTGTCTTGCAAGACTAGCTGTCAGGGGTTATTTGTTGGGGTTCATACTCGTCGACTAGTTGTCTTACAAGACTAGCTGTCAGGGGTTATTTGTTGGGGTTCATACTCGTCGACTAGTTGTCTCACAATACTAGCTGTCTGGGGTTATTAGTTGGGGTTCATACTGTTGGAGTAGTTGTCCTTTAAAGCTAGTTGTCCGGGGTTATTTGTTGGGGTTCATACTCGTCGAGTAGTTGTCCTGTAAGGCTAGTTGTCCGGGGTTATTTTTTTTTAACTTCATACTGGTTAAGTAGTTGTCCTTTAAAGCTAGTTGTCCGGGGTTATTTGTTGGGAGTCATACTCATCGAGTAGTTTTCCTGTAAAGCTGGTTGTCCGGGGTTATTTGTTGGGGGTCATACTCGTCGAGTACCGGTAGTTGTCCTGTAAGGTTAAGGCTAGCTGTCGGGGGGGGGGGGGGGGGGGGAGGGGTTGTTTCATAAAGCTGTTCGTAAGTTACGCACGACTTTACGCACGACTGGAACATGTTCTTAGGTGCTAATCAGATTCTCAGTCATTTACATGTAGCACAAGAACATATCGCCAGTCGTGCGTAAAGTCGTGCGTAACTTAGAAAAAGCTTTATGAAACACCCCGGGGTTATTTGTTTGGGTTCATACTGGTGGAGTAGTTGTCCCGTAAGGCTAGTTGTCCGGGGTTATTTGTTCTGGTTCATACTAGTGGAATAGTTGTCCTATAAGGCTAGTAGTTGTCTAGGATGCTAGTAGTCGGCCCGATTCTGAAAGTAAACATTCAGGAGAGAGAGATGGAGAAGGAGAGATGGAGTAAGGGAGAAGGAGGGAGGGAGGGAGAGGGTGAGAGAGAATACAGATCGATTAAGAGGGGGATGTTAGGGGAAACGAGGTAAAGAAAAGGGGAGGAAAAGGAAAGAGAGAGAAATAGCTTGGAAATATGAGGTTTTGAAAATGAATTTATTTCATTGAATGTCTGGGCAATTTCTAAAAATGAATTAAGATAAAAGAAAATGAATCAAATGAATGAGAGAGAGAGAGAGAGAGAGAGAGGGAGAAACACACACACACACACACACACACACCCACACACACACACTGGAAAACGGTGTATAGGGAATTAAAAAACACTTTCGCCTGCACGTAATTTAAGTAGACTCTTTATTGTCTCTTGAAAAAAAGCGTGAAAATGTATGCCTTGTTATTTTCTACACAGAAAATTGAGCTTTGCTTATGTATAATGAATATAAAAAGCTGTGAAAGACGAGGATAATTGCACGTTCTTTTGCATCGGTACAAAGCGTATGTTATTATCAGTATGACCTAAAAAAACATGAAATTTCGCCAATGTAATTATGTACGAAATTCCTGTCTGATCATGTCAAAAGGCACAACTTTTGAACGTATCGCAAATATATTTCAGATGGAAAATCATGATTATAATTTTCTTAGTTTGCACTCCGTTTTTATAGCTATGCATAAAATGACAACATCAAGTTAACTTCTCGAAAGACACCGGCACAACCTCCATTTTTTCACAGAAACATAATATTGCACGCGGCACTAAATTAATCTAAAATTACATTGTCCAATTTTCCAATTGAAAATACCATTCTATTTATACACAGATTATATCTTCACATATATCATTTCTCAACACATTATAGTGGCACCTACATACAAACACTATAAATACTAAAAATCTGGATTACTCATCTACAATATTATACACAATTCTCAAAAGGATATTCACCTATTTACATATGGAAAAAAATGGTTATACTCCTGTTTATCTCTTCTATGAATATTCATGTGCATTCTGAAAACGTGATTGCTCAATTGGTGCTCGCAGGGTTAAAAATTACCGTTTACTTTGCTGGACTTTAAAAACCTGCATTATTTTGATATTTTGATATCTTCTAATTTAATTATTACTGTAAAAACATTGTCCGTGTTTTTTCCTTAGTTATTCTATAATGTGTCTCTAAACGATGGTTTCTATCACATCAAATTGCAAGCAATTAATCATGAATTTAATTACTGCAACTCGTCAGCCCTCCGTCTATCAAAAACCAGGCAAAGCAAAACAATACAAGAACAAAAATCAACAGATTTACATCAGTACCAAATAAGATTTCGTTTGAGCAATCGCCAAGCTACTTCACATAAATCAATTTTACTATACGTTCTAAAGGAGGCATTTTCCAGACGAACATTAATTCATAAGAACATGAAAGCAGCACTTCAAGGGTTATCTCACTAAAGTGTTTGGGAAATGAAGATAATTCGTAAGTGCACACCATGCACACGGCGGGTGGCATTTTGTCTCAGAAAATAGTGTTTGTGGGTGATTTGGGCAGTTTCTCCCTGGTTCCTTTACATCCAGCATTCAAAGTAAACGAAAGAAGTACAAGTTAAAATTATTTCTCTGCAATAATTATAAATCTTTACCTGAAACTAAATGAAAAACAAAACAAATCTCAAAACACAGGTATATCAGAATGATCTCCTCGCTCATTTCTTTCTTCCACACATTAATGCGTCATTAATTTTTGTCAAAAAATTGTAAAGATGAACGATTTCAGGCACAAGTAATTTTTACAACTCACATTTATATCAATGTACATGTACAAAAATTGTAGGTACAATGGGAGAATGGTAAGGCTCTCGTTCATTTTTCGTTTATTATTTACAAACAGAGCATTCTTTTATTTGCTTACATGCTAGCACGTATTAAAAAATGACAGATTCATTTTTGGTCGACGTTTACCAAGTCAAATTATCAAAACGAAAAGCAATTCACAATCAAATTTTCAAGATGCAGAGTTGGTTGTGGAATCTTATAGGATAAATCTGATTAATTTTTATCAGAAATGAATGTTATTTTGAGTGAACCATCGATGTTTAGACAGCAAATGTTGCAGTGGTTTGTTGACTAGTGCTACCAGAAGGATGGGAACTGGATTCGGGTTTGAGGCTGGCTTCCGTCTACAGAACATATAAAAGAAGGATGGGGGAGAAAGAAGAGAGGGGTCATGATTCAAATAAGCACTTCTTTTCTTCTTATGAATTGGCAGGATTTATTCATTTATTTTTTTTTTTTTCGAATTGTATGATTTGTATACATAGTAACAGAAATATCTTACAGTAGCATACAGTGGCGTAACAGCCGGGGGGGGGGCAGGGGGGGGGGGCAGAGTGCCCCCCTGAAGGATTTCAGCGGGAAAATCCAGCAAACCACCGGGAAAAAATGAAAAGGAGGGAAAGGAAGAAAAAGGAAGGGAGAAAGGGAAAGGAAGAAGAAAGGAAAAGAAAGAAGAAGAAAGGAAAAGAAAGGAGAAAGGGAAAGAAAGAAGGAGAAAGGGAAAGGAAGAAGGAGAACGGGAAAGAAAGAAGGAGAAAGGGGAGAAAGAAAAAGAGAGAGAGGGAAAAGAGGGAAAGGGGGAAAAAAGAAGAAAGCAAAGGGAAACAAAAAAAATGAGGGAAAATTTAGTACCAAACCCGGAGTTTCCCGGTGCTCCACTCCCTGGACCCCAGCAGTGGCTTCCCTGTAGACCCCCATCATGTCCCCTAAGCCAGAACCCTGGGCCCCACCCGCTAAAGGCTTCGCAACAAGCAACTCGCGGTGCGGGCTTATCTCCGCATATTCTATTTCTAGACTTAGTTACCGGGAAATTTTCGGCTCTACCCCCCCCCCCCCCGATAACAGGCAGATAATGTATGAGACCGGTAACAGACAACGAACAATTCAAAGAAACGTCAGAGCTTCCGCGCTTCGCGCGGGAGGGGAAAATCACCATCCCTGCACCCTTCCCCTAGCATGCCTAGGGAGCGCGCTTTGCACTAACGTTTTCCTAAAAGAAAATCCTAGCCACACAACTGATTCTAAACTTAATTACCGGGAAATTTTTGGCTATGCGTATGCCCCCTTCCCCCCCCCCCCCGATAACAGGCAGAGAGCGTAAGAAGAGCGGGAACTGACAGCGAAAAAACGTCGGAGCTTCCGCGCTTTGCGCGGGAGGGGGGAAACTCCCCCCTCCCTGCACCCTCCCTCCTAGGGAGCACTACCGTCCTCCTAAAATGAAATCCTAGTTGCGCCGCAGAAGATAGACTTAATTACCGACAACTAACAATGCAAAGAAACGTCGGAGCTTCCGCGCTTCGCGCGGGAGAGGGGAAACACCCCCCTTCCCTGCACCCTCCCCTCTTGGTGTAAATTTTTATTTGAAAATGCGATTCAAAAGCAAAAAAGTGATTATTTTCGGCTCGCTCGCTTTGCTCGCTCGCAAAATAGATATAAAAATGTGTGTAAGAGGGGAAAAAATCATTAAAAATGTTTTTAATCCCCCACTCCTCAAACTGGATTTACGCTGGTGGAGCACTACCGTCCTCCTAAAGTGCAGTCCTAGCTACGCCACAGATTCTAGACATAGACTAATTACCGGGAAATTTTTAGGCTCTGCCCCCCCCCCCCCTGATAACAGGTACCTGTTACGCCCCTGGTAGCATAAACATTATGGAAAAGGCGAGGTACCTGAAGCGCAAGCTTGTGGCGGGCTCGCCCGTACCACAGAAGGAAGAGGGACAGACATTATATAATGTATAATATATAACATATAATAAACAGGGGCGGATCCAGGATTTAGTGGAAGAGGGGGAACACTGAATTCTGACAAGCAAAAAAAAAAAAAAAAAAAAAAAAAAGGTTCATCGCATTTTTAGTAGGTACGCTTTTCCTTACAAAATTTTATGACAGGCAAAAAAAAAATAAAAAATAATAATTCTCACTTCGAAAGGTGGGGGGGGGGCACTGTTAAAAAAAGAGGGCACAGGACATAATTTGGGCTAAAAAAAGAGGACACGTGCCCCCTTTGCCCCCCCCCCCCCACCCCTGATCCGCGCCTGATTGATAAAGAATATAATAAGTCACTGATCACAAATACAAGGTAGCATACGAAGTGAAGAAATTAGATATTGAAACATAATTTATAGACGATTGATGATCACTGATGATAATAATAGTAATAATAACTACAAAAACACACAATGTGGGGTCTATAGTCAGCTGATAATTTTCTTGTATAAACGAGCCTAGTTTTTCCGTGATGGCATGGGGGCCAAATTTTCTTTTTCACATTTTGCAGATGACTGAACTTTACAAAGAACTTTGTAGGAAGCTCAATTTGCATGCTTTACTAAACAGGTCACTCGTAGCTCTGATCTTGATGTTCTGCGTCGGTGATTTCAATGAATGCAGGATTTTTTTTTAATGGAGTTATGAATGCGAGGGCAAGGTAGCCAGGAGTGTATAGGTTGTTATCTAAAAAATAATTCTTTTGGCGAATCTCTAAGTGTCGGGAGGGATAGATACGCTGAAGACGATTTTGAACTGAGACATGGCGAAATTTTATCATCTTTTTTGTTTGTTTTTGTTTTTGTTTGATACTCTCACTGGCGTACTGTTGGGGGGGGGGGCTTCGGGGGCGTCAGCCCCCCCCCCCAAATAAATTTTAACCATGGTTTATTTTCAATTTTATATTAGTGATATCACGCGAATTTCATTACTTCTCCCTAGACTCCTTTTCTACTGTTAAGTAACGCATTCACAATTTCCCAAATAGCATGCATAGCAAGGCAGAAAACACGCATAATATCAATACTAATGTGTTTTATGATAATTATAACACTTGGTTTCATTTGTTTATCTGACAATGGATTCAAACTTTGAAAATGAATATTCTTAGATTTACCAAAACTAGACACGGGCTTTAAGTTTTTAGTGCCAAATAGTGTTCTTTTACAGAGTTGCAAACCATCAATACTGCAAAAAGCTCCTTTACCATGGGAGTGCACTTGCGTAGCCAAGGGGGGGGGGGCGATGGGGGTGGTCACCCCCTCCAAAACGCCAACAAAAAAAGAAAGAAAAAAGTAGAAGGAAAAAGAGCGGGAGCGAGAAAAGAAAAAAAGGTAAGAGAACGTAAGAAGAGCGGGAGCAGACAAGGAACAATTCAAAGAAACGTCGGAGCTTCCGCGCTTCGCGCGGAAGGGGGGAAACTCCCCGCTCCCTGCACCCTCCCCCCTAGGGAGCGCGCTTAGTAAGTGATTCACACGCTTCGCGTGCTCACTACCGCCCTACTAAAATGAAATCCTAGCTACGCCACTGTGGGAGTGAAACCCTGGTACCCCACCGCATCACACCCTCTCCATGCTCCTCCCTTTTATTTCATAGTGTCTTTGTCTGTATTATTATCATAAGTATAACAACATATTTTGTGTAACGCTGGCATTTGTTTGAAACTTACGAAGATAATTTGGGCTGCATGTTTTCATAATCATGTTTCCAAGTTCATGAAAAAAAAATCCTTTTCCGGTCGGTAGATTCATGACACGCTTATCCATAATAATACATGTCATCAAATTTGACGTTTTATATTGCATGTATTCTACTTCAAATGTTTATTTTTCATGATATTTACTTCTTTTGTTGGAAATGAGAAAAAATAAAAATTGAACTGAACTGAACTGAACTGAACTGAACTGAAGTTGGAATTTCCTTTTCAGGTTTTGCAGATTGCACATTTTTAATTCGAAAAAATGAAAAGCTCCGTATCGTGAGGGGGGGGGGGTACCCCGGCTCAGTCGCTACACTCCCTCAGGGTTGGTCGCTTCGCTCCTCGCAAAGATTGAGCCCCCCCAACAAATATTTTGGCTCATTACGCCACTGGATACTCTTAATGTATTCATTATATTCATCATGAAGTGAGTAACATATAATGATTATTCGAATGATCCCAAAGGGGTACCCTATAGGAGCCTACCTTAATACCTTGCATCTCTACGTTGCTCTTGCCGTTACCAGCTTCTGCTTTGCTCGATCTCTTCCAGCTAAGACCCTTGGCGGCGGCTCCAGCTTGCACGGCCTTCTCCGTCGGCGGAATGACCCGGTCCTCTTTGCTCTTCCTGCTCGCCTCACGGTTACGCTGGCGGGTCTGCCAATTCTGGTTTATCTGCTCACATTTCTCCTGTTATGTGAGATGAAATGCGAGATGAAACCGAAATAAATGATGTTATACTACTCAAGAATGACAGATTTAAAAGATTTTTCTTACCAATGAATAGAAACACTCCCCACTGGCGTACTGCTTGGAGGGGGGGGGGGGGGGAGCTAGGGGCGGCCCCCAAATCGAATTCAAACGTGGTTTATTTCTAATTCGATAACAGTAATTTACATATTTGGCTGAATTGACATGATTTTCCGGGGTTTCTATTCCCTGGTTTGAAAAGTGTTTTCTCAGAGTTATCTTTTTTTTTTAAATCAAAAAACATTTTTTTTTTTTTACTTTGATCAGTGAGAAAATGGGTCGGATATGAACTTATCATCTTATTGCTCAAAGTTCTAACTTTATTGATGATCACATAAACTACTCTACCAACTTAAGTTTTCAAGAAGGGTTTATCATTTTGCTTTTGGGGGGCAAATTTTCTAAGGAATTACCATGATAACTTTTTTTAGAATCAATATTTATCTGTTTTAAATTTTAGTTTTGTTGTCATTTGTTTCTAAATTCAAAATCAAGGGCATATCCCTTTATTGCTTATATCGATTATCAGGAACATAATAATGAACAATGCCATGCAATAATAGTACAATAGCATAATATATCATTGAAACTCCTCACCGCCCATGTCATATAAAATCAAAGCCATAACTAACTGTAATGCATGAAACGAAAGATGGCGCTAGACAATATATCCCCTCCCCATGAGACTTAGCACGCAAACAAGTATACAATGTGTATCGATGTAATGCTTTAAACAAAAGATGGCGCTATACCATTTATTTGATACAAGTCGCACTCGCGAAAATGAGAAAATATGAAGTAAATCACAGACGCATTGATGGGGAAGGGGGAGGGAAGGGTTGGGGGGCTAGGGGTGCTTAGCTGGTATTTGCCCCTCAAATTAAATTCAGACATGATTTATTTCTAACTAGATACCAGTAATTCACAAATTTTGCTGAACTGACACGATTTTCCGGGGTTTCTCTTTCCTGGTTTAAATAGTGTTTTCTCAGTGTTGTTGTTTCGTTTTTCTATAGTTTGATCAATGAGATCATGGGTCGGATATGGAGTTTTAAAAAAAATCAATTCATAAACATTTTAAAATCATATGCCGAAATTTCCCCATTATCCTACTCTATGATATTGCCACTCACGACTTCTAACTTAGCTCTTCTTTTTTCTTCTTTTTTTCCTTTAACGGTGTGATATATCGATCATCATTCCTCCCTTTTTAAAAAATCTTCTGTATTTATTCGTGTTCCACTTACCTTATTCCCCTCCATCTTTATATTCCAAACCCAAGACAGTGTCTAACTTTTTTAATGATTACATACAACTACTCTACCAACTTATCTTTTCCAGAGGGGTTTACCATTTTGCTTTTTGAGGGCAAATTTTCTAAGAAATTACAATAATAATTTTTTTAAATCAATATTTTTCTTTAAAAGTTAGTTTAGATTTCATTTGTTTCTAAATTACCGGAGTAGACCTGAAGAATCTCTGGATAGCGCTTGGTGCACAGGACACAAGTTTGTCGACGCACCACCACTTACCACAACAACAACAACAACAACAACTTGTTTCTAAATTCAAAACCAAGGGCATATCCCTTTATTGCTTATATCGATTATCAGGGACATAATAATGAACAATGCCATGCAATGATAGTACAATAGCAAATGCCATTGAAACTCCTCATCGTCCCCTGTCCTATTACTCATTTATAAAAAATCAAAGCCATAACTAACTGTAATGCATGAAACGAAAGATGGCGCTAGACAATATATCACGTCCCATAAGATTTTGCACGCAAAAAAGTATGCGATGTGTCTCGATATAATGCTTTAAACAAAAGATGGCGCTATACCATTTATTTGATACAAGTCGCACTCGCGTTGATTATCCAAACTGGATTATTTTTGAAAATGAGAAACTATGAAGTCAATCACTGGCGCACTGATGGGGAAGGGGGGGGGGGGGGGGGGGGGGGGGGGGGGAAGAGGGGCTCGGGGCTTGGGTGGTAGTTGCCCCCTCAAATTAATTTAAAACAGTTTATTTCTAATTCGATACTAGTAATTTATAAATGTTGCTAAAATGACATGATTTTCCGAGGGTTTTTCCTTGTTTGCATAGTATTTATGACAAATATATATATGGCAAAGCAACCTGAAACAACAAATAACCTCTAGACTATCTAGACCGGGCATGTTGGCTCAATAAAACTGGGCATGTTGGCTCAATAAAACTGGGCATGTTGGCTTAATAGATAGAGCGTCTGCCTCATGAACGGGAGGTCGCGTGTTCGATCCCCGGCCGAGTCATACCAAAGACTTTTAAAATGGGACCTTCTGCCTTCTAGCCAGGCGCTCGGCATATTTAGAATGTAGAAGGGTGATAATAACATACGTTATGCAGGGCGAGCAGTTGAAAAACCGAAGTGGCTACCCTGGGTAAATAACACGTTATAATTATTAATATTTTATTTTTTGAATTTTAGTTTTGTTTTATTTGCTTCTAAATTCTAAATCAAGGGCATGATATTATCTCTTTATTGCTTATATCGATTATCTGGAACATAATAGTGAACAATGCCATGCAATGATAGTACAATAGCAAATGCCATTGAAACTCCTCATCGCCCATATCGTATAACTCATTTATAAAATCACAGCCATATCTAACTGTAATGCAAGAAACGAAAGATGGTGCTAGACCATATCATCCCGACAGTGCTTGGCACGTAAACAAGTAAACCACAGATTTCTGTGAAGTAAACAATGCGTCTCGATGTAATGCTTTAAACGAAAGATGGCGCTATACCATTTATTTGATTCAAGTTGCACTCACGGTGATTATCTAAATTGGATTATTTTTGAAAATGAGAAAATATGAAGTAAATCACGGGCGCACTGACGGGGGAAGGGGGAGGGGGAGGGTTTGGGGTGCTTGGGTGTAGTTACCCTCTCAAATAGAATTCACACATGGTTTATTTCTAATTCGATACCAGTAATTATTTTCCGAGTTTTTTTTTTTCCTTGTTTGCAGAGTGTTATGACAAAATTATGGCAAAGCAACCTGAAACAACATCTAGACTCTGTTTTTAACAATTGCATTTTCAAACAATTTATAAAAGAAAAGAGAAGAAATGCATTATGGAGTGAGAGGACGGTTAAATATATAATCAGAACCTATCCATGTAATCATGTCCTCGATTACCCTTTATATCTAGAGACATCATATTTTTCATTTTAAAAAGGAGAAAATCCAATGTGGATGATAATCAAAGAGTGTGTGACTTTTATCCAATAAAATGTATAGCGACATCATTTGGTAAAAGCATTAAAGCGAGACTCAGTGCATACTTGTTTTGTGTGCTAAGTCCTGTCGGGATGAGATATATGGTCTAGCGCCATCTTTCGTTTCATGCATTACATTTAGTAAAAGCTGTGATGAGGACAAGGGCGATGAGGAGTTTTAATGGCATTTGCTATTGTACTGTTATTACATGGCATTGTTATTTATTATGCTCCTGATAATCGATAAGCAATAAAGGGATGTGCACCTGATTTAGAACTTAGAAACAAATAAAAACAAAACCAAAATTTAAAAGGAAATATTAATTCTAAAAAAGTTATCATTGTAATTCCTGAGAAAATTCCCCCAAACTGAGCATCCAGCAAGCAAATAAACTAGCAACCAAAATAAAACAGAAAAAATATTAAGTACTAGTATTTTTGATTGGTATTGTGAAAAACAGAGAGACTCCCCAGTCTTTATTGAAAAATTAGATGACAAAGCAACCTAAAAAAAAAGCTTCCAGACTCTGTTTTTAACAATCACAAATTCTTAAAAAAACAGACTTATAAAAAGAAGAGAAAAGAAATGCATTGTAGATTGAAAGGATTGTTAATGACATAACCAAACAGTATCCATAAAATTCTGTCCTTGCTAACAGTTACATTTAGAGACTTAATATTTTTCATTTTCATAAACAAATCCTGTATGGATAATCAATGAAAGTGTGACCTTCATCAAATGATAGGTATAGCGCCATCTTTTGTTTAAAGCATTACAACGAGAAATAATGCGTGCTTCGACCTGTTGGGACGAGATATATGGTCTAGCGCCATCTTTTGTTTTATGCACTACAGTTAATTTAGGCTGTGATAAATGAGTGATACAACAAGAGCGATAAGGAGTGTCAGTGGCATTTGCTATTGTAATATCATAGCATGGCACTGTTTATTATCATGTTCCTGATAATCGATATAGGCAAAAGGGATAAGCATTTGAATTTATCATTCAAAAACAAATGAAAACAGAACTAAATGGTAAAAAAAAAAATCAGAAAAAAGAAAAGAAGTTATTAATGTAATTATTAAGAAAACTTGTCCTGAAAAGCATCAAGCATGCAAATAAACTAGCACCAAAATACGAAAAATAAAAATTGAGTAAATAATTAGTATTGTGAAAATATAAAGAGACAGTCCCAGTCTTTATGAGAAACCAGATGGCAAAGCAATTTGAAACAATAAACTCCAGAGCCTGTTTTTAACAATTACATTTCCAATCAATTCATAAAAGAAGACAAAAGCAATGCATTATGGAGGGAGAATCTTTTTTTTTGGGGGGGGGTGGGGAGGGGTGGGGGGAGGTAGAAACAATCTCAATCACCACCTGGTGGCATAATGGGCAATTGGTTTGTAATGGTTGTGAATGCGGATATTGACGATAACGGTCAAAATGTGGGCCTACAAACTACGTTTTAGCTTTAGCGTACTGTTTGTAATTTTGTGAATTATTCATGAGGCTAGAGTATTTTGCATCTACCCACTATAGACCTGTTCATTTAGTTTGGGTGCTGTTTTTATGCTTAAATGTTTAAATGGGTGAAGGGGGGGGGGGGGCTTCAAGTATGCCTAACAAAAACACCAACATCTCAACACACCTGACTTATTGCATAACCATTGAATCATCCCTTCTTCTGTTTTCGACCCCCCCCCCCCCCCAGTTATGGCTGACATAAACTACAGTGTTCTGAAACCGAATTTAAACAAATTATTTGATTGCTTACATCACTGTTCTTCAAATTTTTACAATCAGATGATAATTTAATATCCCACCCATGATCTCACTGATCAAAGTGTAAACATAAGCAATCACTATGCAAATTAGGAAAATAATCCAGTGTGAATTATCAACTTAAATGCAACTTGTATCAAATAAAAGGTATAGCGCCATCTTTTGTTTAAAGCATTACAGCGAGACACATTGTATACTGGTTTGTGTGCGAAGTCCTGTCGGGGCGAAATATATGGTATAGCGCCATCTTTCGTTGCATGCATCACAGTAAGTCATTGATGCGACAGTGACGACGAGGAGTTTCAATTTACTATTGTACTATTATTGCACGGCATTGTTCATTATTATGTTCTGATAATCGATATAAGCAACAAAGGGATATGCACTTGATTTTTTTTTTCAAATTTAGAAACAAATAAAAACAAAACTAAAATTAGAAAAAAAAATATTTTGTCTAAGTTTCTCAAGTTTTTTACATTTTGATCAATAAGATAATGGATGGGGAATTAACTTATCATCTCATTGCTAAGAGTTTGAAGAACATTAATTCAAGCAGTCAAATAATTTGTTATAGCGGGTAGATGCAAAGTATTCTAGCCTCATGAATAATGTACATAACAAAAACAGTATCCGAAAGCTAAAACGTAAATTGTAGGCCCACATCTTGTTTGTTGTTTGTTTGTTTATTTTATTTATTCAGAGTTTTAAAAAAAAACCAATATATACAATTGTGCCCGCATTCAGCTGAAAGCTGTTTTTCAGCAGGGCCGTGATAACAAGAAACATTAAACAATAAATGTAAACATGAAAAATGAAATCAAGAAACAAAAGATATTGACAGTTATGGTCCGTTGACCGTTATGGTCAATTTTTGCATTAACCCTCCCCCCCTTAAAAACCAATTGCCCATTATGCCATTTTTCTGCCAGCACCCTCCCCCAAAGGTTTTTGCTCATTACGTCACCGACACTATCTCTTCCAATTATTTTAACTCAAAGGTTTGGGCGCACCTACTGTACAAAGTTCCACCAGAGGCTCCTCATATTTTTCTTGCGATGTTTGGGGCTATGAAGGTATATTTGGCAACCGATTCTGTGGATACAGATAACGATCTGTCTACCAAGTGAATATTTAATATTGATCATAGCAAAAAAAAGCAATGCGAATAGAATATCCGTGGACCTAGCAATAAATGAAATATACTGGCGTTATCAATCAATAGTTATTTCATATAATCAAATTCGATGTTGTAAGTTAATAACACTATATAATAATAACAATTATAATAATAATGATAATAATAATAATAATAATAATAATAATAATAATAATAATGATAATAATAATAATACTAATGATAATAATAATGATAATAATAATAATTATAATAATAATAATAATAATAATGATAATAATAATAATACTAATGATGATAATAATAATAATAATAATAATAATGATAATAATAATGATAATAATAATAATAATAATAATAATGATAATGATGATAATAATAGTAATAATAATAATAATAATAATAATGATAATGATAATAATAATAATAACAATAATAATAATTATGATGATAATAATACTAATAATAATGATAATAATAATGATAATAATAATAATAATAATGATGATAATAATAATAATAATGATAATAATAATAATAATAATGATAATAATAATAATGATAATAATAATAATGATGATAATAATAATAATAATGATGATAATAATAATAATAATGATAATAATAATAATAATAATAATAATGATGATAATCAAAAATAATAATGATAGTAATAATAACGTCTTATTTACCGTAAGTAGCCACGGTAAATAAGACGCGTTTATCAGCTGCTCTTTCAGCGGGCCCTGCATAAAATAATATGTTATTATTACCCTTTTCCATTCTTATATGCCGAGCGCCTGGCTAGAAGGCAGAAGGTCCCATTTTTTAAAGTCTTTGGTATGATTCGGCCGAGGATCGAACCCACGACCTGTCCGGATAAAGTTACAGATATAATAGCTGGACATGCACAATTTTCGCTATCTAGATTGGAGTTATGTTCATGTCACAACAAAATAAAACTTACTATATATTCGGCTGTTATTTTCGTCATCCTTTTAGTCGTCTTATTTTTCTGTGGAAACAAACGAAAACAAATACTTCTAGTCAATATGCATGTACAAAAAGCTTCAAAGTGTAGTGATTTTGTCTGGGATTTATTATTGGTGAAAACTGCTGACATAATATTAACGTTTAATGAATTTAGATCTAGAAGAGCAACTCTTCATAAAATGGAACAATGGACAATGAAGTTACTTCTCAATTGAGAAGCTATAGAGTGTTGTCTTATCCCTAGAATTTACATTTCAAATTTGTACTCTACACAAATTATCATTTTTCAATGAATTAACATGTTTTCATGAATTGAAATATAAAGCCTTTTCCCTTTTCTTGAATATTTTCAGCCTGCTTGCTTTTGGAAATTGATATTATATTTTTCATTTGACCACAATGTCTGTAGCTTTTAAAGCCTTCCCTGATGAGATATAGTTAATATGTTAGCGAAGAACACATGACTATATCGGTTTATCTACACACCCCACACAGCTATAGATATCATATTTTGACTTACAGAACAGATTTGGGAGACAAATTTTTGTATACCATCTATCATCGGCTACGAGATTACAGCATTACGAATTTCCCTTTTTAAGAAATACCTCCTTAATTATCCTTTTCCCGCCAAATTCCTATGCATCAGCTTGACTTCCTGCCCAACAAACCCTTGCAGTTTCCACTGGAAGAAGGATGGTTGTTCTAATGATAGCATTGTATGATATGATCTACTTTTTTCTTTTCTCAGTGGTCTCAATGCATGTATGTCTCTGAACTGTTCATTATTTTCCTTCATTCATTCCTGCAAAGTTTGATAAAGCAATATTCTAAAGAAATTATTACCTATTAAACTTTAAAATACAAGTCCCTTCTCGTGATGATATGAGAGACTAAAAGAAGTCACTAAGCCATCTTCTCCATCCTCTTAAATCATCATAACCATGACAATAAATCTCTACGACTTCATAATTATCCTTAACCTTATACGCTAGAGACCATGAACCCGGCTGTAATGTATCATGTTAAGCATCATGTCCTATCTCCATCCCCTTTCAACATCATCTTTGACGCTATGGCTGCCATCTCTTCTAACATCATAATCCTTAACCTGACAACGCTAGCGATTATTAAATCGACGATGATGTTGACGTCCATGTCCCCATCATCGTCCATCGTCAGCTTGTACGCACCATTTATGTTACTATGACAACCCATCATCCTTACCCTTATAAAGCTAGAGATGATGAATCCGACGGTGATGTTGAACACCATACCAGCGAGGACGATGATGGAGATGAAGTCGAACCATTTAGCCCAGTCTTTCTCCTTATCGGGGTCATTGATCTCGACGACGGCTGATAGAGCATTCTGTCCGACCACCAGACATTGGAAGATCAGACATGATAGCACGTACTTGTCCTATGCGTGTATGAAGAAGAAAAGAGAATTTACCAAAGAGGAGTGACATTAACATTTTTTGGACTTTAAGACTCAAGTGGTTGCCTCGGGTTCAAGGGATTAAAAAAAGACAGTCAGGCTACCTGGGCAACCGAATTATCGCATTAGGATCTCTCATAAAGTATACGAACATGTTGTGCAATCTGTCCAGGTTGCCCGACTGGCAACCAACAAAAAAAGGTTAAGTGAGAGTCCTCAGGTCATTTGAGGATCTTTCATAACGTAACCTTAAATAAATGTAAGAATAACATACGATAAAACCTGCACCTAATTGTCATCTTGCATGTAAGATTAGGTTTAAGCGTAACACTGAATGAAAGGAAACAGAACTATTTCTTAAATTTGGTTTCATGCAACCAGAATCACAATGGAAAAATGTTGATGCCGAACAAGGTATTTTATAGGGAAATCTAGTTGTGTCCTACTTGAAAATGGATGCGATTATTGAAGTTAAATCAAATCAATATTTAATATTTCTACTTACCAGCATGGTTAGATAGGATATGAGTGGTAAAGATTGACTGACGACATATTTGAATGCTACAGCCGTCAGAAGCAGAGTCACGGTAACACTGAGTCTATCTGCAGGAGCTCCTCGCTCTACTACGAACGATGTGAAAGTTAAGATGACAATCAGAAGCTAGAATAATAAATCAGAAAGGTAAGAACGTAATTATTATCAATGGAATCAATTTCTTGAAATGTGAAAAATTCATTGATTATGATACATTATTTGAAAATCATCATCTACTCGTTGTTTTTTTGTTTTTTTTTTTTGGGGGGGGGGTGGAAGGGTCATCAAGAAAACATCGCCGACAAACTTGATATTCTCACCCTCCCTTGTCAACTCTTATCTGTAGATCATCATCATAATATCCTTCCCTCTCTAATGTGATTATTAATTTTAATTTTTGTCGACCTCTGTCCTCTGGCCTACTGAGTACTATGATTTTTTTTCTTTTATTGATTTTAACAGTTTTAAGAATTTGGGCTACTTTGCCGATAGGAAAGTTGAATGGGAAGAAGAATGTCACAACTTTCTCGCTAAGCTCTCTATCAAAACGAAATATAAAATGTAGCTCTTTGAGATTGTTTTTATTCAATTTTAATTTTCCCTTATACATCATTGTTTTTTACTGCCGTTTAGAAGCTTGTCAAATTATTGAAAATCACTCATAACTGCATAACAACATCTTTTCTCTGGAAAAGGAAATGATTGGCAATACGTACCATGATGAGGGCGATATTCCAGATGTAGAAGCCAGGTCTTCTTTGCACATGTGTAGTGATATGATAGATGGGATAAGTCCGATGCGCTCCTGTCAAAGCTTTGTCCTCTTCGATGGGATGAGCTACAACGTGTTTCCACAGCTTCCATTGTTGACCAGCTGAAATCAATATTAAAGTATGACTAGGGTGATTAATCGTCTGAAATGGGATAACGCCAATTCAAACACTTGTGCACAGTGAGTAAAGTGGTTGAATCATCCAGGTGCGGTGGCGAAAAGTAAAGCTTTTGAACACATCATTGATGAATCTTTTTACTTGAAATTTTCTCACATAATGCGAACGACTCTTGAAATATATTTATGGGGAGAAGAATTAAAATCAAGTTGACATATGAAATACTCATTAATTTACTTTTACTTCAGTATGCCTATTGATGTTTAGTGCATTTCATTTCGTGATAATGACTGAATTGATATTTCATTTGTCCGATTATCTAACATGTCAAGTTAGATATTTCTTGCATGCGTGAGCGGACGAGGGAGCCGGAGGGGGAAAAGGGGCTTTACAAAGCTTCTGTCGTCATAATCAACCTGTTGAACAGTCTAGGGCACATGAAGGATGACGCACAACATATTAGTGTCTCCTAAAAATGTTCCTCCCCGAGGTGCTGTACATGTACAAATCACATCTCAGAATATTCAGGATTGACGTCACTGCCAAAGATGGCGGAAGACCTCGCAGGATATATCACTTTCAACATACCCTCCGATCTTTTCCTCTTCAGACTTCAAGCTCAATTACAAAGTCAGGGGCGATGCATTTGTGAGACAAACCTTTCAACTCATCTTTTACAAGTGACATTATAGCTAATGCTGTAAGCTCTCTAGCAAGTGATAACTTGGCCAAACTTTTAACCTCCAACAAAATTTAACCAGAGCACACAGTCATGACAGTAGAATACGCAAAATGCATCTACGGTAAGCGTTATGCGAAAAATTCGCTCGGGAAAAGTGAAATCAGATACAGAAAATAAGTTGAAGTTGTCCCTACTACATTTGCGTGGTGTACAGACTCTAGCTAATAGTGATTTCAAACTTGAATGATCGGGAAATTTGTACAACTTCTTAACATTTTGTAACAGTGTAAGAGTAAAGTACAATGAAGTAATTACCTGTGAATGTATCGAGTCTGATACTGTCCTTGATGTTCATATCCTTCACAAACTCCACATCTTCAACGGGCCAATCAGACATCAACTTAATCGTCAGATCCTGATGAATTGATTAAGAAGCATTTAAACCATTTAAAGGCACTGATAAATCCCTTTCCATTAAATCTTGGATGCGGATAATAGGTGAATTATTTGGTCGTAAAATTAATTACTGAACGGGAGAGGAGCAGAATAATCCGCATAATTGCCGCATCGGGAATACATCTTGGAATTGGAATCTTGGAGACAGGTATATTCATTTTTTTATATACATAGGTTAAAGAGATTATGGCATAAACAGATTAAAACAAATATACATTTTCTCCTATGTGGAATGGACATTTCATCTCATAAAGTGCAACGTAGAATTGATTGCATTGAACAAGTCAGAGTTTGAAGAGGGCGATCGGGCATATGCTTCGGTGACACTTGTTTCGTGAAAGATATAAAGTGTAAAGGGGTGGACTTTATGTGAAGTATGGGGAGTTTCTCCTCAGGCCGTCCTATATTTTATGCCGAGAGAGGAATGGTCACTTCTAAATTCACCAACTGAATTTCTGTACAGTCCGGCCCCTGAGCGTAAGGCTTGTAATATGGTTTTAGGTAAAGCCCATCGCACACCTTACGATCCGACTACTCATTTACTGATGTCTGATTGGCTGGAAGTTGTATGGATTGAGCCTGCGATCCAGTTGTAGTGATTCGACATGTTAAATCCATAAGACTGCCCTTGCGATTTGTCTCTGGTCTGCGACTCACAAGGTGACAAGAGCTGTGACTTCACATCTCCTCTCACTCAGTCGCAGACTAGTCGAATCGTAAAGGGGGGGGGGGGGGGCTTAAGGCATATACGGTTGTTACAGTTAGGTATTAGACCTTAGACAAGATGGTCGCCGAAACACACTTAAACTATTTTAAGGCAACATTAGATAAAAGTTTAAATAACTTGTAATTGTTATCATGAGGAGCAAAACTCAGTGGTCAAGTTCAGATAATGCCAGCAATTACTGAAATAGCAAACATAACTAATACATATCAAACTGCATGGAGACGAAATATTTGTAATATTTCTAACCTGACAATCGAAAGGGAAGTCCTTGAGCTGCATACTGCACTTGAATGTTCCCTTCATTCTGATGGAGAGACGCACATCCGGGATACCTTGAGGATCATCATCTTCATTAGGCAAGATGTAATGATTGGTCTGCATCTTATCAATACTCACCGCATTGAAGAAATAGATGCGAGGATCCCACTGTTCATCCCAGTTCACATCCTGAAAAATGGATAATCAGGATGATGAGAAGGACGATGATCTCGATGACGATTATGATGGTACAAAATAAAAACAATTTTGCAGTAAAATATTCAGATGTATCTTTGATGACTATGTGGATGATAACTGATGATAGTGATGCTTAAGAAATAAAGGAAGAAAAATATATTGATGAGGGAGTACAAGGAAAAGGCGTTAAATTTAGTGTCATAATCGATTTGGATTTTACTGTGATATTCAAGCTGACAAAGGCTGCATAAATCATGAATTGACGATTAACTAATTAAAATGCTTTTTTTGATCGAGTAATCGATGAACCATTGCAAAAATAGAGTTGCTTTCTAATTTTACGCATAGCCGGTGAACAACATTTTCTCTCGACAACTAAGAAGCTTGCCAGAGGTTTGTCTAATATAGCAACAACTAATATATGCAAACTAGACTCCATCTTTTTAGATGCTAAATGCAACAGGTGAACTGAATAGTTGGTAAGCAAGGGTTCTTGAGATAAACGTGCATAAATTTGAACACACTTTACTAAAAAGGTCTATAATTATGCTTATAAATATCAAGGAGATTATCAATTAAAAAGAGGTGAAAACTTAGAAGAGAGGAAACTGCATGCACTAAAGAAAAATGGAGAGATATATTTTCCTTTGTCTGGTGTTTTTGTTTGTAAAGTAAAGAAAATATTGAAGCATAAGATTAATTACGTACCTCTCTTTTCATACCTTTGACCTTTGGTTCTTTCCATGTCACACTGAGATAGATCTCTGCTGTAAACTGCTGGGTTACTGTATCAATGTCACCAACTGTGATGATGTTACATCGGATCCTCGCAAACACCTAAACAAACAAATAAACAAGTAATAGTTAATTTATGTTTGGTAACTGTGTC
This sequence comes from Echinometra lucunter, assembly GCA_029962745.1. NCBI lineage: Eukaryota > Metazoa > Echinodermata > Echinoidea > Camarodonta > Echinometridae > Echinometra > Echinometra lucunter. The sequence goes on from CM057151.1 coordinate 53,430,980, forward strand.
AATGTCACCAACAGCGATGATGTTACATCGGATCCGGGCAAACACCAAAAAAAAAAAAAAAAAAAAGAAAACCAAAACAAAACAAAACAAACAAACAAACAAACAAACAAACAAATAATCGTTAAATTTCTGTTTCGTAATTGTGTCATTGTCACCAACAGTGTCAGTGATGATGTTACATCGGATCCGCGCAAACACCTAAACAAAACGAATGAGCAATAAAATGATCACTGATTTTATTCAGTGTTGGATACTCAAAATGCCTGTGAACCTTGTTTCTTTCCATGCCACACTGAGATAGATCTCTGGTGTAAACAGTTGGGTTGCTGTGTCATTAATACCACGAACAATGATGACGTTGTATCAAATCAAATAATTCACAAGAAAATTCATTTAATACATTGATTTGCGAAGACAATATGCACACTGAATACGAATGATATCATGTCGATTAATTACCAACTTATTCCTTTTTGTTTTTATGCATGATGACCTTGGTTTGTTTTGATTTTAATATTATTTTAACACTGTTTAATAATAGATGGAAGGTGAAAAAAAAAGACATTGCTGATGAAGGCCCTCTACCCCGAAAGAGGAAACCTACGTATTAAAAGGTTTGAATTAAATGATGTTCTTTTCATCTTTTATTTCTTTAGAATCATGTAGGTTCACTATTATTTTACGTAAGGTATATTTCAACACAAGCTCTACTACTTTATTTTAAAATATTCCATTACAAGGCGTCCTGGGTCATATTGCTTCATCAAATAAAAAATCATATCAAATGGACATAGAAAAAAAAACATAAACTTAAAATCATTGCTAACCAATCAAAGCGATTATATTTCTGACAGTTGACATTTGTGATGTGATTTTTTTCTCCATCCGGCGGCCTTTATCTTGTAGTAAATCCTGATCATTTCAATATTTTGTCGCTTCTTCTAATTTTGTCGCGCGGCTGTTCGGACAAGATATTCAGTGACGCACTTCGTGATTCTAGTCTACGCCTACAGACTTTATTAGGGATTTCGTTGAGTGAAAACAAGAATGTTAATAGTACATAAATCGTTTTTATTTTATGATTACCATTCGAACACACACCTCACTTTCTGCTCCGGTGATGTTTTCATTTTATTGATGCTTTTTTTTTTATTTTAGAGAAATAAATGTTGAAGTGGCATTTTAAATGGAAATCAAATATTGCAGTATTGGGCTACCTATACTGATAAACCTTTTTTTCTTGTAGCTATTATTACACTACCTCACAAAATATTGTGGTCAGGTGATAATAATTTCATTATATTACTGAGGCCCAATAAAATTCCGATTCGATGTATTTGCTAATTACAGAGAGACGAATGGATGAATCATTAAAACAAAATTTACTAAACATGATTGAATAGAAACATCCTCAACTGCATTTGTGCAGTTGCAGTTCACGCTTATACTTTCTGGCTTGGTTTAACCACAACCTCCTGATTCAATGATCTTGTAGGCTCATGTCAAATCTTGTATTCCATACAGATATAAATTCTCTTCCCAGGTGCCTAAAGATCTGATTCAGCCATTACTACAACTGTTTATGATTAATTTAATCCAAGGAAGTTGCAAGTACAGATCACGACCTGTATCGATTCGTGACCTTTATAAGTTGCACTATATCACAACTCTTCTGAAAATCATAGGACAAAACATACCTGAGGTTAACTTTTGAAATGTTGATATCAGTATTATAAATAAAGGAAACGGCGGTACACAAAATGTGTTTGAAAGGGTAATATCTATTCACGCAGTGAAATTAAATTTGAAAACTTAAAAAAAAAAAAGATTCCCCTTTAATAGTGAATCTATGATAGCCTAACTGACTACCATTATTCCAACGGTCATTTCAACATAGTCGTCTCTCATAGCTTTAAAGATAATATGATTTGAATCCTTACAGATGTCACCCTACATTGTTATTGAGTTACCTTAATTGTCGCCTCTACCCGAAGGATATAAAAGAGGCACGAGACGTATAGCCATGATAATTGCGTATTCATGTAGGAAACGAAAATATGAGAATGCTCGTCACAAATAAACGAAATTATGGCCCCTGATCTTTATTTATGATTTGTTAGTGTTTACAATCTTAGCGATGTGATAGATGTAATATTATCATTTATATAGAGATCTATGGATGCATATGGCTTTGCGCCAACTCTTAGCAAGGTATCATGCTTATTACAACCTTTGTAGAGCCAAAATCATTATTAGGGTACTAATATATCGTTTAAGATAAAAATCTGCATAATTATTTCCGATGGTTGCATTTTAAAATCTGAATATGTTGTCCTCTTTATTCTTGTCTAGAACAGGGCATGCTTAGATTATTGAATTATGGAAGTTGGAAATTGTCCAACTCGTTGATTCATGCATGATAGGCCTATACTACAAACGTATTACCTATAAAATAGTAAACTTTGCAACTTCAGTTTATCATTATGAATCAGTGCAGATTGCTGTATGTATATTTCAGTTAAAAACAAATTCATAACTTTCAGCAAACTAAAAATCATCAGCAAAAACAAAAATAAATGATTGAAAATGAATGTATACTATATACTATATCCCATCTTTTGACAACGCGAGGCATGCTTTTACTCGTGTAAAGTAAGGAAATAAAACGTCTGAAAAGATTTTGTTGTTTTAGCGACGACTTATGCTACGATAAAGAATGCAGGTCAGTCTTTGCACCAACAAACACTTAAAGCTGATATTTCAAACGATTTTCTTTTTGATGAATAAACGTCTACTAAATACAACTCTTCTCAGAAGCTTAGATCACATAAATCATGAGATAAATTATATATCCATATAGCATCCATGGAAAGCAAACAATCTTACGAATCAATCTCAGATGCTCAAAAACTAATCCAAAGTTAAGATATTGGAACATTGTACGCAGTTGTATGAATCATTGTATCTGTGGATTAATACACTGATCAGTGTGCCTGCTGTCATGATGCTTTAGATCTGACTGGCTTTCCGAGACTTGCTGACGGGTAGATCGAGAGGAGTAGAGAGATATGGAGGATGGAAGAGAGAAATCATGCTGTTTTGATGAAATATCGAAAATATGGAATGTTCCTGTACCGGAATTAATTCATCAAAGAGCCGGTTTTAGACCGAAATCCAAGCAAGTGAATCATCAGTACTATTGGTGCACGCCTCAAGCTGGAGATCATCAAAGGAATATGACATGGACCTGTATTCATGTTCAAAATACAGTCATCACTGTAAGAACAAGAAAATTCTTTCGTAATTGGACTATGCCTCTCATATTGCAAGGGATGAAAGATTCCATAAAGCAGCCGAAATCATTATGTTGCATGATATTTCTTTCCAATCACGGAGCACCTTTTATATGTTCGGCAATGGAATTATTCTCGGCAGACAAATTTGTTTTTTCAGTGCTTCATTTCAGAACTCTTTCTTACAAATAATTTTTACACCCTTATTGGTGTGTAAGCTCAAATCTATTTGAAGCTAATTTCTTGTTTTTATATCTCGATATATAAGGCCATGATATTCGCATCATTCGTAAAAAGAAATGTTATAGCATTTATATTATAATTTTTTTCCTTGATCATTTTTCCCCAGATTCCATCATCATAATCCTGTAACCTGTTTTACATGAAGTGCACTTTTCATATTGAAAAAAAAGTGTATGCCTATATCTTTCATTAAAATTAAATGAATTAAGCACCAGACAAAAGGGTTATACTCACTGCTTTTTTTAAAACAGCATGCGTTCAAGGTCTTTGATTTCTAATTCTTTGTACTATTTTGAGACTTTGCGTCCTCCTAGAAACCTCTCAAGTTACATTTTAAAAATTTATTAAAAAGCACAAAAGGTAGCTCACATTTATGTCAATTTGTTTCATAATTTGATATATACTTCCTTTAAGAATATCTGGTTTTTTTTACATTCTTTCTGACGGTGGCGGAGGGTCGAATTTAAGCGTGGATGCCCTTAGGAGATCTTGTGGGTGTATCGAAGGGTCTCGTTTCACTTATCTCAGGTGCTCATTGCTTTCCTGTAACCCAATGACTTACTAAATTCGTCTCAAGTTATCTCTACTTGTGAGCGATGTTCATGAACCCCTTACGCTTAAAAATAGGTTAACCTGCCGCTAATTATTCGATTTTCATCACGACATCATTTTTTCTTAATTATTGCATGGGTGTATATCCCTAAACGATGGAAATTAAAGACAGCCCAAAACATTGACAACTGGAATGATAATGATGAAGGCAGAAAAAGAGAGAAAGAGGCAGAAAAAGAGAGAAAGAGGGAGGGAGGGAGGGAGGGAGGGAGGAGGAAGAGGGTGAGAGAGGGAGGGAGAGAGACCAAGAGAGGGGAAATCGAGAGAGGAAAAATGGGAGAAGAAAGAAACCAGATAGAAAGAGAGAGAGAGAGAGTATAACAGACATATGAACAGACAGAATACAAGAGAGGCACTCAGAAAAATGGAAAGAGATAGAAGACTATGCAAACAACAACAAAACAAGAGCAAAAACAAAAAACAAAAGACAAAAAACAAAACAAAACAAAACAAAACGAACAAAAAGAAGACAGATATGTTTTGTTGATTGAAGTTGGTGTAATATAAACGCAGGTTACCTTCACATGAAATTACAGAGGAATGTCAAAAGGCATTTAACAGAAAAAGACATAAAGATACTCGAAACAGGTTTGTACCTAAAATCTAATAAGAAATAGAACACAAGATAATGGTCTTTAAGACATTTATCTGCATCTGCTATGTCTGTCATGCTGTATAAGAATTCTCCTCTTTGTGTGGTTTATTGCTGTGGTTCCAGCAACCAGGGTAAACAGGAACACATCATAATACAATCCATCCGCCCTATCTCCCTTAACCTCAAGGATATCAGGGGGGCAAATCTTTACCCATCAACTAACCACAACATCCTAGCGAGCTCAAAATGCCACCTTTTTAACGTATGGCCTTAGCAACAACGAGCTTTTAGGAGATAACGTATTGCTTGATCACACCTAACTTTCAGTATCGAGCCATAATGAAATTTAAAAAAAGAAATGGCATTAATTGTAAACTGAGTCATGAATTAAAAAAAGATCATTATCAAATCATATGATGTTCTATTTTTCTATCAATTGATACATCTACTTCAAAATATGGGGTAGATATTAAAGAATCAAATGCCACTGAGTGTCATGACTGGACCCCTACGAAAAACAGCACTTTGCTGATAGGGTGTTTCGTCCCTCAAGTGGTAAATATATAAATAAAATAAAATAAAATAAATAAAACTATAGAAATAACGCTAACACATATTCAATAGTCCATTTCTCTATACTATTGGGCTGATAACCTGGGTATAGATCTTCATAGTACTTATAAACTTGTATCGTTAAGATTTTGTGTTATCATTTCAAAGGAGATGGAAACTGAGAAAAAACAATAATATTTTCCACTTTGTCACTGATAATTTCGTTTGAGAGTAACTAGTGCATAGTAATTTCAACCGTTGAACATTTTCTAACTGCAGCACTATACATTTTTCTTTTTTTACCAGCCCCCATACCACACGGTCTTCACCAAATGACTATATTAAGAACCGCCTTCTTAATACCATGGGATGCAATAGACCCTGAGCGGGAATCCAACCCTTAATCGATTCGGACAACGAAGACCGGACTCATCCTTCTACCCATGAATGTCTGTTCCTAATTATTGGTCCTGTGGCTTCGTTAATTAGACCAAAAAGCAGTTGGGTATCCTATAAACCCCCGAATGACCTCTCAATTGACCCGAGACAGTAAACTGTAGAACATTCCAAGCAGCATACCTTGTCTGACTGAACTCAGTATTCATAAGTCACGGAATCGACCTCTCCGATTCATTAAGAAATAATGTAAGAAGTCTGATTGCTGAAGTGTCCAGCATGATACTGGATTATTACATTTAACGTTTACGAGGTAGCATAAAAGTGCTACAGTGCCTTCAAGCGAAGGCAGCAAGATATTTTATTTTCTTCTTAAATGTGTAGATGTATAGTTGCCTGTCCTGATCCTATCTCTAAAAAATTGTTTAAAGAAAAACGTATAGCATATGATCTTTTGTCATCAGCAGACAAAAGTATTTCGTCATTATTTTAATAGTGGATATAAAAAGAGACATTCATAATTCTTCTTTGTTTCTATACTATGATAACTCTAGTTACTGCCATCCGTGTTGATTGATTCAAGTTTACTAAAACTGCTGGAGTTAGAAGTAGGAATGGCAGGAGATGCAAACAGAACAATTCAACTGAGTACCTGCAGTCAGTACTAGCAGATTCTTCGGAAAGGTTTTTTCCCCTTTTAGTCAGAGTTGACATCCACGATGAGAGGCGGATTGGCCACGGTGAGTTCGGGGAGTTTTACCAACAGGGCGCTCGATAGTTTTGGCTCTAGGGCCAGTTATTATTTAGAGGGCCAGTCCCATCGAAGATCTCCAACAGAATTTCAGTCCCAGCCATCCCCTGTCTACGATCTATACAACCCAGCCCTAATTGCAAGCACCTCCCCCTCCAGCTCCCACAAGGATATGCCACTTTCCCGCTCTTCCATTTTTTCGCGGAAAAAGGTTCTTGCGCTGGGTAGTAATATAGATTCAAAAACTTCGACATCCTCCCTCAACTTTGGGCGAGAAATGCAAGATTTAGGCAGTGGGTTTAGGTGGAGGACGTGAGTCAGTGGTGATAATATCAGTTGAGGAAGATTGTCGCCCTGTTTGAAAGATATATTTGCTCGTTTTTAGCAATGTTTGAAGATCGAGGTCTTTACCAGTTCCAAGGATGGTGAAGGATATGTAGGGTAGAGACTGGAAGGTGTATCTGTCTCCTCCTAACTTATCAGAATAAATTCAACTCAGTTCTGTATGTTTTGAATGTGAAATATATTAGCTTATTGCTCATCCTGCTTTCAACTAAAGATTTAAAGATTTTTTTTTCTTACGCGCAAAATTGAACAATTTGAAAAGCGCAATATTATCGCGTCTAATAATTTAGTTTCAATTTCACACTATGCGTTGAGGACCTACTTATAAAATTTTTCACAACAGTGTCTTTGAAAGCTTGACACGGTACGTCTGGTAGCCCTCTCCTCTTCCTCACCTTCTTCTTTTCTTTATCTCGTTCTCTTTCTTTCTTCTTCTTATTTTCTTTTCTTCTTTCTTTTTCTTCTTTCCTTTTCTTCTTTCTTCTTTTCCTTTTCTCCTTTTTTCTTCTTCTCCTCCTCCTCCCTTTTCTTATATCTTCCTTTTTCTATCTTCTTCTTCTTCTTCTTAATCTTTCTTATTTTCCTTCCTTTTATCTACGACGACGACGACGACGACGACGACGACGACGACGACGACTACTACTACTACTACTACTACTACTACTACTACTACTACTACTACTACTGCTGCTACTACTACTACAACAACTACTACTACTACCACCACCACCACCACCACCACCACCACCACTATACTGCTACTACTGCTACTACTGCTACTACTGCTACTGCTACTACTGCTACTGCTGCTACTGCTACTGCTACTGCTACTGCTACTACTGCTACTGCTACTACTGCTACTGCTACTGCTACTGCTGCTACTGCTACTACTAGCCTACTACTACTACTACTACCACCATCATCACCATCACCACTACACTACTACTGCTACTGCTGCTACTGCTGCTACTACTGCTACTACTAATGCTACTAATGCTACTGCTGTTACTACTACTACTGCTGCTATACTGCTACTGCTGCTACTGCTGCTACTGCTGCTAATACTACTGCTATTAATGCATTTACTACTACCACAACCATTACTACTACTAATACCCTGTCGCAATTTTCCTTCTGTCTAATTCTTTAAAAATGTAGTGTATATTGTAATTTGTAGACATTCCAATCACTCTGAAATACTGTCAAATGGAATGACGCTTTGAGTCGTGAAGAGAAAAAAAATCAATATATCTGCCTATATAATGTTTTCAGGGGAAAATAAGATATCACAATTCCAGCAATATTCGTATACAGGGGCACCCATTGGGTCAGTGATCTATCTTCAAGTTAGGATGGACTTGATAAGAAGAAAAAACTTTCTATTTGATGAAATATCTTACTCGTATTTTATTAGGCAATTTACGCTACCTTCTGTTTGTCTTCTCTTGGGGCGTAATACTCCTCGGAATCGCCTGGTCTTCCATTCACCTCAATCTGTTTAAGCGTTGCCTGAATCTTATCCATGCCCTGCAGCATGTTGTCCAGTTTCTCTGCGCTTTGATCACCCGACATCTTGAAACTCCGCCACACCCTAAAGAGCTCCTGGCAAGCTAGACCACAATCACCGGTCGATTTGAGGGAAGGAGTAGAGAGCATGCGAGGCGGTGAACGAAGCCGAGCACGACCGCCGATGTTAGTGCGAAGAACGAACGGCTGAGGGAGGCTGTTTCGTCGTGAATCGCTCTGCCTTCGAGGAGAGACAGAGTACAAGTCCATGAACGCGGAAGCACACACCCTCTGCCAATGACAAACTAGGCGAGCCTTACATAACGGAGAAAGAAAGAAAGAAGATATCCTTGAAAATTCGCCTCTTCCCCTTCCTCTTCTTTTAAGCCCTACTAATTTACCAGAAGTCTCGCGACTGGGTTCCAAAGAGTTGCCAAACTTGAGTTCCTTGTGCCCAAGCTCAACATTTACTCACATTGCTAACGGTTGTTGTGAAGAGGGAGGAGCCTGCGTCATCTCTCTCCCCTCTGTGAAGCGGTTGACGGAGATCAGTTAATTGGCAAAATCCGGCAAAGAGCTGGGGGTAAAGGGAAGGGGTGCAAAGAGCTGGGGGTAATGGGAAGGGGTACGGAAGAGGGAACGGAATGTCATGTCATAGACCAGCTTGCTAGGTACGTGTTGTTTGGATGTATAGATCATAGTGAGGCGACCTGGTGATTTAATTAAATTTGATTATTACTTGCAGATCAACAGATAATTATAGACCCATTGTTCTAACACCTTTTAAACCTGGTATTATTTTCATTTCATGTATATTCCTTTACAATATTCAGTCTTCTTACGGCAAAGTTTGGCAAATTCAGAGGGTCAGTAGCGACAAAAATTATTTTAAGACATTGTATCTTGGCACAGAATTAATATTGCTAATTTTGGACCAATGAAATTGAGGTTTAATTACAGCTTGGAGTGGCTCATTCATTTTCGAAGAGTCAAATGCACTTTAACGACATTATAACAACTTAACGACATTATAACAACTTAACGACATAATAACAACTTGTAGTTGGAAACCTAACGCATCAATACACTTAATAGTTAAGGCAGGTATGCACTTCCAAACTTCTTGATTACTTTTAAGATCCAGGGCTAATCCTGGGTGGCTGGGAACCAATACCCTTTCCAACTTGCACTAGCACACTCGAACCCAGAATAACACTATCCCAAATTGGACATCAGGAAGCACATTGTGTAGCTCAACCGTTTTGATTAATTTCATATTCTTACCTCTACAATTTCTTTACACTGATAAGAGGGTTTTGCGATGAGAAAACGTTCATATAAACATGATAAAGAAAAAAATTAGTATACCGTAGTTTCACTACAGTATTACAATTTATTTAGATTCAAAGTTATTGAACCATTTGAAATGGCTTTTAAACATAAGTGATAGTTTTTAAAGTTACAGTATGTATTTGTCTTTCTCTCGTCTTTTTGGCAACCGCGGAATATGAAAGAATACAAATTGAAAAAGATAATTTGCCTTATTTCCTTCTTTTGTTATCTTGCTATCAGCTTTCTATATTAATTGAGATCTATAGATAACACAACATTAGATAATACCTTTCAATATATTAAACATCCACTATGAACGTCATGCCAGCTTTTTTCTTCTTTTGTGGTTGTAAGGAAAATACTTCACTTTTCCGATATAAGACATAAATTAAGTGTTTGCTAATCTTCATTCAGAAGCTGAATTCTTTTATGTTTATGAAAAATAATGACATTTATCAAATTATGTCTAATGAAAAAAAAATATTATAAACTATTCTAATAATTAAGAAGTTACAATAGTTTGAGATGTAAAGTGCTCCTATTATATCATTGTAGGTGTGTTAACAGGCCTTGACCTGCCTAGTCTTGAACCGGTTTCCACTTGTTGATAGCTTCCTTTGCAGATTATATAAATATCCTACGGGAATAACTGGATAAACAGGACCACATCTTACCTTTGTTATAGCATTTGATATGAACATTCAAAAATGTAAAATCTTAATGATCAAAGTTCTGAATAGTCGTATGAATACTAACATCAAAATTCAGGGCCAATGCGAGCCTCCCTGTGAACTAAAAGCGAACTCAATTCCAAATCGTAGCGAAGTCATAACAATTATCGTGCGATCGACTATGATTTGAAGCCGATTCTGCCTTTACTCCGACCACAAGGCTTGCAGTTAACCAAAATTTTTGTTTTGGGTATTGCTATCATAATTCCGAGCTCCAAATAAGTTAATTTTACTTGTTTAAACTTTCATATTTAAAGCAAAATGACATTTGTTCGAAAATCGGGTTGCAGTCGGATCGTATAGTGTGCGCCGGGCTTTAAAGACACATTCAAGGGAGATGCACGAAAAACAACAATATTAACAGAAAATATGTTTTCATTGACGTTTCTTTCTTCATAGTTCTCAAAGATAACAAAATTGACTGAAAAGTAAGTAAGCAAGCTCATTTCACTCAGAAATAAATATCCATTAGGTGTTCTTTTGCTTTGACTCTCTTTGTTTTCTCATTATAAAAAAATCATAGTATATGTTAAATTTCAAAAGACCGTTGTTTTGTGTTTACATTCCCATTAAAAAAAATCTCAAGTAAGTTCATGAACTGAAATGCCATTTCAATCATTCCCTTCTCTTTCTCACATTCTTTTCACATCTATAACGTCTCTCTCTCTCCCTCCCTCGATCCTCTGTCTTTTTCTATTCTTCTTTTCCTTTGACTGTTTTACAGCACTGCAGTATTATCTACAGAATCAACATGATTGTCACTTTGATGGAATGTCATCCATTGTTCTCTTATTAAATCGACTCTTCCTAGAGGCTTGGTATGAGTAAAAGATAATTATGTTCTTTGCATGTTTTTTTTTTCACTCTAAAATAAACGATTATTTCTGCGATATTGAGAACATTATCTTCATTTCATTCGAACCTGTCGATTGGGTTTTTCATTTCCAATTATCAAACACCTATTAAAGTAGAGCATTGAAGTTAAGCACGAACCCTCGATTTGTTTTTGAAACCCACGCAACTATATGGTTCTGAAAACCCCAGCTGAAAACTTTAGATGACGCACTCACTAATAGCCCGCCTGTTATCTATCTCCTATCCGTGCAGCACACATAGGACCGAATTTCCCCCTTCTCTACTTCTCCGGATTTACCCCCTATTCCAATTTGACATTTTGCGGAGGTAGTCCAACAGTCTGTGTTCTCAGACCTCATTTCATTATGGCGAAAAGAGAAATGAAAGGAGTGAGAGAGAGAGAGAGTGAGTGATAGAGAGAGAGAGAGAGAGAGAGAGAGAGAGAGAGAGAGAGAGAGAGAGAAAGAGAGAGAGAGAGATAGAGAGAGCGCCAGATAATATGGCAGTCATTACAAGATCCAATCCGATTGATTATATCAACTTTTCCACAAGTAAATACAACATTGAGCATACAACAAACTCACAATACTTGGATGAACATTGACAATGTACATATACCTTTTAATTATCTTCTGACACAAAACTCTTAAGCCCAAGAAAGGATTTAGTCGTAAGATTTTCATTACTGAATGAATTACAAGTTAAAAAGTTAAACGAAGGATATGTCTTGTGTAATTTCTCAAAATCCACACATTCCCGTGCAAGCGATCCCTTTTTTTTGGGGGGGGGGGTGCTGGGGATAACAGGTCTTCTACTGTTGTAAGTGTATCAAAATAGTATGAGAATTTAAAAAATGAAAGTCATTTTAATCAACTTAAGCTGAACTTGTACTGCATTCAAAATCCTATTATATTTTCTAACTAATTCCAGGACTCACGGGTATTCAATGGAACTTATTACGACAGAGGTTATTTATAAGGAAAGTATGAATATGCAAAAGATAAAAATAATTTGATAACAATGAAAGCTATATTGCTAATCGAATGCATTGTTTAGTTACTGCAAATTTTTCAAGTCATGACTTTATTGTAAATGTATCTATACAAGAGTGCATAGAATAACATTATTTTTTAAACCTCAAGAAAAATATATACAAAAAGCTATCTTCTTCATGCTAAGCATAACTTTGTTTGCACTCTACAAGCATAACACAAGTATACATTATGAGATAATGATTGTGATAATGGCTAAATCATTTTTCAATCTCATATGGAAAACTCTAAAGAAAAAGATAAAGCTCTACATAATCAACGCCTTTGAATATCATCTTTAAAAAATACATACACAACGAACTTTGGACTACCACTGCTTCATTTTAATTAGCCTACCCCCGTTATTTTCGTTGGGTAACAACAAAAACAAAAAAATGTTTTTAAAAAATATCTAAGTGAGTTTCATATTTCATAGTACTAAAGAGAGGAAAATATAGTGTGAAGAAATTCCGATCCCCGAAATAAAAAAACGAATATACAGTAAAGAAATTTCTATTGAACATACAAACAATTTATCACTCTGAAATGACGATGACTAATTTACGCCACTAAGCACTCTTTACAGGCTACAAGTACTGAATTTTATTAGTGAATCATCTTGACTTATATATTTTCATGTTGCCTCAGTTAACACTCAGCATGGCGTCATCAAACGACCCCGTTCGATCACCGCGATTGCTGCTTTCATCATTAAACAACTCCTCGGGAGCGACTTCCAGACCAGCCACCGATCGGAAATAGGCAACCATCCTCTTCTGACGTCGTAACATGACAACGAGCGCGGCGACGATCACGATGAATGCCACAGATCCAACTGCTATACCGACAATAGCTCCAATACCCATGGATTGTCCTGGCAAATGCAGGCAAGGAGATAATGAACCGGATTTAACAAGGCGATTGATCTATTTTGAAATTCTTATTTGCTTTGTGTAATTTCAGACTTGAAATATACATCTGACTCAAAATATTCAAAACAATGACAACGATAAAGACTGACATATAGAATATTCATCATCGGCCATTCATACTTTGAAAATACTCAATGATATCTAATTCTTGCCAAATCAAATCAATACAGTTTTTACGTACCGTTTCTAAAAATATTAATCTATGCGTAAAAACATAAGATAAGGCAATTTATTGACCCTTTTTAAAAAATGAGGTTTGATTATTTAAAAAGTGGAACTGTTGTCATAGGGATCGAATATGATAGAATGCTTGTAGCAAGGATACATATAAAGAAAAGAAGGAAAAAATAGAACTTCAACTTCCATTGTATACATTCCGTATGAAATGCTGATAATCTTTACATACCTTTTGGCTTTTCCGCTATAGGTGTCGTTCGGTATACGGGACCTCCTGTATGGGCAAGTGCATTTACCATGTTTACTTTTACTTCAACATAAAATGAGAAAATAATGAACTGTACGATATACATGTATATAAAATGAAATATGAGAAGCATTAAGCATTAGTGGTCTACAGATCCGTCTGAAAGAAAAAGTTATTCGATACAAAACACATCCTTTTATAATCATACCATTGATCAAAACCATGCATATGTTAAGTAGATACGGAGTGAAAATAACATTTGGCTTCCAAGTAGGGTGCAAAGAATATTACTTGAATATTTGGAATCTGATAATTTTGCCCTAAACTTAGTCAACTTTTCTCATGTACGCATGGGTATAACTAATTAATTTTAGATGGAAGATTTTCAAGACACGATATAGTCAGTGATGTTATTATTCTACATACTGAAAAAAACTGAATTGAAAAAGAAGAAAAAAAAAACTACATCGGATGTACATTGTATCATGTAGTTATGGAAAAAGGTAGGGCCTTCATCATTACCTGTGGTGTATTTGCAGACGAAGGGCCATTTTTCAAGACAGTAAAGGTCATTCCACTGTCCCACATGCCCACCACTGGTGTACATCTGGGTACATTCTTCATCTTGTTGGTCCCCATTGGTACCACTGGGTTCTCCTGGGGCCCATGAAACGTACTCGACTGGGCTCTCATCCTCCCATCTCAAACCTACACAGGATATAGAATGGACAGAAAATAATGAGAACAAATAGATGATGACCATTATCGATGATGTATTGTATTTCGTGTCGTATCTTATTGAATTTCATTGATGAATTACAAAAAGTATATAAACAAAAAGAAAATCATAGTAACTGTTATAAAAAGAGAACAAAAAAAGTAAGGAAAGTTACAAATGACAAAAAGAACACTTTGAGAGTACATGTATATACGATAAGTGGAATTACTGTAAATCTAAAGGATATTGTTGGATGAAAGAGTACTGAAAATTTAAGCTTGAATGCATTATTACATCAAAAAATATATTGCGAGCAATCCTATATACTGAAATATACACGCTAAGTCTGGAAACACTTTTGGTATTGCCATGGCATGATGAATGCATGTATATAGGAACATAGAAGGTTTCGTCGGAATTTAGAATTTAGAGATCAAACCTCTTTTTAGAAAAAAAGATGACTGTTTACCCTGCTTTGAAAACTGATCAACGCTCTCGAGGATTTTACAAAATTTTTCACCTTCTAAAGGAATAAAGTGTTAAAGTGACCTTGGAATTCAATTTAGTAGATACAACGCTCTGCTGCTTAGCCTTCTGTTTTTGTTTTTTTTTTAATACTTCTTACCGAGGCCTCCGATGGTGTTCAGTCCTATCCAGACACTGTAGATATCACCCTCAGTAAGAGAGACAATAAAATCCCTCTCTCTATCACTATGGATACTAACAAGACTGGCACGGTCTTCCTGACAAACGTATAGGGCAGCAGACCAAGGCACGACGAATTCCTCCTCAAGATAGGCTTTGTAGCAAGCACTGCCATGGACAGACCAGTCACTCCCGGGACAGTCCTCGGGGGAGAGCGTGGGCTGCTGGGGTGGGACGCCACCTAGTAGTCATCAGGAGAAATGAAAATTGAAGAGTTTCTCAGATAAGGCACCACTATACATAAATCACAACGTATTCGGAAAAATGCAAGAGAAAATACATTTTAGTATGACAGCTGTAAGAGCCAACTGCTCATAGTTTCAAAGTTTAATAAAACTCATATAGTTATTGCCTAGATATTTAAAGCTTTTATATCGTTATTTGATGTTGATATAATTAATGACAAATAAAAGTCACAGCATTTCATGTTTTAAGGTATAGAGTCCGAGAAAGTACAGCTCGATATTCCGGTACATTGATCCTCATGTACAATGACGAAATAGCAAATCCCTTACCTTGAGTAAATTTGCAGATGGCGCCATATTTGCTCGAGCATGGAACATCATCCCATTGGCCATTATTTTGAACACCAGCATTGATTACTACACACTTTTCATCAGCGCCAAGGGAAGGTTGTCCCGCAGCCCAACGCGTGTACACTACGGGCCATGTGTCATCCCATCTGTATGTGTTATTTGCCTTTAAGAAACAAGGAAAATATTCATTTCAGTAGAAATAACTCAAGTTACAGATGAATTGACCACCACCATTGGTTACTGTATAGGTAAAGTGTTGATAATAATACAGTACGATCACGGCCCCGTTTCATAAAATTTGTTATCAGTAACAACTACCACATTTCTATGACAAATTTGCTCTCAGCCAATAAGATGCAAGGATTTCAGTACAGCTTATAACAGTTATTGCAACTTGTTATTGATAACAAGTTTTATGAAACGGGGCCCATGTTTAGTGCAGTTGCCTTAAAACACCATGCTCAAAAGGAACAACAATGTGTTCATGGATCGTACCATCTACAAACAAAATTAATAATGATCTTGCCAATACTACTGTACCATCGGCATGGTTGATAAACATTGCACATAATGAACTTTTATGAATTTCCGTGTCAATTCGAGCACACCGTCATATCACATGTCTTTCTATCTCGTCAGAAGAGACGGACGAGCTTCAAAATCGTTAACTTTGCTAATGCAAGCACTTTTAACCATGATGTCTGAAACAGCTGGTACAATCACAACCCTGAGCGGTGTGATGACAGATGATGACACGGTGGCGGGGGTTTGAGAAAGAGGGAATGCCCATAATATATATCTAACTTGCTTGAGGTAAATGCTATTTCTATTTGTTTGTTCATTTTCATTTCTTCATTTTGTGTTATGGTGAAGGGTGCTAGGCCCTCTTGCGTCTGATGGCCAAATCAATGTTCACCGTTCCCTCCCTGTACTTCGATCTAACCGTTAAGAATGGTGCTCTCAGCTATAAACTATTACTACATAAAAAAAGTTGCAAGACTCGACTAGCACCATGAAACCAGTTAAAACGAAAAAAAAAAAGAATTATTAGTCATTCACTTAAAAATGGTTGCAATCATTAGTTGTGTAATTTGTAGGCAAGTAGGTGTTCCATATCTTCATGGATATTTTTTTTATTATCAAGAATAAAATCAATGTGCAAAAAATATCCCCATTGACTGTTGTGATAGGACCAAATTCACTGATGGATAATACCTGCCATTGCATCTGCTTAATACTCACAAATGTAAGTCCAATGTACATGGGTGAATCGATGCCAGCATTCTTCATCATCAGGCTCACTTCATTATCCTCATAGATGGAATTGATAGATGCCAGGGTGGAACCCAAGCCATCAGCTTCGCACATTCTGACAGAGATACAAGTTTTAATATTTATCGATAAAAGATGTGAAATGTAGATGTACTGTGAGTAGTGATGAACTACACCTGGGGACACTGTTAACACCCTGGTCAGAGGTAACGTGGATTGCAGGACGTGCGGTATGATAAAAGGAATACATCGAACACTCTTTAAAAATTCCGAGTCAGACTTGACTAGGGCCACACTCGGTTCTGGGTCATTTTTAGTTTATTTCTGGTCAAAAATGACCCGGGATAAAGTAAAAAATGTCCCGGAAGAAGGTCAAAAGTGACCCAGAAACAAACTTCATGACCCTATTCCAGGTCATTTTTGACCCGGAAAGGAGTGTGGCCCCAACGGACTCTTTTCCCGGTCAATCTGACCTGGAATTTTTAAGAGTGAAGTCTTGAAAAACAAGGAAAACTAGGAGAAATTGATAATTGTTCGTTTCGGTTCGTTTTCATGCATGTCTTTCGTCTGGCCTATCTTCACTATCCATAATGCTACACAGAATAAAAATTTACTTCAGATAAGACTTTCCCTTGTTTGCGATAATCCAACCTTTCGTTCTAACAAGATTGCATTTATAGTTTTTATATGAAATAAGAAGCAGGATAAAAAAAAATGCATAATTGTGTCTTACAACGGTGAGTTAAGATATAACGAAGCCCAAGGAAAGAACTGAGATATAGGAAAAAATGATTAATGCTTAGAATGTGCAGCATACCTCTTGGCTTGGTCCCTGGTATACGATCCATTGTAGATTTTGTAGCACGCGTTCCCATAGTGATGATAGGAGCCGCACAATGAAAGGGTTGGAGAAGGCGGGGTTCCATCAGGGTCTAAAACAAATCAGTCATGAATGTCATTCAGATATAAAGAAGCAAGAAGCGAGAATGAACTATGCAGATACTTTGACAGAAGAACAGTCAGGAAGTGGAAGCCGAATGTCATCAGTAACCATCGCTTAACAATTTTTCTTTCTTTCTTTCATTTCTGGAGATTGTAACTTCCGTTTAAATTTTTATTATATTTTGGATCAAGAATGAATCCTTTAGTGATTGGCGTAAAGACCTTCACGAGAATGTATTTTCAACTATTTCAGAATGTCGCCTGCATGTCATACTATTTGGAAAGTGACGTCACTTTTTATGACGACATTTTCCAAATATTATTACCTGATCAGTAATCATTTGGAAATCTGCATAAACCAATTTTCAAGGTTTTCCTCTTTCTTTGACAGCATTGAGCTCAATTCCCCTCACTTCGGATGGTTTCATACCCGAGTCTAACGTCAAACCGACTCCAAACTAACTACAAATCGACCGATTCCTTGCCACTGGTGACATTGCAAATTTTCTTTTGGTTTGACCTCAGTCTTTCGTTAACCTTGTTGGTGCATCCATGAACAAGTTCAAAGTATCACTTGAATTAAGAAGTAAATATCTGATGGAAACATGAAGAGTTACGCTGGGTGCCAACCCACTTAAGACTGCATTCTTGTCCTTCTTGTTGGCTCCCTCCACACAATAATCATGATAATTATGTTTATTCCCGTCCCTTTCTGCTTTGATTTGCCTTTAATTGTATTTCGTTGATGTCCTTTATTTAAATTGTAGAATGAAGTAATTTGATATACTTGCCTTTTAGGCTTTTGCTCACGTGTACATGTATTTCTTTTATCATATTTATTGTTGTGGAAAATAAATGGACTTGAACCTGAAGCTGAATTTAAACTTGATTTTAAAGTTGAGTACCTCTTGGTATCTGACACAATGCTCTGTATCTTTGAGTACACTCAGCATCGTTCCATGCTCCTGGATCTTGACCAGAGTTAGATCCAAACATCATGATACAATCCTCCTGTATGAGAATAAAATAAATGAACAGTTAAAACCATAAGATGACTTGAACAAAGTGGATATTATCACTGAATGAATGAATTAATGAACAATGCTCATAAAACAGAGTACATTATGAATTCATTAATCTAACAAGTTTATATGACATATACACATTCATTCCAAGGAACTTTTCAGGACACCGCAAAGAAATTCGTTTGACAAATTTCTTTCTAAAAGAAGGAGGGATCACAGAGCTGACAAATGCATATCAACACAAGTCGATCCAGGTTCCATTTCAGAACCTGCGTGCATAGAAACAAATACTCATACATCTTTTTATTTTGCTAAAGACTAACACGTTAATCTTTCCTATACAAATATGTATTAAAAAGATTTGTGATATTGCTGTGCGGAATTCTTTCAAGGCTATTAGTATTTTTAATGGCTTTTACACAGGAATCATAAAACTTGGGTGTAAACGTGAAAAACTGCTCTAGAAAAAAACCCTCTACATTATGATGAATAGGCGACTGCATACATTGTTCTCATTATCGTTGGGTTCATTGGTATCCCAGTTGGTGTAGAAGACTTGAGTACCATCAGACCAGCTGAAGAGACCCTCACTGTTACGGTCATTCAGTCCGATCCAGACAGGGTTGGGAACGCTCTCCAACAGGGTCACGATGTATACTATGAAAAAGAGAACAGTAAATGATTAACCCATTGAAGGCTAAGCGTGAGATAAATCAGGATGGGGTCTATAGATGTGAGGGGTTATACCTTATGAAGGAAACTGATCTCAACGTCGAGGGGATCACTGTGCATACAATATTTGACAAGCCATGAACCAAGAGTTCAGACCTTCCTACATGAGTTCACATCTAAAGGAGATGAAACATTACTATCCTTTAAATCTATTTTTATTCATGTCCTTATGTGTGTTATATTTATTCCTGATTTTATATGAATTTTATATGAATTTACAGTTTGTTTAATTAATGTGTTGTATATTTGGCAGAAACAGCTGGAAAATGATTTTTTATGCAATGTATCTTTATTTTTGTGCGTGATAGAAGTGAACTGAATTATTGAGTCTTCTCTAGGACTGCCTGTTCCCTATATCACTGCATCCATTTGTTGGCGTTCATTTGTCGTGCTCTTTGCAATAATTTTAAAGGAGTTGGTCAAACAAATTCAAGGTCCTCAGAAGTATAATCAACATCTAACAAGATCGCAAAGACTTTCAATAAAACCCCAAGGTGATTTCAGTAGCATTGTCCAAAACCTTTCAAAATGAAATTGCCCTAGAGCTGATATTTATGTTGTCTTTTGCAATTGTGTTTCTGTAACCAGAGAGAGAGATAAATTAAAGTCACTTAGCACACACCTTGCTCAGTAACATCCCGAATAGAAGCCAGATCTCCACCAAAAGTCTGACAAGCGTTCCTCTGGTTGGTCCACGTATCCCAACTATCAAGGAACCGCAGACACTTGTTGCCCCATGTGAACCAGTTCCTGGGGCAGAATCCGTCAGCTTGCTGGGTCGGAGCAGGGGTGTAGTTATGTCCGCCTGGGGTTCTCTTGCATACGTAAGCCATCTGTGTATCGCACTCCTCCATACGCCACCCGCCTAAATTAGGGGTAAATATTGATTAACGATGCAACTAAATATGCCATAATTATGCATCATCATGGTATTTCTTTTAAATACAATTGAATATGCTTTGTTTTTGTTATATTTCATCAAAGAGTATTATTTAATTTGCTCCGGCATGTCCATGAATATGTATTTGCTTGCATCTTGCACTTTGTATTTAAATGGATTTAACTATATACTTTACGATACTTCATATACAAATTATATTCTCCCGTGTAAAACAATGACGACGACAACACCACAAACATACACACACAAACACACACACACTCACAACGACGGAAATAAAAAGTCAGCTTACCCGTTTCAGCATCCATTTTAACACAATTTGTGACGCTATTTCCAGGCTCGTGTTCATCCCACTTAAAATACTCTGCTGGAGAACCATCAGACCACCTGTTATAAAGAAATTTAAGACAACAATAAAGAGACAGATGCATTTTCATAAATCTGGCGAGGTGCATAAGGGACGTGCCCTCCTTCCATGGACGAAAAACAGAGAAGAAAGAAAGGGGGTGTGGGCGGGAGAGAGAGAGAGAGAGAGAGAGAGAGAGAGAGAAAGAGAGAGACAGCAAGAAAGTGAGGAGAGTGAGAGAGCGGAGAGTTTCATCTCGGTTTAATTTATCAATTTTGATTATACAGAATTTATGGTTACCATTCATAGAAATATTGTCGATGTCAAGTTAACAAGTGCCATGCAAAATGGAAAGGAAACTAGGAAGAAAATTGCTGACAAGATAATGATTGGATGATCTCGTGAGAGACGAAGGTAACATTAATTATTGTGGAGACAACAAAAAGAATGTATAAGAGAAATGATCCATAATAGTTTGACGAAAGATAAAAGCTACTTAATCATGTTGATAAGAAAACACTTATGACTTACATGAAACCCCCTCTCCCTTGAGAATGACTATACAAGCCGGTCCAGATAGTATCAAAGAAATTTCTCTTTACCTGTGTAATTTAGAAAGAGACACACGAGAAACATTTGTTGTAAATGACCAATGATCTGAACATCCTGTGGTTTTATGTAATATTTCACGTAGTATTTTAAGGAAAAGTATGTCTCCTCAGACTTGAATTTGTAACCAATAGCTAGACATTGAGATAGCCGTACTACTGAAGTCAATTATCTACATAACATTTCTCCTCAACGAGGAAAACAAAATTCCCGAAACAAGAAAGGCAAGTTACAATGAGGAATACACGGTAAACATGACGGATAATTCTTGTATTAACACTTTGTTTGCTTACTTAGCTGAACGGCACGATCGGGGCTTTGCCACACGCGCCAATCAGCATAAAACAACACACACAAATTAGCCGAAAAAGTGCTCTGTTTATCACACAAGAGAAAATTACCCATTTCAGGTCTTCATTAGATGCATGACAACACTTTAGACACCCTGTAAAGATTCATAAAGCCTATAAGTTAAATTTCTCTCATGAGAAATACAGTGTTGCATTGGGAAATCCTTTGATTGGCTCATAAGAGTTAGGTAAAGCAAAAAAAAAATGCAGTCTCTCACCAAGTCTTGCACAAATTTGTTCTCCTCTGGACTGTGGATGGAGACCAATTCGGCATTTTCCCCACTACATCCTGAGTAAGCGCTAGACCATATGGCCCGTTCTTGTTCAGTAAGTCCCATGAATTTATAACATGTGTCTAGGTTTGCGTTGTATGTCCAATTCTGCCAGTTCTCGCCGCACCTGTCGGCTTTTGAAAAGAAGCATTGAAGATTATTGCCGAATGATTTTCAGTACTTGGTGGTAACTGTGAAGTACAGTGCTATTTTCATTATGCATGTATAAACCTGAGGTAACGGTTGGAGACATAGGCTAAGTACTTTAATCACTGTGGATATTACTACTCTTATGCACCATTGAATAAAGAGGACAAATTTCGGTTAGAAAATACCAGAATGGACATAGTATCACCCCTTTGACATACCCCCTCCCCAAGTTGGTAAGACACCTTTCCGCAAGATAATTATAGTAAAGATTTGTATCGCCATCTTCATGAACATCATCGCAATCGTCATCGTGATCATTCTTAACGTCGTCATCAGTAGCACAGTCATCATCATCGTCATCATACTGATACAGTCCCAATGGGTTTTTTTTTCTTTTTTTCACCAACGTCAATACATGAAGCATAAAAGAAAGTGTTACTTACAAAGACCGGGTGACACATGTGGTAGAGTTGTCATCATGTAGGTGTCTAATGTCGAGAAAATAAGACAAAACGTCGATTATTCAATAAAGAAAAGGCTATCATTACTGGAACGAATGCCATGTTATTATATTCCATGATAAAACTTAATACCACATAATCATCTGTGTCAAATGATGATAACTTTTAATAATAGTTTTTACACATAGGTACATTAGTCAAGTTATAAAAAAAAACAATTGAACTTCGAAAGAATAATCCATTAAGTCAGAGAATTTGGCGTATGAGGGAATTGATAAACAAGGGGCCCCAAGTCCTCTCTCTACAAGGAGGGTACACTGTATCAACCTACGCCATTGCAATCATTAAATATTTTTTTGCAGTAATACATAATAACAGTCCTTATGACATGTATGAGACAAATCATACCCCTTGGAGTCTTGCAGATCCAACTTCTCTTGGAATCTGTATCAATGAACTCCCAGCCATAGTCATCAGCTCCTGGATACATCACCAAGCCGTTCCAGTCTACATCAGGTTTTCCTTCAGGCATGTTAAGACCCCAGTTGACATACTGCAATGGACTGCCATCATCCCAATAATAATCTGTTTCGTAGCAAGGAAGAGACACACAAACGGTCCCTAATAGGTCAGGCATACTCACAAAACTGTCTCCTTTAGACACACAACAGACAGAACAAACAAAAATAATGAATTGCTTTGGTAATTCAGACAGAGGTATTGGAGAATTATTACAATTTGTACAGATGCAAGTGAGTAAGAGCCGTATGTAATCATTAAATGATGCTAAGCATGGTTACTTTGATTTTAGCCTGTAAAAACAACTTGGAACTCATGCGTTTACTTACATTCCCAGTTGTTATATACTGTCATTCCTATCCAAAATTCTTCGGCTGGATCAACACTGTATATACACATACAAACAAACAAACAAACTGAACAATTACATCAATCATTATTGATATCAATATTATCATCATTATCATTACTGCCATTATCATCATAATGATCATAATTTCATTATTATGTCCATTTAAATTTTTTAGCAGTACGATTATTTTCATCATTTTCAGCTAACCTGGGTGTCATATCTTTGACCAATCCTGCGACAAACTGCTCCTCCCCATGGCTATGGAAACTAGCAAGGGTTGTCTCAAAGTTATAGGTTCTCAAGAAGCAGTCCTCAGAAGCGTCGAAGTATTCCTTGCGTTTGGTTTCATTCGTTTCTCGAACCACCTGGAAGACGTAAACAAAAAGTGGGTCTTAGATATCGAAGCAAGAAATATTGGTTATATCATGGTAATATCTTGGTAATATCTTGGTAATATCTTGTCAAAGGCCGGTGGACGCGATATTCGAGGCTGAGAAGCTATCAAACGCGGAAGAGTCGGGATGAGAAGCAGAATCCCCGGGAATATCAAAATGCTGCCTTAGGAGGACAAAATCTTTGCAATTGTGATTACTTTCAAGTTTGATTATTGCGAGGGAGCGCAAAGACAGAGCTATAGAAAAGTTTGCATGCCTTGGTTTTCCAAAATGTAGTTTCAGGGAGTTTCTAGTAAAATGTCTGTGTGAGGGGTGCTGATCGTATAATGCATCAAGAAATTAATACATTTATTTCCACTTAGCCCCCATGACTCCGACCACAGTGACTGTTGTTATACAGCCTCGAACCGAATTCATACCAGGTAGCAGTAGCTTTCATAGGCGCTCCATCCCGCAGGACATGCTCCAGTAGGTGACGGTGTGGCGGGTAGATCAGGTTCAACTCCCTCGTGTCGAGGTTTCTGACATAACGCCGAGTATCTACTTCCGCAATCTTGGTCATCCCATTGACCTGTTCCAGTTTCACCAGCTGCCACTGCTACACAGGGATGCTGGTCATTTCCTATCATGGAAAACATTAATATACCTTATGTTTTCGAAAAATCATAAGGTTGCATGTCTTTCTTTCTAGGGGCTTTCAAACTCTTGGTGAGGCGTACAGAAAGCCTACATTCTAGTTTGAAAGCCCAAAGAAAGAAAGATAACTTGCAATATGTCTATGGCAAGCAAGACTGCCATATAAACTAAGTTTTTTTTCGAATATACAGCATAAACTTTTAGATACTCAGTCTAACTCAACAAAGACGTGTATAAAGTGAGGTTTTTAACTGTTATATCTGAGTTTTCCATACAGAGTAATTATGATTAGGTTATCTTCTCAGAAAAGGGGAAAGGAGACAAAAGCATGTTTCATTTTTGTGTTTAACAAAGCTGGAAAAGATCATAGGGTGACACTTCCAGGACCATTTTCACATTATTCTATTGTGGATGATGCTATATGGTATCAGCCTTCGTTGTGCAGAGGAAATCTTGAAGTTCCTCCAGATATCATATTCCAGATTGCGCAACCTAGGGGAACTACAAAAACTCTTCCTTGAAAGAAAACAGAGGAGGGGGGAACCCTTGCGAGAGTTTGCTGTGGAACTTGAAAGGAGGTTCAATAGTCTTTGCAAGCGAGAGCCTAAGCTTTATTCGGACCCCAATGCGATCCTCATCGAACAGTTTGTCGAAGGACTGGATGACCACATCTTGAGGAATGCCTGTAGGGATCGTTATAAAGTTGATAAGGAATTGGACTTCCGTGATTTAAGGGAATTTGCTATACGGAGGGCAGGGCAAGCAGAGTCCGGGGCCCAGTGCTATGATGGTGCACAGCAGGCAGCTCTCCAGACGAAACAATAGGGCAGGACACCCCTTCTTCAGATGTTCTTCTCGCAATCAGAGAAATGGGGAGAGAAAGTTGTTCAGGCTGTTCGGGAAGGTTGTAAAGTTTCTCGATTTTGTTCGTAGCAAACTATAGAAGCTCTGCAGTTTTTTTTTTTTAAAGGCACCTCTGTGCTTTACTCATACAGATACTGAGACCTGTTCCCCACTCGGCAGTTGTGTTGTTTACCTCTACATTTGCATTGTGTAATTATAAAATATACATAATTCATTTCAAACTAAAAATTAACATCGAACGAACTTACCCGGCTGCTGGGTATCCCAGTTCGTGTAGGTCACGGGTTGTCCGGTAGCCCAATGATATTTCGTTCCATAGTGGACTGTGCCATGCAGTCCAATCCAGTATAAACCGGTTTTCTCCAGTAGCGCTTCTTCAATGGCATCCTGCTCTTTACTGTGTTAAATTACAAGCAAAAAATGAAATGAGACAGATAGTGTTCAGCCCCCTGATTAAACCTGAAAAAAAACTTCGATTCGAAACTAAGTGCTCTCGTGCTGGTGACGTTAAACGGTCGGTCCGCAGACAAAACTAATCACATCAGACAGATACTCATCTGCTAATTCACATAAATGAAACTTCAGTTGAAACGCTGGGTCTAATCCAGTTTAGGGGTTGGTGAGGGATATTGAATATGTTCACCAAATTTACTAAGTATTTAATTAGGATATCAACGATAATCTTCAGCAAAAAAGAATGAATCTACTTTTGCACTACTATATTCAATGTGCAACAGCCGTGAAAGTATTCAGGACTGTTATAGCCCTTACATCTTAACATATGAATAACAAGGGATGTGTAGAAATATATGCTAGTTGTCCAATAGTTGAATGTTCAACCTACTAATCTGGTATGTAGGCGAGTGTGGTATTGGTGGACACGCCATGATCCATATTTTCTTGGCAGGTCTCCACGGCTTCGTCCCAGGTCATTTGTCCTTCCAAGAGTTTATAGCAATAAATATCGCTTCCGAACCAACCCTGTCGAGGAATGGTAAAGAGATAGTGCATGGTAGCTTGATTTTTATTTGAGATTCATTAAAGACATCAGGGGATCCTATATGATTATCATTACAGCGAAGTCTATCATCTGAAGCAGAGCTCCTGAACGAAATCTGTGGCAGAGCTGCTTCTGCTAACTACGTGATAGCAGTATAATTTTGACTTTTCGTATTGTCAGTAGGCAGTGCAATGAATGAGGCTAAGGCTCGAAGTCTCCAGGAAAGTTACAGTCTGCTGTTGATCTTCCAAAATAATTTGGAGGTTGTAGTAAACACACAATTAGTAAACAGCATGTAACCCGAAAGTGCAAAATGCATAAACCCTTTTTTCAAAACATTCTATGGATCTTCGCAAGATGTTAAACTATTGCTTTTGGTTCTAGTAACTGCTAGTTCAATCAGCAACGGTGTAGAGACCGTACATTAAAGAATGCTGGTCGTCCAATGGTAAATTTATCAACCAATCCACATACTTACCATGGGGCATTCATATTCTGGCGGTGGGATCTCAGAAGGTCCAAAGTGGCCTTTCTCCTTCTGGCAGACATAACCGAAGTCTTCTGATTTACAGTCATAGTCAGCCCACTTTCCTGCGTAGTATTCCCGTCCAGTGCTGTCTTTCCCACTCTGCCAATATCAGTAAAAGATGTGAGAGAATACTTGTTTCCATTTATTGTTGCATTTAAAATAAAAAAATTTGCGTGGCCTTTTAACTACCTATCTTGTTATACCATAATATTTCATGTTCCTTTTAAAGAAAGAACAAGGACAGAACAAGAAGCAGAAGTAGTTATGGTAATAGGACAGTTGTTTTTTTTCTCCAAGTTTGAGGTGTAGAGGGTCATCACCTAAGATATGACAGAAATCAGAATTTTTGTAAATTCCCTCTTGGGTCATTCCAAACTTGTTTGGCAAAAATTAAACATTTCAGGATCTTACATTGTTATTTATTCATATAATCTTCGCTTTCCTGTCCACCAATTTTATCTGACATCCGGCTGATTTTCAAATCACTTTTGTGATGCATCTATACCTGTGAATAGGCGAAGACACAGTCTTGGGAATCTGTGAAGTCATCTGGTTCTCCTGCATTCCAGTTAGTATACGTGACCTCTGACCCGTCTGCCCATTCGAAGGTCATCTGGTGTGAAAGGTCATTCAGCCCGATCCACGCTCCTTTACTCGATAGAACTGTAATGTAATGTCATGCTTATCAATATTAGTGCATTAGTTTCCTCTTATAAATGGGGGATAAACATTTATGCCGTCAGATGGTGATACCGGGGGTGATACTTTCATTTACTCAATGTTTTACCAATTATACAACATAATTCCTTTATAACGTATAACAATGGTAGCATAAACCAGCAGATTCTGTTATCGTACACTTACTGTATATTTCATTCTCGTGTAGCAAATCATCATGAGGTCTCTATGCACCTCCAAGGGGCTGCTGGGAAGAGGTCTTACAAGGGGTTTCCCCTCAGACATCTGTTATCACCACGCAGTTTATTTCAAGGAATATCCCCCCTCCCCCAGTACCTATCTGTGTCGAGTTTTCTCAGTCACTTTACATTAATATAAATTTATGATTTATAAAATAATAATAGGAAACAATCTGAAGAAAAAAAAAAACCACTAACGTTTCTCTCTGTTGTCAGATAGCATCCTGTTGATGACATATAACTGGTCCGATGACATCCTGACCTGAGCCAAAGCACCTCCTTTTGACTTGCAGTAAGAGGACGCATCAGACCAAGTCATTGGCTCGTTAACCACGGAATAGCGATGATCTGTTGGAGGAAATCCCAACATACAGTGTAGGTACATTTGATTAAATGGGAGGAAAAGGGAAACAAAATACATGTAACAGATTTATAAAATGGAATCTATCCTTTAAGAGTAATGTTGAAAATGGAAGGAAAAAGAAGATATTTAATAAATAATCAAACAGTTAGGAAGATAATGGAAGGCCTCTTTTGGAATTATAATTTTCATAGATAATGACGGTCACGTGGTGAAATAGTTTTTTTTTTTCAAGTTCAAACATCTGATCGACAAAACGGATACGGTTCCTATACTTGTTTGGAGTTTAATAGAGTTTAAATAGCATTGACTCCGGTTAGAAGGACATGAATTAACCAGCTTACAGCAGAAAATATGGAACTCATGATCCAGTTAGATTTACTGTCAATATCATGATTAGGAATTTCTTACTTCCTGATCCGTAATAGTCACTATTCGGGTCAATGTCCTCACAGATGAACCTCTCAGCATTGTCACATGACCAGTCGTACCATTCAAACTGGTAGTTTGTAGGATCTGATTCGTCAACAGGTCTGTGAACGTAAAATGAACAACAGGGATATGGATATGTCTTTTTAATAACTAGACTGAAAGATTTATAGCAATAATATGAGAGAAGATTATTCAGTGATAATATTGATCACAATGATTTGAATATTCATATAGCGACGACATCCGCAAGAACCTGGTGCTCATGGTACCCTTCTCATTACTTATCGTTTATTTCTCAAACTGAAGTACAGTACAAAGACAGCAAACAATATCTCAACAAGTGTTCACGTATTATGAGGAAATGTTACGATCAAAATTAAATGAGCGCTATTCAGCAAGAAATGATTTTTAAGAGCAATTTGGAAGCGAATAAAGGCTGCCCTCCAAGCTACAGATCTAATGTGAGGGCATATTCCAAACTCATCGAACTCTTTTTCGTGCAAGGATAACGTTACGCACTGCGCTCTTGAGTAATAAAACAATAAACTTACGCCATGAGACCGCAGTGCTCCCCAGGAAGGATGTTGTTATTGGGTTCACCTGAACGCCATTGGAAGTATGTCTGAGTAGTGGTACTATCGGGGTCACCACCAGTTACCCAGTGACCTTCCTGACTGATATCATTCACACCAAGCCAGAAGATATCTGATTCTAGAATAGTCCAGATGGAAACACGTAAAAATGAAGTTTCTCACTTAACATGTTTAATCAACGAGGAATCAAAAAATTTATAGGCAAAATGTAAGTCAATTCATAATAACCAATAACAGAAATGCCTTGTAAGACAACCATTCATGAATTTAAGTTCTCGTGGAATTCGGGTTTTGATAACGCTTTAGCTTCTGACTCGATGCCTTTTTATCTTGTCAACCTTAGTAAACTTTAAGGCCTGCAGATACTCTCATCCAGGAACCTATATGTGTTGTATCATGTATGTTCTAGAAGATCGATAATACCGGAAGCACTTACTGAACGGATCATAGATGGAGTTGAGGAGTGACACCATGTCCTCTTGGTCTTTGTCATTCTTAATGGTAGCCATAGTACCATCATATTTCACGCAGTGGGTTTGTGCTTCGGCAAAGGTCATGGTATCAAAATGAGCGGTGTATCGGCCGAAGTGCGCATCACCCTCGTTGTTTTCGTTTTCGCAAACGACCTGGAATTCCTTCTCGCACACTTCGTCATTCCATAACCAATTAAATTGGTATCTATTAAAAATTATGAGTGAGAGTGAGAGAGAAAGAGAGAGAGAAAGAGAGAAAGAGAGAGAAAGAGAGAAAGAGAAAGAGAGAGAGAGAGAGAGAGAGAGAGAGAGAGAGAGAGAGAGAGCGAGCAAAGAAAGGGGTGAAAAATCCAACAACAAAAAAGGAATTTTCTCATAGGGTACATCTCAAAACAGAACAACTGAGAATGAAAAACTATCAACAAGCAAGAAAATTGATCCATTTTTTGACAAAGAGTACACTTGTTTATGTTTTATAATTTTGTATTTTCTTATTATTTTTTTCAAACAAATGGTAGGATGTCTTTACATAAGATCTGGTTGATATTGGTTCAAAGCAGAGACCGGAGACAAACTCAGTATCCATCGGAATCCCGAACACAACCTTGAAAATTCCTACTAGTTTAAAGCTTCGACTTACTGCATACTGACGCAGTCTTCACCAGACCCTCCGACATTGTCAGGCTGTCCATCGGCCCAGTTGAGGTAGCTGAGTGGCGTGTCATTGGTTCCGTTCCCGTATACCCATGTACCGTGCTTCTGAATGTCGTTTGCTCCGAAGAAATAGTACTGACGACTTTCTATATTATCATTACGGTAAGATGGGAAAGACATTCACCAATTAGTAGAATGATACGTATGCAATGTTGCAGATCTTTTTCAAAGATATAAACTGCCTAGCTGTTGCCATCATTGATACAGTCAATGTATACACCAGATAACAATAGTTTTTCTCACTAGTTTTCCCCCTTCTTTATTTATCTCTCTCCCTTTGTTTTTCTTTACCACAATGCAGCGCCATACCTTTTGAAAGCATACTAGCGATGTGTGTCATCTCTCCTTCACTATGAACAGAGGCGAGCGAAGCACCCAGAGAATCGCAACTTGAGAGAGCTTTATTCCAACCCACAAAGTCTTGCTGCACCAAGTAACAGTGAGATCCGTAGCCTTCCCAATCCGTCGGGCACAGAGACCCAGGAGCTGCAAAGAATGTATGTACGTCACATAGAATAACGATTGCTGAATAGGTTTATATAAGGTAAAGCAGGAGAATCTGTCAATCTTCAGGAAAGGGGAAAAGGTGACGAAAACACTCATCTAAAGCATGTACTGCATAGGAAACCAAATGATAACGCAATTATCCGGAGAGGTTCGGCTACACTCAGGGTCGACTCCCCCAGGCAAACAGTCAGAAATCACTTCCCGATACAAAAATTGGAAAAAAGGAAGAAGGAAAGCAAAAAAAAAAAAAAAAAAAAAGAAAGAAAAATCGACTACAAGTAAGAAAGAAATCTGACAAGGACGTCCGATTTTTTGGAAACAGAACGACGCACAAAGCCTTAAGGAACAGAACTTTAATACCACTGCATTGTTCCATAATGATGGAAATTGTATGGTATTCAAATCATCGGTTTAGCACACTTTAAGCTACTGCCTTCTGGCCCACTCATAACACTTACTAATGGATAATAATAGATTATGGAAAAAATTGACAGCCTTCATGAATTGCTCATTTCAAGAGCTAGTTTATCATGGAAAGACCCCATGCGATTCGGATAACATAATAAAATCAAAATTGGGAGATGATTACCTAGAGTTGTTGGTGCAGGGGTTGAAGCTGTGCTGATCTGACCTGAAACATGAACGACGAGAAAACAATTTTTATTCAGATCTTACAAGAAAGAACATTTTAAGTTGAGAAATGGAATGATGTTTGATCCAGTATTATTTTTTATAGCTCTTAATTGCCCGATTATAGCTTGCCACAAGGATGGAGGCTTGTTTATTGTTGACGAGAAAATTACTGAAGTTTTGTAATATTTATCTACGTGTATGGTTAGCTCTCTCCCTCTCTTTCTCTCACTGTCTCTCTCCCCCCTCTCTCTCTCTCTTTCTCTCTTTCTCTACTTGTCTTCCTCGTGTATATCCGTATTCATACATATTAGAGAGAGGAAAGTGTTCAGATTGTTTACAATAAATCCATAAAATTTTCATATCTACTGATTTCATGATCAACATGTTTGATGCAACAATTACTTTCAGAGCTTTTAGCTTGCAAGATGTAGGATTAAATACATGCCATTTACTGAAAGACGCAAGACAACAATGTAAACAAGATATTTGGCGGCAGTTTGAATCTTACTCCTTTTCTTGCAGATATGAGGGAAGGTGAGATCGCATTGTTCATCTGACCACATTCCATTTCCTCTGGACATGAATACACATTCTTCAAGCCCATGAAGATTATCCGGTTGGCCTGGTCACGGAAGAGAAAGGATAAATTAATTTCATATAAGAATTTAAGAGACACATTACATCAACTATACGTCGTGCTATAGAATTAATCATTCTCGAGACTTCAAAGGCCGTAAATCATGTCAGATTTTGGACAAATACTGGAAAATTTATCCAATGTACTTTTAATGACAAGATGGAAATATTTATAATATCAAACGAACAAACAAACAAACAAAACAAAATATTATTTCTGTGTACATGAATTTGTAGATAACCGTATAACCTGAAACTTCCCAAATTCATTAAGACGTCTGAAAACAAATCCTTTGAAATTCAGACATTAACATTTTCATTTGTAATGAACTGTGCAATTGCACGCTTTACGCTATATCAAGAGTGTCCATCTGAGTGGAAAAGTATTAAATGTTTACATCGTCTTAACTGTAAAACCAAATCAAGTTTTCATAAGGATATTTTGTTGAAAGTCAAATCTGAAAACCTCCCATCTATTTATGAAACGTTTGTACCATAATTGTGTGTTACAGCACCTGTTTGCCAGTTTAAGTATGAGAAGGGACTCCCATCTGTCCACTCCCAGCCAGCCTCGTGGTAGCGGTCATTAGCTCCTATCCAGAAACCATCTACCTCTAAATCAGCTATCATGCCTGCAGAAAGTAAGTTATTTAATAACAATTTTTTTTTATTTATTCCTAAATTTACAGATAAACTTGAGATCAACGGCTGATTGGTAATTTCGCTTGCTTTAACATTATTGTTGTCTTATTGATGAACTTTTGGGTAAGGTGACAGAAACTCCACTGAACTCCAAACACTTAAAAGCTACTTTCTCTACAAACAAGGTATCCCTTGTGCTCCTTTAGGCCAAAACTAGTCGATTGGTAACTGAGTTTAAATTCATATATTACTCTAAATGTCTACTATACTTATATAATTTGTTCTCGGAAAAACGTCGAATTTCATCAAAAAGTTGTTCATAAGACTGTGAAAACCTGTCACAGAAACAACTTTACAAAGGCGATTGCCAGGAGATGGCGCCATCACGAACAGCTTTTCAAATCATCCCCTTTAATAAATTCATGTTTAAGGCATGCAGAACTAAAACGTAGTCAAACTTTTGATATTTTGCTGAACTTACCGACGATAAGATTGGATTCTGCCTCGGAAATGATACTTAAAAGGTTGGCATCCTCTTTCTCACACTCTTCCTGGGCTTGGTCAAAGCTAAGAAATGAATCCATGTCTATCTTGTAGCACCACTCTTCAGAGGGATCAGCTTTCCATCCCTCTGCACAAATCTCTGCAGTAAAGGTATATAAACAACAAATGCAAAAACAGTGGAGATTTGTTTGTAAAATATTTGTAAAGCAAATTTTTACCTCGTAGTTATTCTTTTATTCGTTTTTTTTTTCCTCTCCAGGGGTTGAACACGCCAGAGCTGATTTTTGGCAGGGTTTCACCTACATTTCTAGGAAAAGACAAACAAGCACCGCTGGGAGATCTGAACCGAGCTTGAATCTGAACGCTCTTAGCAGAGATCTTAAGACTTTAAAAGGTTTCTATTCCTCTGGCGTTTATTAAGATTAAACTGTTTAAAATTGCTCAAATTTTTGCATCATGAAAACCGCTAAAAAAACTTACTCATATCACAGGGAAATATAAATCTTTTACCCTTAATATTTCGCCACATGGACGAAACATAATTATGTTAAGTGAACGGAAATAATAACATATTTAGTTCCTCAGATAAGTTGATAAGCATAAAATTGTTTGAAGCAAGAAAGACAAAAAAAAAATGACCTAATTTTAAAATCAGGGAGGATGGATGCCAGACAATGATCTGCTCAAGAGCAGTGAAAACATACCACTATGGCTGTTATGTTCATTATTCTGATGCGTGAGAAATATTGGAATATGCTTATCTATCTGTATTCAAGACGACTTGGCTTGAATTAACATGAATAGAACCCCCGTCTCTATACCTGCTATATCACACTGTGGAATATCGCAATATTCCGTCCGTAAGAAAAGCGTATCTTGGTAATAGCAAAATGGAGCGTCCTTGTAACTTGTTGGGTTGCGGCAGTAATTCTCATCCAAACCTAGAAGGAATAATGATGAAAACAGTGACAAATTACCACAAACACAACATCATTGTAAATGTAAAATGTATTTTCATTTAGGAATGTTACAATTTTGGGGGGAACCTAATATAATTTAAGAAACAGTTTTTTTTTATTAGAAGTAGAAGAGTAGTAATCTTGCGACCCTTGCTCTTGGCTTATTTCATCAGAGACAGTGGGTTGGGACTAGGGTTGTAAGCGAGTGTTTTTGGTCCAGAGTTGAAGTTAGATGTTCGGTGAGTGCAGGAAACTGTTCGCAGAACAATCGTTGCCGGGGTATATGTGTCGTTACACAAGAAACTGGATCTTTGTAGAGACCGAGAGGTTTGCAGGGGCACTTACAACTTGCTGAGATTTTAAATCAAATATTTAGGATAGTTCCTGTGCCATGCGATACGGATACTATGGTACTTTTTACACATCATCAACATGATCAACCTTAATTAACCATCAGTAGCAGAATGAATTAATCATAGAAATTTCAAATAATGACAATTAATTGCCTCCTCTGACCTGAAGTTGGGAATCTTTCTGGAGTGTAGTAGGTATCCTCCCATTCCACACAAACATGACCCGATGCTGTAGTACGAGCTGGACCACGATACGTCTTACCTCGGACTGTCGGATCGTAGCAGCCAACATCTTCAGCTGTTGGATGGAAATAATTATCAATGAGTAAACTAAATCAAACGGAATGGTCACTTTAAATCACTTCTTGATGTGGCGTTAGTCGGTTAGTGAAACTAAGACAAAAAAGTAGATACTTTTATGCTAAGATGATAAGAAGACAAGATGGATGACACTATCATGCCGGTAGTGAAGAAAAGCTGATTTTTTAAAAATATGATTCTTTGTGATGATGGTGTAATATATCGTGATCGTACTCGGAAAAATAACTTGAAACGTTGATGAAGTTGTGACCCTTCATATCTTGAGGTACTTCTCACTCTTCTCACTGAAGAGGACTTTCAATTACATTTAGGCACTCCACCAATCATGAGTGGATATACCACGATTGCATTTAGGCAATCTAAAATATGACCAACCAGGAGCGGGTATACATACGATTGTATTCAGGCACTCCACAGTATGACCAATAAGGAGTGAGTATACTTACGACTGCACTCCTGGCACTCCACATTATGACCAATAAGGAGTGAGTATACTTACGATTGCACTCAGGCACTCCACAGTATGACCAATCAGTGGTGTTGCGAATGGGATCGTAGAAGTAACACCATGGAGCCATCGCACCATTTGGGTTGCGACAGTAGTTTTCCACAAGTCCTACAAAGTGAGATAGGAAAGTTAACTGTACATATTAAGTATTAAACATTTCACCTGTCAACTGCCTCCTCCTACTTTGCTTACATCCCATTGGATTGTTAATCATGTTGCTGATCACATTTTCATGAAGTTCAGTTTCAAGTCTATTCGTCCTGCTTCAGTTTCTAGTCTCATTCACATCTAAGTAATTCTAAGCGATCAGCTGAAATACAACTTGAATGTCATAATTAGTATAGGGTGTTGCATTCAAGGTTATAAGGTGTTGCCTAAAGGTGTTGTATAAAATGCTTCCATTTCGTTACTGGATCAAGAAGACAATCTTCAGCAAGCAAGGCTAGTGTTACATCGGAAAGGGGTCGACTCCCCCCCCCCCAAAAAAAAATATTTATGTTACTGTTATTTATCAAATATCATTTTTAAGATATAAGATGCTTTCGAGATCGTGAGAACTTTTGTGTTGCTTCTCAGATATTTTTCAAACTTTCGTCCCTCTGAAAAAGAGTATCATGCGCTGCTTCTTTTTATGAAGACTCTACCGTAAGTTTGGTTCCTCTCATAATAGTCCTGTTGTGGATCGTAAACTGGGTCCACATCGGCACTGTTCATGGTACTCAGCAAGCATAACGAGTCTGATCCATCAGTCCCACCATAATAATTGAATCCCTTACAGTAGAATTCCCTGTGGTTGAGGCACTCGTAGGCACACGCTTCAACGGTGAGTCCAGTCATACTAGCAGTCACGGGGCGGATGGCTTTATGTAGCTGCATCGAAAATTCGTTCAGCGGAACTATAAAAAAAATGACGTTTAAGAAAGGATATGCCGTTTGGTATTCTGTCTTATATTTTGGTATTCTGACTTGGTCAGACGTAAATAATCATATCTGATTGATACATGTCTGTAAAAAAAAAAAACAAATTCACCACCACCACATCTTATATGTAGGTGTACCCTTTGATCAAAAGACTTAAAACTGTTAACTATTCTGTGATCTTATACTGGGAGGGGTGATCCGTGGAGATGTCGTGGTATAGTGGTTCATTCACTTGGCTCTCAGTCACAGGGTTGAGGGTTCGAATCCCAGCCCAGCCCAAACATATTTCTGCAAGACATCAATCCATGTTTGCCACTCTCCACCAATGTGTAAACTGGGACCGATATGCTAAAGCGCTACATATTTGGCCGCTAACCGATGACCGGGGTAATAATGTTGGAGCGCCATGAGCGTCACGACGTGACCCACCCGAGCTTTTCCATAAGCCAACATTATTATTATTATTTATTTATTCATTTATAGATAATCATATTTTATTTATTGATTGATTGATCATTATGATTAACATTATTATTCATGCCACGCAGCCATCCTTATATCGCTTTGAATGGAATCAATGCGCTTTTCTTGTTCTCAGTAAACGGGACAGAGAAAAATACAGAAAATGAGCAGAAAATAATGATGGACTAACCAAGGAAAAGTAAAAAGACTACTACCGATAAAAACAACACTTAATGAAAGTTTTAGCACTTAAGTTGACTTGTACATGACTGTCACAAGTACTTACTTGGGTAAAATTCATTAATGAAATCGACCCAGTCGGAACAGGTTCGTCCTATAGATATGTAATTGGCGTTCCCACGGTACGACATCCCTCTCCCGACATAGCAGCCAACTTCACCTGTTTCATACCACATGAAATTAACATTTATATAGGTAGAATACGATTCAAAATAGAAAATAGCTTAAGTTTTTGGTAAATAACTGAACTATCGTTACCGTTTTAAGTTGTCCAAAGTCATTGAGCAGTCTGCCTGAGTAAACAATGATCTTTAGCAGTGCAAAACATACTGTAAAGCTGCTGAAAATATTCAAACTATATACGTCTCCATAATCTTAGGTATAGGGGTGTCTTACATGAAAAGGTGCGATTAAACGCATTTAACAAAACAACAATACAAAATTTGACTTTCTCTGACTGAAAAAAAGGAGACAATTTTGTACGTTAAAGTGTTTTGCGTTCACGACTGCACTTTCAGTGTAAATTCTAAACTGTTGTCGGAATACAGCACCCCCCCCCCCCGTGAATCACACCTGAAATTTCTTATTTCTACTGGAAAAGGATGTCGTTAGTAATCATTATATTGATATAACCTACTGGCACAATGGGGCACAACACAGGGATCCTGAACCAGTCCTTGATTATCGTCTTCTACGTAACACCATGGTTTATCGTCATGGCTTGGGTTCCGACAGTAATTATGATCCAGACCTGTAAGGTATTCAAAACAAATTCAATTGGCATACTTCATAGTATTATATAAATATGTAAACAACACGATGAAAACTACTTTCGAAAAATCAACTCAAGTGCAATTTCGAAAGCCTCTCGTACAGCACATGCATACAAATCATGTTCGGATTACGTAATAAGCCACTGTAAAGTCCGCACATTTCTAAAGGTGATATAGAGAGGGCTACTTAAGTTGCCTGAAGTTGATTTTTCGAAAATAGTTTTTATCGTGTTGAATCGAGATTTGTGAAAAATGTACAACAATTGACTTGACATTTTAGATAGACCATTTAATCATTTAGTGACAAGAAAACAAAGGAACCGGGGAAAAAGAAATTATCTTAAGACTTGAAATTTCATCATCAATTTTAGAGACATTTTAAAAAGAAATTGCAAGCTCATGTAACCGTCAAAAAATTGATTAGGGGCGGCACATGGGGAAAAAAAGAAGTATACCATTCTTTCAAACCACAATAAGTAACATTATACTTTTCAAAGGAAATTCAAAATCACTAATTACTTCAAATTTCGATATCATTTTTTGATATATAACATAAAAATCGTGTGTGTGACTGTAATAATAGGACATCTTTATAGTTTCTGCATTGGAATATAGATGATTACCAGCATCGGGATATGTAGTTGGATTATAGGGCTGATCAGATGCATCTTCCCATTTTACACACATCTTCCCATCCTCTCCTTCATCCGCTGTTCCTCTGTAGTTGGCTCCGTTCCCTTCATAGCAACCAGTAGCTGAGTAAAAAAAAATATGGTGTGTTATGGTTTACCCCATTTATACGGAAAAGAGCGGCAACAGATCAAACAAAAAGTTCACCTACTCCAATAACAGGTCGGTCTGTGGTCATTTTGATAGTGTGACTGAAGTTTCAGATACTTGAGGGTATGTGATTCATTTATTTTGCTACATACATGTATATCAGGACACACCCTGTTGACGTATCCAGTCAAGTTATATTTGAACCATCGTTGGATTTCACCGCGTTACTTTCTTTAATCAGCAAAACAATGATAATATTGACTTTTACGGAACAGAAATCAACCAAAATGAGGCATCTGGCTTTGGTGCACCCCCAAAGTCTTTAAGCCATATGACCATGAACAAATGATGAGCGTTACAAATTCATTTTGAGAAGGTAACAATATGATCAAATGACACTGCCACTAGGCCCTGTGACATTGTGGCAGTACTTTGTCTTGAAATAAGTGTTGCATAAGAACAGAGAAAAAAAAATACTTACTGTTACACTTGGGAATTCCGCAGTACGCATAGGTGTAACCAAAAAATGTATTCTTACGGTAGTAGCACCATGGCCCAGAAGGGTTACCGCTTGGATTACGACAATAATTCTCTTCTAAACCTGTAGATTAATATGAAAATGAGAGAAATATAAACAATTATGGTTTATTCTTGAAAGAGGATCAAAACAAAAGAAGAAAAAAAAAAAGAAGGTAAATATGACGTGACCGAGCATGAGACGGACTATCATGAATGTATGTACTAATGTGCTAATGATGAAATCAAAATCGAATGAATATAAATATAAATTCAATTTTGTGTTTTATGTTATTTAAAAAAAATCTGTAGCTAGTGTTTTTGGTGACATTTATCATTTTGATTCTATAATAGACTGTTCAGAGGCAAAGAAAAGAGATGTCCAAAAGAATGGGAATAAAAAAGAGGGCATGTAAATGCATCAAGTAAAAACATCACAAAGATAGTCAAGTTTGTTCTGAAGAAAAGGGATCAAACAAAAGCGACCGCTGAGATGAATAGCAAGAAACACAAAGGCAGAGTACATAATCATAAAAAAAGAGAAACGTTTACCCTCATCTGGGAAGGTGTCTGGTCTATAATAAGCACTACTATCCAAGGAGGCCCATGCGAGGCAGTCGGTACCGTTATCCGTCTTCGACGCCTTTCCCCGATACAAGTATCCATCACCTTCGTAGCAGTCTACGGGAGCTGGATTTTCAGAAAAAATATTCGCTTTTACATGCTTCAGTCGTTCCCAAATAGTGATATTCATTTATAAGGCTCGATATCAGTGGCTACACTAGAACGAACACTTAAATCAAAGCAGAAACTAATAATCACATATTATAGACACCTATATTAACGTTCGGTCTCAGCTATAAATGAATTCTCCTTTTTTGTCCGGTACTGGAAACTAAATTTAGAACTGAATGTCTTTCGAAAGGTGTCCAGATAAGCGCAGTGACGCACCAAAGACTCTTCTCAGAACTTGGTGCATAATATTATGTATGATATCGTGTTATATTTCCCTCGCTTTTGTGCTTTAAAAGAGTGCAGGTCTCAATAAAATGTAATTCAGAACAAAGAAATTAAGAGTAATCGGTTTATGAGTTGGCATCTTACTCCCGCATTCAGGCACGTCACAGTCTTTAAAGCCGAACTCGATGTAACACCAAGGCTTGGGAGCATTGTTCGGATTGCGGCAGTAGTTCTCTGTCAAATCTAGGGTCACAAAGAAAATAAATTGAATAAATCATCTTTTTTTTCTTTCAAATTACGAATATCAAACACAACAGACGAATAATGCAGGGGCAGGGAGTGAGGGAGGGGGGGGGGGGCATTGCTCAGCATTTACAAAGGGTCAATTGAACTAGACGCTGTCCCAACAAAATAATGAAAAAGTGAACTTTTTATTCTAATCAGTGTAATTTCTAGAATCATGTTGTATGGGAAATCTAAGTGAAATTAAACTTTGTTTTTGGTTAGATTAAAAATACCATATTTTTTTTTTAACTACTGGTACCTAAACATTCAATACTTACAAAATCTGAAAGAAATGTTCACCAATTTACCTTTGTCGGGATAGGTGATAGGATTGTACTCTCGGTTCGCATCTTTCCAGTTATAACAGACATCTCCATCCACGGTCAATATTGCATTGCCTTTATACGACTGGTAAGGCTCGTAGCATCCAACATTAGCTAAACAGAACATTTTAGATATGGAAAATGGAATGGTAAGTTTAATCATCGTTAGCTGGTATTTCTCTGTTTCATAATTCAAACGACTTTTAGAATTTTATGGATGCCAAGTACGTTATCCTGTATGGTGTTATGTTTCATCAACATATTTCGAAATTTTCAGGAATGGGAATAATGTAGACCTTTTCCATTTTCCTTATTCATTAAAAAAAAAAAGGAAACGGGTTTGCACCTATACTACAGTTTGCACCATTTCTCGAAATCACAATTTCGTTTGGACACTTTTCGGATTTGTGCTTTTATTAACTACAGTGTGCTTATCTAATGTGCAAATTATAATTTCCGCAAACTGGTAGCTCCTATCATGATCATGATCATGCTAATTTGGTCAATCTCACAGATCTCACAAAGACATTTTACAAAGTACACCACCGGCGTAAATCCACTTTGAGGAGTGGGGGGGGGGGAATGATCGACTTTTTTGCCCATTTTTTTTTTCTGTCGAACTAACACTTAAGTAGAAACACACGCCCTTACCCACCTGCACAGACCCCCTTACACACATTTTAATTTTTATCTTGCAAGCGAGCCAAAAATTACCACTTACCACTTTTCTGGTTTTCAGTCGCATTTTCAAATAGAAATTCTAAAATATGATGAGCGAGCAAAGCAAGCGAGCCAAAAATAAGCGCTTTTCTGCTTTTCAATCGCATTTTCAAATGAAAATTTGAAAATATGACGAGCGAGCAAAGCAAGCGAGCCAAGAATAAGCGCTTTTCTGGTTTTAAATCGCATTTCCAAATAGAAATTCTAAAATATAATGGTTGCTTACGAAAAATTATTAAAAATTATATTCAAAGATTAATTCAATTATCATTTCTTCTTTAAAAGTGTGTGTGTGTGTGGGGGGGGGGGGAGAATATGTCCCCCTCCCCCCGGGATTTACGCTAATGAAGTACACATTCCAGCATTTTATTGCATTATTTACTTACGTGGATTAGTCGGCGGAGGTGGTGTGGTACTATCTGTGGAAAAAATAGAAAAACAGAAAAAGTCAGACTTAACGGAACAGAATCAACTTAGGATTACACACACTTTTAAAAACCTGATTTCGATAATCAAACTATTAAATGACACTCTTTTTGCAATTTCAAATCAACCTTTTTATACACACCATTCTCCTTTTTGTAGGTGTTTTTGAAAACATTTTCAAATTCTCAGATGAAGGCATGACATATTCCATTTCTCGCATTTCACCAAGGGGAGAGTTGTTATCTTTTATTTTAAAAATGCACGCCCATAAAGCTGATTGATTATAGTTAAATACCTGCATCTTTCTTGCAGATAGATGCATACTTTCTGCTACATGAGATATCATTCCACACACCAGACGGGGTTGTATAAGGTCCTCTCACATGCACACAATCCTCCTGATTGCCGGAATTATTGGGTTCTCCGATATCCCAGTTATGGTAATCATACTAGAAATTATTCCCATGGAAACAAACAGAAACAAACATTTATTAATATATATTCAATATTGATGATTTAAACGTTGATTTTACGATTTTCTTATGGCTATCATGTTCGCCCACTATACATTTAAATTGCAGTACTAATTTTGTGAAATTAATCAACTCGCCTTTCTTTAAAATTATGAAGAACCGCTTTTTCTAAAAGTAATTTTTGCTGAACTATAAGTGAATTCG
Source organism: Echinometra lucunter (assembly GCA_029962745.1). Lineage (NCBI taxonomy): Eukaryota > Metazoa > Echinodermata > Echinoidea > Camarodonta > Echinometridae > Echinometra > Echinometra lucunter. The sequence goes on from CM057151.1 coordinate 53,473,528, forward strand.
CTGTATAGATGTTCGTTAAAATGCAGTAAATAATAGTTATGAGAGTAGATAATAGGCCATAGAATACCATGGGCTCGTTCAAGAAAAATTAATTAGTCCAATAAGAAGCAGTGATGAATTTTATCTGGCCTACCTCTATTTTATAAAAGCGCTTTCGAAACAAAAATGAAGTCCCTTTCAATAAGATATGGATGGAGATATCTACATAAAAGTTGGTAGAAACTGGAAACATTTCTCACAACTATAAGAAACCTACCTGTGTGCTGTCTGTCCACTGGAAATCATTAACCCCAGTACCTGTCCTCTGGAGTCCAATGTAGTAGTCGCTTGCTTGAAGGTGCACTATAAAAATATGTAGAGAATAGAATGATGGGATCAACATAACAACCGGGAGGGGTGTAGATACAGAAGGTGGGAGGGTGGGGTATGATAGCAATTGACCATTGTCGAGAGCACAAACTAGCTTACAATTTCTTACGCAGATAGACGTTTCACTAAAGCTTTGAATATTTCCTTGGAGATGCCAAAGCATTTTTTCCATTTTGCTCTCCAGGGCCCCATTGCGTAAAACTTACCATAGATGGTAACTTCCATGGAAGCCTTGAATTTGATTGGTTGCTGAGCTATGTTACCATGGTAGTTACCACTGATGGCAGAGTTACCATATAGTGTTTTTTTTACAACAGGGCCCAGGTGTATGAATGCCTGTAAATAGGGGACTAAAGAGTAGAAAAAGTGCAAATTTAAAGTATGGATTTTTCGTTTAATCCAAATACCCAGAGTTCTGTATGGTCCACGGACAGTAAAATTGCGTCATAGTGGTGAAGGCTCTTCTCTCTCATACGAAAGGTCCAAGGTTCGATCCTCGCCCGTTGCTTACATCCTTGGACAAGGTGTTTTGCTCACATGTGTCCTCTCGACCCAGGTGTACTAAATAGCATTGCTGGGGTAACAATAATCGCAAGGCCCGCAGGAAGACCAATAGTAATAGTGATAGGGTTACTCTGGGTAAATAAAACCCAATTAGGGCTACCTCTGGTAAATAAAACCCAATTATTTATTATTTTATCATTTATTATGATAAATGAAAATAATGTGCATCGCTTACATTCTATGAATGACATTTCCTCTGCACTGTGAATACTTGCGAGCTTGCCTCCCTTCTGATCGCAGGCTTGTTGGGCTCCAGTGTAAGTAGTTCCTGTTTCGTCAACATAGTAGCAGTAATTGTTGTAGTAGTACCAGTCTGATGGACAGTACCCAGTCGCTGAAAGAAAAGTGTAAAAATTCAATCCTAATGGCCAGATTTTTTACCTCGTAATTCAAGCCCGACATCATGTCGACAAGACTGTTTAGCGATCATTAAACAAGTATGTCATCAATATTATTTCGTTATGTTTTGACTATGTTTGTTGTAATGTTAGAAAGGAGTAATTTACTGTTTCCTTTCCGTCATGAATTATCAATACGAAATAATCTCGGTCCTGTGGATTGATTGCTTTCACTAATTATTTAGAGATAATTACATCAACTATGGACAAAATACGAAACATGATTTACATCAATCTTGAAAAAGCAACATAAACCAAATCACCAATGTGTTTGTGTACTTACGTTTGTCGGGATCCACTGGTGTAATGGGCGCACCTATAAAGAGAAAGCAAAAGCAAAGGAGTACTTTAGCTTTAGTGGAAGGATGACCATTTCCACAATAGTTGGTGTTTTCGAGATATCTTTCCGTGTAGCAATATTTTTCAATTTCTCATGGTCACATTATATATCTCATTCAATTTCATTCCTCTAGAGCCCCCTCCCCCTTTGTGATTTCTTATCTTTCTGCCTGCCCCCTTTTCCTTCCTCTTCTCCTTCAAACCGGTCATACCAGTGGTAATCTCTCAACTATAATGTAGAAAGTCTTTCCTTTTGGCTGTAAAGCACCTGAACTATAATCACTTGCCCTGCGGTAACATACAAATGCTTCCAATATTATTAGAGCTGTAGTGTCACCAACGTTTAATAGTCAGTATTATTTTTAAACCTTACCTTCTCTAATCTTGCATGAGTAGTCGAACATATTAAAGCAGTCACCGTAGTCCCACTGACCAATTGAAGAACCTTTAATAAACAAACAAACAAACAAACAAACAAAAAACATTTTTAAAAAATCATCCATTATGAAAGAGAGAAGGAATTTTCATGTATAACTGTGAATTCATGCATTGTACGGAACTAGAATCGTTGCGTTATTCAGATAATGATAAAATGTGATCTACTATGAAAAGCGCACATTCTGTCTTCTGAAGTTTGGGAGAGAGGTTCATAAATGCTGCGGCCATGAGCAACATCATTTCAATTTCAGTGATGTGGACAAAATTATAGCCTTTATCATTATTTTGGGTATAATGTTTGGAACAGGAAAGGCATTTTACCGGCGTAAATAGATCCGCATTGTGACTCTCCTTCTACGTTGACAGGTGTTTTGTGAGCAGCCCAGTTCTGGTAAGCTGTATCGTCATAATCTGTCCCGTCCGTCCATTTCATTTCTCCATCTTCAATAGTATCTGAAAAAAGAACAAACCATATTTCGTTAATTATTATATTGATCTAATATTCATGTACATAGGCCTATTCTATAAAATACTGCATACAGAGGCCAGTCTCACATATTGTTAGGCTGATTCAAACATTTACAAGAACAGATAGAAAATTTCGCAAAGAATGCATGCAAAATTTTAATCATTAGAAGTGGAGATATAGGACAAGCTTCGTCATCTTTTTTTCATATGACAATATTTCTTTTTTGAAATAGCATTGAGATAACAATCAGATATTAATGACCACTTTTTGTGAGCAACAAATGAGTAAATCAGCCCACTATCTACTAACACACCTACCACCCATGCCACCTTTGAATAAGGATGGGAGCACAATTTGTGTTCTAAACAGGCTAAGCATGGAAACAATATGGAAGCAACTACACAACCAACGTGTGCCAGCTAAATGAGTGCGGTTGATGATCAGAGTCTTCTTCCCAGTAAATACACAAGAAAGAGCACTTACCCGAGATTCCCAGCCAAAGGCTCGTTATACCAGTTTGCCAAAGAGTAGGGAGTTGCTCGTTGATGAACTCCTGTTCTTCTTCACTAATAAAGGTAAAGTGGTATAAAGGAGACTTGTAGTACAAATATGACTGATATTATAAGTTTATAACCGCACTTCATAAATTGAAACTGTTGTCTGTAATCCTGAGTGTCGCAGCTTCAAGTTTGATTCCTTGAAATACATTTTGACAATTACAACCAAATATTTCCCAATATTTGACTTGATTCGGTATTCATGCTTAGGGAGTTGTCAAATATGTTTCCAATAAAAAAAAATAATTTGATACTGAGTAGTATCGTGAAGAAAGAGACTTGTAGTACAAATATGACTGATATTATAAGTTTATAACCCCACTTCATAAATTGAAACTGTTGTCTGTAATCCTGAGTGTCGCAGCTTCAAGTTTGATTTCTTGAAATAAAATTTTGACAATTACAACCAAATATTTCCCAATATTTGACTTGATTCGGTATTCATGCTTAGGGAATTGTCAAATATGTTTCCAATAAAAAAAATGATATTGAGTAGTATCGTGAAGAAAGATAAAGAGTGAAAAGCATATATGTATTTTATAAAAGGGGCATACCTAGAAAGATAGAAAGTGAAAAGCATATATGTGTTTTATAAAAGGGCATACCTAGAAAGATAAAAAGTGAAAAGCATATATGTGTTTTATAAAAGGGCATACCTAGAAAGATAAAAAGTGAAAAGCATATATGTGTTTTATAAAAGGGCATACCTAGAAAGATAAAAAGTGAAAAGCATATATGTGTTTTATAAAAGGGCATACCTAGAAAGATAAAAAGTGAAAAGCATATATGTGTTTTATAAAAGGGCATACCTAGAAAGATAAAAAGTGAAAAGCATATATGTGTTTTATAAAAGGGCATACCTAGAAAGATAAAAAGTGAAAAGCATATATGTGTTTTATAAAAGGGCATACCTAGAAAGATAAAAAGTGAAAAGCATATATGTGTTTTATAAAAGGGCATACCTAGAAAGATAAAAAGTGAAAAGCATATATGTGTTTTATAAAAGGGCATACCTAGAAAGATAAAAAGTGAAAAGCATATATGTGTTTTATAAAAGGGCATACCTAGAAAGATAAAAAGTGAAAAGCATATATGTGTTTTATAAAAGGGCATACCTAGAAAGATAAAAAGTGAAAAGCATATATGTGTTTTATAAAAGGGCATACCTAGAAAGATAAAAAGTGAAAAGCATATATGTGTTTTATAAAAGGGCATACCGAGAAAGATAAAAAGTGAAAAGCATATATGTGTTTTATAAAAGGGCATACCGAGAAAGATAAAAAGTGAAAAGCATATATGTGTTTTATAAAAGGGCATACCTAGAAGTGAAAAGCATATATGTGTTTTTATAAAAGGGCATACCTAGAAAGATAAAAAGTGAAAAGCATATATTTGTTTTTATAAAAGGGCATACCTAGAAAGATAGAAAGTGAAAAGCATAAATTATATGTGTTTTATGAAAGGGCATACCTAGAAAGACAGAAAGTGAAAAGCATATATGTGTTTTATAAAAGGGCATACCTAGAAAGATAGAAAGTGAAAAGCATATATGTGTTTTATAAAAGGGCATACCTTTTGATGGTCAATAAGGTTGAACCTTGTGCTTCACATTGCTGTTTAGCATCCACCCATGTAGTAGGTGAATAAGCTACCATCTGATAGCAATAACCATCATGAATCCTCCACCCTGGGTAACACATACCTAATGAATAGCGTGAGAAATTAAAGTGTCTTATAAAGAATGCCACTTAATAAAAAGTTAAATGTAGAGCCTTGTGAACAAATTTAACTTTCACAATTTTTTATGATGTTTCTTCTATTTCATTTTCATTCTATAATATTAATTGAACAGGCTACTCTGCTTAATGAATACAATAAAACAGAATTAAGCGATAGGAAGAAAAGCAGAGGAGAGATAGAAGGAGCTAGGAGAGAGAAAAGGAAAGAAATGACGAGAGAGAGAGAGAGAGAGGGGGGCATGGGGGAGAAAATGATGGAAATCATGCAGTTTAAAAAAAAAAGGACAAGACAGAGATGCGGAGAGAAGAAATATTCATCGATGCTATTACTACGCTGTCTCAGTTATCAAATATTTACCAATCAATTTATATCTCTGTAATGCCTTATTCTTAATGAATTTTAAGATGTAAAAGGTTTTACCAGTTGGTCTTTCGCAGATAAATCGCCTTGACATGAAGCAATCTTCGGTAGACCAGTTACCCGTCGAACTGCCCTGATATGTTACGACAGTGCACTTCTCTGGTGAGCTATAATGAGAGAGAGAGAGAGAGAGAGAGAGAGAGAGAGGGGGGGGGAGGAAGGGATAGAATGGGGAGGGAGGAGAGAGAGAGAAAGAGAGATATAGAGGAGGGAATTTGGTACAGAGAGAGGATGAAAGAGAGAGAGAAGGGAAAGAGAGGGAGAGAGAGAGAGGGAAGGGGAGTGAGAGAAAAAGAAAGATAGCGGGATGAACACAATAGATATTGAGAAGCGATTGTTAAGGAGGGGGAAAAAAAAGGATAATTACATGATCAATAAAGAAGTCAGTGCAGTTTTATTTCCAGTACTGTACTTCAAATGGGTAATCACTTTCAGTTGATATAAACATTTTATTTGCAAGAAAATGGAATTTGATAGAGAATGTAATACTTCGAGCTGCGTGTATACTTACTCGATATTTGGTTCATTTGTTCCCCAGTTTTCGAAACTATTTCCTCGCCCCGACGTCCATGCGAAACCATCCTTTCCAGTCTAATAAAAAAATTATTTAAAAAATCAAATCAAATAAGAACATCCCAGGCAGCTATTTTTATAAAATGGATATAATTTTCGATGTGTCATTGGTTTATTGATAAAAATAATACAACACATAAAACATTGCAATTACTTAATGTGAAACGAAAATTCAGTGTAACGACAGTACTAATGCCAAAGCTGTCATGGCAAACTATCTACTCTGTTTCTTTTCAACACATTTTCTCACTATACTATTCATAAAGGTAAGTCGACATTGTAAAAAGAGCCGATAGTGTTACAGACATGAAAACATCTGGGAGCACTGTGGTCTTTTGGTGAAGGCTTTTGACTCTTATAAAAGAGGTCCTGGGTTCGATCTTCGCTGGGTGTTTACATCCTTGGGCAAGATGTTTTACCTACAAATGTCCCACCTGACCCAGTTATAAGTGGGGACCTAGCAAAAGCTGGGGTAATGATGATTTGCAGGGCCGTCAGGAAGAACGGCACTGAAGCTGATCGGCAGTGGCGTATCTACGGGGGGGAGGGGGGGGGGCAAGTGCCCCGAGTGGCACTTGGAGGGGGCGCAAAAAAAAAACCGCAAAAGAGAGAGGGAATAGAGGAAAATGAAGAAAATCATATTTTAAAGGGTTTTGCACCCCATTCGCAGGTTGAATGCATCAGAAATAGAGTTTTTGAAGTTTTACAATGCCACATTTTTCAAGAGCTCGGTTGCTTTACTCCCTTGCATGAATACATTTCTTTTCAGGATCTCATGGGCTTTTAACAATGGCCTTTTTTGAAAGGGGTTCAGAATTTGAAAAATAATGGTGCAGTTGTTTTGCTCGCTATTATGTAAGTTTCATTTGCCTCTGGCTAAATACTGCGCCCCTGCGACCCCCAGAATGGCCATAGGGCCTAACAAGGCATTTGCAAAGGTTTGAAAGAAATCTAAACTTTTTGCAGCCTTGCTATTAAAATCAGGCCTCGACTACTTCTCAAGGGTTTTCGTTAATTTTACTCCCAATTTTAAAACTGAAAAAATAGAAAACTATGTACTGATATCTAATTTCGATCTTCTCTACCGTTCAATTTCAGTGGTCAATTGAAAGAATCCTGGGTAAAATACCCAAGAAATTATATTTTTACGGATTAAAGTTAAAAACAAAATTGCCGCTTGGTCGCTTCGCTCCCTCGCTTGTACCATAATGTAGATGCATTTGGGCACTCGGGGGGGGGGGGGCGAAACTTCATTTTTGCCATGGGCGCCATAATGCAGATACACCACCGCTGATGAGGCTTCCCTGGACAAACAAGATTGTTATTATTATTATTCTCATTATCATCATTATCATTATCTCTTTAATTTCTTGTATTATAAGCAATATTTCACTGATGAGTGCAGTTACACCTACCATTGTTTTGTATCCGATCCAGAGTGAATTCTTTGCCTCTTCTACCAATCCTGAGAGAAACGTCTGCTCGTCAGTATCACCCACATCCATAAGATTAGCATCATAACGCGTACAATATTCCTGAAGAAGATAAATTAAGTTTATGTACAATGAGCTAAAAAAAAAAACACCAGAGAGACGAAACCAAATGCGCTGGCAATCCGTCTGTTGTCTCCCGCCCCGTCGTTCTGAACAATCTTTACATGTGATTACAGAACTTACAAGGGATGTCTTGACTTGATATTGGATACAAAAAATTGATCCAAAAAGCGGGAAAATTCCCTTTGCTATCGCAATATGCACATTTCCTTGCCACAGAGGTCAGAAGGGTAGTAGTATCCAATTCTTATTGCGAGACGCTAGCAACAAAACGAAGGTGACGATACAACTTTGGGTGGTAATCTTTACAAAGAGGTGAAGATACAAGTTAACAGTATAATCACACTTACTGGAAAATTATAATTGTCAATATTAGACATTTTACCTGAGCATCGTCAAAATTCATCCATCTTGTAGAAGTGTAGTAACAGTTTTGGAATTTCTCCATCCACCCATTACTTTCATCACAACGTACAGGTTGAGCTGCAATAGTACAGGAATTTAACTTTTTGAATTATGGCTGCATGAAAGGGTTCATTCATTATTCATTACGCGTTTCTTTTTTTTTTCTCATTTCTGTGTCATTCAACTGCTGTATGTTATCATATTCCTTTTCGCGTAATGTGATTATCTTAATTCTTAAAACTACGACTGACAACTGATAATTCATAACACTATTAAATAACAACATGAATTTGACATTAGTTTTGATTGTGATAGAAACAAAGCTACACATATCTGTGGCCAGACGTGGCCTACCTTAAAATGATTCAATCCAATTCTTAGCTGATTATTATTTTTCATATCTAAAATCGTTTGTGATAATTAATTTGCATTAAAATACAACTGTACAACAATTGATACGATTTTGAACAGTGCATTTTCCATTGGTAATCCTATCGAAAGCTTAGTATTGTGTTTTATCGCTGCCTAATGTGCACTTACCAAGAATCTTGTGACAAAAATGTGATTTAGGGAACCACAGGCCCATCTCAGATTATTGCACAGGCCTTGGTTCCCCTACTGTATAGGCTAACCCTTTTCTTTAACCTGTCTAATTTGTACTTACTGAGTGTCTTGTGACATACATATGCCTTGTTCGAACCACAATCTTCATCAATCCAGGCCCATCCCTGATTAACACCCATGGCTACACAGGCCTTGGTTCCTTTACTGTGACTAGGACGACCGTTAGCCCAGTCCCTGAAACAGAACACAAGGCAAGTATTACATTGAGGGGTTTGCAAATTCAATGAAAAAAGAGTTTCTTATGAATGATGACTTTTAAAAATCAGAAGCAATGGCTATTCATATAGCTTGAATTTGCCCGTCATCCTCTGTTTAAAATTGATTTCAAGTTAAGCATCTAAAAGATCAAAAGCTTTAGGAACCATGGTGACTTTCAGAATATGTTAATTTTCTGTTTCCGGCTCTTTACGAATATTTCTCTGCTTTCACAAAAAGAGAATCATATATCCCTAATTTTAATATTGTTTTTCATTCACCTCAGATTTACGACAACCATTAGCATTTATCTCTTTATATCAACAGTGAAATAAAACAAAGATTCCCTTGGTGGAAAACCGCCTTAAATTTCACAGCAGCTTTTCAAAAATAAAGATGTGAACTAAATTTATATATTCTAGACGCAGACTTTTAAAATTGTGTAGCATGAATAAATTATTAGTAAAGTACACTTAGAAATATATGACATACACTCCATAACCAGTAATGTACTTTTGAAAATAAAAACTGAATGTCTTTATCATCACTGGCATTACAGGATCAAAAGTAAATGATATTTCCTGAATTAGGGAGTACTTCTGCTAGAAAATCTTCGTTGAATTCTACTTTTTGATTACTTACGCCAAATTAGGGTCATATATTGAGCCATCACTCCAAACGTAGACTAGATGACCATAAGGATCACTCAGTCCAATCCAGTAATCATCAGTGAAGGATGACGTAGAGAGTTGGGATATTACCCATTCCTGTTTAGGAAAAGAATGTTGTTAAACAAATGTATCTCTAATGAAGCTGGCAAACTACTGCCGCCATGGCCAATGATGCATGGTACAGAGAATTTGTCGACTCCTTTCGGTATCAATGAACATACAACAAATGTGAGCCTCTCATAATTATACGATCGAGTTTTGCCCTTAATAATGTTAAGATAAAAAATAAAATACCAATTACTTTAATGGATGAAAATATTACAATAACATACTAGGCTATTACATAAAGTAAGAACTTTATGTAATAGCCTAATCTTCAATGGCTCTGACTAAAGACATGCCAACATTTTATATAAACAATGGTTTTGAAGAACACGGTATATATCATTCCACATTCGTCTTGATTTTCTCAGTAAATATTATTTGATAGTAGTTATTTTAAAACCATGGTATTTTATTCTTCGTATCATATCATATCATATCATATCTAACTGAGGAAGACCAACTGCGCTTTGACTATACATTTTTGTCATTCTTTCCTGTATATTCTAATTCTTTCCTACTGCAATGATACATTGTTTCAGCACACATGACATGTAAACATGGTGAATAAAAGTTAAATATATTACATTTTCTCCTGCTTTATCGAGTGAAGTAAGATCTGCCTCCAGACTATGGCAATTCGCCCTTGCTTGGTCCCATGAATTGGTGTCTGTTCTGAATTGATAACAGTCATAAGTCCCTTGTCTCTGTACCCATCCACTTGGACATGACACGCAAGAACCTGTCTCCGAAAAAAAAATTGAACTAGTTCTAGTTTCATTTTAGGGGAAGATGAACTTCTGGATTGAAAGTGGAGAACCACTTACCAGTAAGTAAAAGTTTCAGAAATTAAATGAAATTCGGCGTCATCTGCGTCTTGGGGGGGGGGGGGGCAAACTTAATCTTCCTACCTTTCATTTCTGCTTGGAGTGTGAAGTCATATATTACTTCTCAGATCACACTGACATACAGAACACTTTTATCACCAAGTTGTGTACTAAACATGTCAATTATTTCATGATGAAAGTTTTTACTGACGTAGTTGTTGACCTATGACATTTTTTTTTTTAGTCTGATAGGCTTTGCTGGAAAATACTGTATATGCTTGATAAAAATTTAGGAAAGGGGACATGTTGCGCAATATGACATGCATATACTGAAAGAGTGTAGTCCAATATTTAACATTTCCATTGGTCCCAATGTCGTTCGTTTTTATGCATCATTACTATTTTTTTTTTTATCATTACTGCAATATATCAAAGAAAAGAAAAGCACGTGAGATCACCGTCTATAACCTTAGATAGACTCTGGCTTGACTTTAACCCTTTGCACTGACTGGTGTCTTGGTAAACAAAGAGTTATCACGAGGACTCCATAAAACACTTTACTTCGTCTTAACGGACTTGTTTGCAGTGAAGATCACTGACGCATGAAAATGCAATTAAATAGTCATAATACAAGACAGTACCTATTCATATCACTCAGTGCCATTGCGCTACTGGTAAATTTGTAATAAAATTTTTATTGCTACTTATAACTGTATTGGCCTCAAATTTATGGCTACCATAATTTGAGGGGCAGTGGAACATAATTCCTAGTGCCCCCCTCCAGAAGAGCACTGAATAGAGAGAAAAAAGACTTGTATAAAATATATAAATATATATATATAATTTTATATAGTTAAAGAATCATTTACTTGTCGATGATATCAGATTCCTGGAGAAATCACATATCAATTGTATATTAGGCATCCATCCCATGTGGTTCGTTCTTGTAACACTGTCGTTGATAAACATCTCTAGTAAACAGGTAAGAGATCGTCACATGTTTAATTGATAGACAGGGGCGGATCCAGGCTCCCCCCCCCCCCCGCTTGTCAGCAATTTTCTGGGGCAAAACTATACAAAACTATACTGAAAATGCCGAGGTCCTTTTTTGGGGGGACCTGAAAAAGCCGACCCCCCCCCCCCCTTTGAAAAAGGCTGGACCTGGCCCCGGATATATATACTGGTTTCCTTGAAGGGACCTTTTGATGGAATCTAGATTTTTTAAGGGACCAGAGGGAAGTACTTATTGTGTTCTTAGGATATACCATTTTTGTTTCAAGGGGACCATTAGGGGTCTGTAATGTGAAAATGGTGTGATGAGCAACAAGAACATTAGTTAAACTAAAAAGAGAGATGAGAAATGGAAAATGACAAAGTTAAAGTGTTCGGCCTAGTTAGGCGGCACACCTGGTACATGTAATTTTTTACTCAGAATATTAAAGTTCCAGGAGCTGGGATAGAACTGATAAAAAGGATGTGACCAAGAAGCATATAGACTTAGTGGAAAAGAGAGGAGAGATGTACAACTAACCTTCTCGAAGGAAGAGCACCAGCGATGCGAGGCTGAAAAGAACTTTCAAGCCTGCTTTGGAAGCCATTGTTGACAATGTTCCTTGTGAATCTGAAGATCACCACTGATTACCGTTCTCTCTTAATCATAAAGTTAATCACGGTTTGATTTCCCAAGAATATTGAAGAATATTAATCCGATAATTTCCATACGTTTACATGGTCCATTCGTATAAAAGATCGATGTTTTATGCAAATTTCAACACCAAGAATATCCTGTCTTCTTTGTTTCTCGTTTTGATCCTTTTGATAGGCTATTTAACAGACCGTTAAAGCTCAGTCCGACTCGACAACCGGTTGTGAGAATCTGCGTAATAAATCTGAAAGATATCTATAAGATCTTGTCTTGTAAAGATCTAGTGAATAACCTTTGGCAGGTACAAGGGCTAAAGTACATGATGGTTCTGATATACTACTACACAATCCGAACAGTTCTATTGTAGGCCAAAGACAGAATCGTTTCTTTGATTTCATGTTTGTCATAGGGTTAAGTACAACCCTCATAATAAAACGTCAGAAAATTGGTTCTGTATAAAAGAAAAAAAAAAACAAAGGGGGGGGGGGGGGGTTACAGTTTTCAAAACAAAATACCAATCGGGAGTTCAGTCATTCTTAGATTTTTCAAATAATTTGTTCTGAAAAACACTAAAGCTTCATTTTTTTCTTTTATTAAAACGCTTTGGGGTATATTTGATGGACTATCAAAAAGAAGTAAATGAAAAAAAAAATGTTTGTGCAAGATGAGATATTGTGCGCAAATACATGTATATATATATATATATATATATATATATATATATATATATCAGGGGATGGGGTATGTTTATACAGCCCCTTTCACTGTGGGACAATATTACTGCACGTGCACAACAAAAGCAGGAACCGAAATTCGTGCGAATAATTTCTAATCGGTCTGTACCATTATGTACCGGTATATCCAGAATAACGTGGAGCCAGTATAAACCCCCTTTTGGAATCCCACCCCCTCCCCCCTCTCCTCCACAAAGAAAATCGATAAAACTTGTACGGGGTCTTAACCACTCAGTAGCCCAGTTATCCCCCCCCCCCCCCCGCACTGCCATTTTAGTCTATCCTCGTCTGTTGATATGTGGATGCACCACTGTGTTTAAAGACATACCTGAGAGAAATACCCCTTCACTGCATGCCAATATGTAACATATACATGTAATCATGTTGGTGCAAATTAAACCAGCTTCTTTTAAAATTTTATTCTCAACATATTTTTCTCAACTATTGTAAAAGAGGGATATTCTCCCCGGGACTGCATTCATAATAATTATGATACTAAATAGAAATATTAGTCAATGCGACAGTATGCCAGAAGAAAGAAAGTGTTTGCCATTAGGAGTTATAATTATGAACAATACTATACTCTTTATGTTCTTTGGTGACATGGTACATATTAAAACATATAAGGGGCGGGATATGTTTAATCAGTGGACCGATTTACTTAAGCATCGTTCTTTCGTCTCTGTGACCCCAAATCAGGCAATTATTATGAGCTTATTGACACTGGCGGGTAAATACATTTCAAGTAGCGCATTACGGTGAACTCAAGAGACGGAACTAACATCTTATGCCATCAAATGAGGCACAGTTCAGTATGAAACGTATGTATTCTTTGAAATTACTGAAATATGGTCGTTGTAGAACTTTACAAGTAAGGGTTAAAAATAACAGAATTGTAATGCAGTCTAGTGTGGAATATTAGTTTGAAGAAAAAAAGGGAGGGAAATGAGAAACGAGAAAGAAAATAGAGGGAAATGGCGAAGGCAAAGAGATGGACTCCCAAAACAAAAGAAAATAAGTAAAAGCAATACGCACTGCGTTTGCTGAATATAAATATTCATCATGAAATGCAACCTAGGCTTAATAAAACAATAATTGTCTGTGAAAGGATAGAAGAAAGGAAACAAGAGAGAAGATGAGAGGAAGGAAGAGAGGGAGAGAGAGGAGATAGGAAGAGAAAGGGGTAAGATATAAAAAGAAAGGGGATGGGAAAAAATAAAGGGACAGGAACGGAAAGAAATTTATGTAGAAAGGAAGGGGGAGAGAGAGAGAGAGAGAGAGAGAGAGAGAGAGAGAGAGAGAGAGAGAGAGAGAGAAAGAAATTGAAAAAGCTTTAGCGCATGATCTGGGTGTAATTTTCCATTTTCAAACTATTTTAGAAAAAAATGCGTGTACACAGGATAATAAGATCTTTTTTTTGGAGGGGGGGGGGGATAAGAAAATGATATTAATGCAAGGTCATATAAATTATCATCATCTTAAAAATATTTAACATATCATAAAGCTCAATAAAACAAGTGAGATCAACCAGAAGGATTCAGCACATTCACACAAAATGTGTTTTTATTTCATTTCATCATGAAAAGAAAGTATACAAAAGGAACTATGATTACAATGAATAACTTTAGAACACTAAAATGACATCTGGACCATTGTCATGACAATTCTGCATGAAATAATGGAGTCTTGAATCCTTTTTTTTTTTTCAAACACCACATTTAAAAAGGTTTTTAACAAATCAAATAACTGCAGATTTTCAGTAAAATATCCAATTTCCGATACAAGAAGTATCAATTTGAAAATAATGAATAAAAAAGCAGTGGAAATATCAGCATGTATCATTAACATAATTAACAAATGAAGTGAGAAAGGAAAATAAAACATATTTATTCTTTAAAATTGAAATTTCATGTACCTCGTTTGAAAACGCATGCCGTGAAATTGCAAATTATTTGTAAAAAAAACCCAAAACATTTTAACATCTTAAAAAATGAAAATATTTTCTAATTCGTGACTGATAATATTCCCTTATCATTAATAGATGCATAAACGATTCATACCACATATAGTAGATATGTCAGGAGCAATGCTTCAAACATGTATAATAAAGATACACATTATTTAATCTGCTTGTCACAGTGATCATGGCGGTACGGAATATTGATACAGTTGATATCATAACGACGTGTTTTCTCAAGTATGAATAAGCTGTACGCATGGAGAAAACAAGAAAAGCAGTCATAAAACATCGTATCCATCTACATAAAATCTTGAACGAGTGGTTCAAATCAAAGTTTATCATGATTTATGTTTAAATAGTACGCAATAACATATGCTAGCCTTTATTTCAGCATTTTATTAAACATTTTATTTTCTAAATTCTAACTTCTAACTAGTATACGAATTATTAGACATGTTAGTTAATAGCAATGACTGATGACTACTGTAACAGCGAATCAGCTAAAATAACAATACAAAGAATAATTAAAAACAAATTGAAATTCACAAATTACATTTAGGACTATGTGCATTACAATAGTTTGTTAAAGAGCCACCTGCTCTGTCTAAATTTCATAAACACTTAATACTACAAACTTTCAACTTCAGCCTACACTTAGATCATGGATCATACATGATGTGACGTCAGCCTAATGATGTATTACTGATGCTTCCAGTATTCTATGATACTGCTGCATCATGGGCCCTTAAGTATCTTCGTTCCATTTTTTTTTTCTCATGAGCAAGGAGTCGTTCCAAACGACATGCAGTAAAAAAACCCAGCTTGTATATCATTTTCCTTTTTATTTTTATTTTTTCAAATAAGAGGAAGGTACAACAACAAGTCTTTAAAGCATATAACAACAGTCAGAGTAATATAAAATTAAGTTGCGCTGAAAAGACTGCAAAATCAGTATCGATACCCATATCATGAAAATTGCATACAATAAGCGTGTCTTGTATCGCCTATAGACTCGTTATTTCAGAAAAATTAGAAACATATCAAAACTTTCCTCGGTGGGTACAAGTACAAGCTACATGTATCTTTATAGATGAATAATATCCGTTTGCAATTTATGAACGTTAATTCAAGTCGCAACACTTCGGCAATCATCAATAAAACTTTATTTTTTACCAATAAACATCAATGGTTACAAATTTTTACCTACACATGCATAGACATGGTGATATTTGTCAATTGCATAGTTCATAGTCGACCTGTAAACCTGTAAACCTATGTTGAAATGATCTTTTTAGAAAACTTCATCTATATTTTAAGGCACTGCATTGTGAGAGAATCCATGGACATATTTGAGATCAATCATCACGATCTGAAGGACTGATCTTGACTTCTGCATCATACCACAACTGACCTAAGTCGATTTCGTTTCACGTGGATTACAATCATTTACTGATCGTCGGAATTACGTCTCTCGAAGACTTCTCTGCACTTCAAATAATCGTTCAGATTAATTGACTGGGGAGACACTGTCTAAATATCATTATCATTATATGTTGGCAGCATAAATCAAATGGAAAAATGATATTGAAAGTAGTTTTGCTTTATTTCAGACTGATTATGTTTTTATCGACGTCTTAGCACAACACGATATGAATTTCATATTGGCAGGAGATTAATTAAACTCTTGTGGTCTTTTATAACCACGATATTGGGTTTTGCATAGAATAACTCCTTCACTCCGAAGAACATAGTCTAGTATTCACATATTCACAAAGTGCGATATAAATATAAAAATGAGCACCATTGTCACATTAAGTCAGTTCGTAAAATGGAAATTACTGAATTCCATTCCAATAAGGCACATCATCGTTCTCCAAGTTGAGTAGAACTGTAATCGGCATAAAAAGAGAAAACGGGATTTCGAAAGTTCTGAACCTTGATCAACCGTAAGGGGCGCACTTATAAGCAGTCCTTCGACTTTGTCGGTAACCAATTTGATAGATTATCCTGTTTGAAAGAAAATAAATAAAAAGAGGAAAAAGACAGAATATTTATGTTTGTCATCATTGCTATAGAATGAGGTGAAAATTAATTAACAAAATGTCTGTTCTATAATAAAAGATATGACGCAATTAAACAGAATATTATCTTGATAAAATAGTCAAGACGTTGATACAATCACTAAAAAAAACCCCAACAACTCACATGTCGTAATCATTCAAATTTTGCAGATGCAATACATGCCTATAAACAACTACATAATTCATATTTTTGTGTTATCTACTCATTCAAATTTTGTTCTATTGAAGTCCGTTTCAAGGAGAGTTTGACAATGATATCACCTTGATTATATTTAGTATCATTATTTCTATGATTGTTCTCAACATTTCGAAATCAACGAGTATGATATTACCTTGTTGATTCACATGTTTTTAAACCATATGCTCCACATCGTACTCTATACCTCTGTATACCCGGTTTGATGTATGTCAGTGTGTACGTCTCTGTATAAGACTGAAGAGGGCACCATCGTCTTCTGTCAAAATAAGACAGGAAAAAAAAAGAACTTGATTATAATTAACGCATTCATGACAGAGGGTCCACATTGTGTGGTTTAGCCAGTGACTTTTGATGTAGAGCCCTGTATAAACTTACCACGGTTACAGTTCGTGATTCCGAAGGTTTGTTATTCCGAAGGTTCGTTTATCCGAAAACGAAATAAGGTTCGTTAGTCCGAAGGTTCGTTAGTCCGAAAAGGAAATAAGGTTCATTAGTTACTTTCGGACTTACGAACCTTATTTCATTTTTGGACTATCGAACCTTCGGAATAACGAACCCTATTTCATTTTCGGATTAACGAACCTTATTTCCTTTTCGGAATAACGAAACTTCTGAATAATACCACAAATGTTCGGATTAACGCGAAACCTTTTTCATTTTCGGAATAACGAACATCTAGGCATACACAATTTTGCGTGTTTCGGAATGACGAACCTTCGAAATAACAAACGTTCGGAATAACGAATATCACCCCTTACCACATAAGCAGAAAGAGCTAAAAATTATGCACATACTGTAACAGACTGCCTATTTTGGTTGCGTCAATATTACTGTTTGATGCAAAAAAAAAAAACAAGCATAAATAAAAGGAAAACAAGAACTAAAATCCATTAATTTGCAGAGTAAAGGAAAGTTGGAAATTACTGTTTTTCATACAAACTGGCAACTTTTTGTTAAAATTTGTTTACATACATTATGTCAATTTACATTCATTTCAGATTTCAGATTTTGTTTTTAAAATATCAAGAAGAAAAGCTGACCAGACTTCAAACAATTCCTGTTTTAAATGAGTTAGCTTATATACTCCATTAACGATGTGTACATGAATGGAAGTTATACTCAAAGATCAGGGGCCTGCTTCATAGACCTTGTTATCAATAATAACATACAATTCTTGTTATAAGCTACTGAAACATTCAACTCATTGATTGTGGGCATCAGCGGAAAGACAAGACAAATCTTTAAGTGTGATTGGCTATGGACAAATATGTCGCAGATCAGTAGCAGTCGTTACTGGTAAGAAGTTTCATGAAACACGGCCCATGGTGCAGTTATAAGAGGTGACTTTTTAGTATAACTCTGTTAGAACAATTATCGAGACTACGGCAATGCAAGTAATTGAATAAAAATGTTTGAAGGTATACAAGTTGCATACCTAGTTGTCGATGTCGATGTTGAAACTACGTGACGCCCATACGAAGAACACGAGTTGTAACCAATGCATTGTGAATGGCCTGGACAACCTCTCGGACATTTTGCTGGAAAAATAATGATTTATAAGCCAAAAGATTAAAATGGTGATAACCAATTACACAAACTTCATCTTGATCTTGCCTATCATGGAAAGCTATTTTTTCAGCATTACAACATGTTAATTCTGCTTACGGCTAAACATCTTACTTTGCTAATGAAGCTTTCACTCATTTCATTTAACATGTTTAACAGGAAGGATTTTTACAAGATACAGGCCAAGGTATAGAGAGCAGCGAGTCCCCTCCATTTACACCCTCAGCAAAAACTGCCAACATACAGCGATGAATCAAAAATTAAATGATAATAATGCCTAAAGGCTAACTTTCCTTCAGATCGTAAAGAACTAATGAAACAGCAGTAATATAACTTTTTAGATACTTGATGGAACACAACAATCAAGTTAATATAGACGGAATACTGGGAAGCTCAGAGATGTAAGAAAAAATGTATTTATGTAATTCTTACATTGTTGACACAAGGCACCCGTGTATCCTCTAGGACACGTACATGTATCAGCTCCAGAACATTTCCCGCCATTCAAACATGATCGTCTGCAGTAAGCTTTGAAATAAAATAAACATAATAACGTTCTTAACAAATCAATCTAAACACAATCTGTGAATTAAAAATGTATCCCAACACTCCTCTTACTCACGTCCCCACTTATCTTAAGTTGCCAGTTCATGATGGATTAATTTTGCCCAAACTATTTGAAAACATTGGAATGGTTATTTGACATGAATAATCATAAAGACAGACACGTCATCATTACTCGTTGCAAAAAGTTTCAGTGCCATTCCTGTCATTAGCTGTATCATAATCCATGTTTAGTTTTGTGTTCTTGAGACAAGTGTTACTGTTCTAACATATGAATAGACAGTCATAAGCAAAATTCTGATGAAATACTCACGTATTTGACATTGCATCCCCCTATAGCCTGTTGGACATCGGCAGAAGCCTGCTCGTAAACAAACCCCGCCATTCTCACACGGTGGACTACATTCAGCTGAAAAGAGAACCAAATAATGATTATTGAATTTTATTCTCATGTAAAATTCAATTTCCTCATACATTAGACTGCTCTGTCTATCTTCTACTGATTTTTCTCAAAATTCCAAGGGAAGCATAAAAACCCACATTCTACCAACATTCATCAAAGAAAAGAGACTTACGTTGACTGCAGTCTGCTCCTGAATATCCCGTAGGACAATGACACCGGTCTGGTGCCACGCATAGGCCTCCGTTTGAACAACCGTTCCTACAAATGGCTAAAAAATAGAAACAGAGGTACAACAATTCAAGTAAGCTTTAAAAAAACCGTCTGAGACCTATATCCAAAGTATAATGTTATGAATGTTTAACACAAATTACATCAAAACACTAGACAGTTAATATATATAATTATAAATATTTGGGTCTGCCCCTTTACATTTGTCAAAAGATCAAGCTACATAGGACAATCTAGCAAACAGGGTATATACCATAAAGGTTGAGCAGAAAAGAAAATATATAAAAGCATTCTTGAATGGACTTGAGTTGAATACTTAATCTAATGATCTTTAAACAAATGTTTTCTGTAATACCATCAGGAAGCAAAAGAAAAGGAGGAAGATTATAAAGAATAAAAGGTAACTTTGGGCTTACGTTTGCTGCAGGCTGGACCACTATAACCTTTTGGACAAACACATCTACCTGGATGAAGACATCGTCCATTATTCTGACATGGAGGATTACAGAGAGCTGGAATAAGAAATGAAATCATAGATCATAACTTTACATTAGAACTTCCTCACAACAAATGGAAGTCTTGCTGTGCCTTGTATAAAAGAATTGTTCCAAATGTTATTATTGAAGTCGTTGTGCAGATTTTGGAAAGTTATATTTGTTTGTGAATGAGTGTCTGTCTCATCACCTTTTGACTTGTCATTACTTTATATAACAAAAAAACCTCAGGAAAAGGTCTGCTGAAAGTGTTTCCGTAATGACTTTTCAATTCTCTCTTTGCTACTTTAAGACACTCTTCATCATACACCATAAGAAAACACTCATGAAAGGATTTACACAGATTATTACATTAACTTAATTGTTCATTAGTACAGTTATGACTCATTTTATTGCTCAAAATCACAAGAGATATGTTTTAAAGTTACAAGTTATTCCATTATTCAATTTAGTAATTATACGGAACAATTACTGAACAGAAACGGAACCATTGTTCAGACCATCTGTTCCAAGAAAAATCATAGATGTTGATTTCCTAAGGTAAAAGTTAGTTAAAATATCCAATCAAGTAACACCTCATCCCTTATTGCAGTGTTCGCGGATGTCACTCGACTTTTCTTTTGAATATAAAACATTTTTACATTTAGATTTTATAGAATTTATATTTTGAAATGTAATCAGCAGAGACAGAATTAATGGTTGTTAGATTTTTATCATTGTGCTTAATATCACTTTACCACAGGTCCTCCGCTATTATGTAATTTTGGTGGTTATAGAGTTGTATGGAGTAAGGCTTCCGCCTTGTTTCACCTTTGCTGTATTGTTATTCTCCCCCCCCCCCCCCCAATAATGTTAAATACATTTTCTAATATGCCGACAGAAGCTTTCAACCGAATTTAATTAATCGAGTCAATTTGTTTTTCCGATGTTCAAGTTTCAAACTTGGAATTTCTATTTACTATATCTGATTTGAATTAATTGCCGTTCAATTCGATTGTCGAAGCTATTTTGATGCATTTACTCCTGCACGATAGCAAATAAGAAACAACTATGTTGCTTTAAAAATCCATCTATTTTCCTGATGTAAGCCTTATAATAATGCCATGTTATTCTCAACAATTTAGTCATATAACTGCCACTACTACAGTGAATGAATATGTGAATTTTGTTTTAATCAGATAAACCATTCCATTCAATTCAATCGAAGAAAAAAAAAAAACCAGACACATTGTTACAATCTCACACTTACGTTCACAATACGGGGGTAAGTAACCATACGGGCAAAGACATTGGTTCCTTCCTACACACCTGCCACCGTTCTTACATGAATGCTGACAAAGCTCTGGTGAGAAAATCAAACATGCAGCAAATCATAGCAAAAAGGATGATCTTTAAAATGAATGAAAACGAAGCGACTTGAAAGGGCAAAAGGTTGAGTGATAAAAAAATGAGGAAAATGAGATGGAATGCATGTAATTTTATTTACTATTATTATCTGACTATATTCTTTATTAAATGAATGATTTCAATGAATGATAGTTTTGCTCCTGGAAAATAATTTTTAAAAATCTTAAAATAAAAAATGAACATACAAACAAAAAGTAAACGAAGAAAAGTTAGAGTGTAGCGAGAGAGAGAGAGAGAGAGAGAGAGAGAGAGAGGGAGAGAGGGAAAGAGAGAGAGGGAGAGACGGAGAGAGAGAGAGTGTGTGCCATAATATTTTGTAGGACGGTTATGAATATCAGAAGCAAATAATACGAAATAAAAAAGAGATGAGAAAGAAGAGAAGTGGAGATGAGAAAGCAGATGAACTCACCTGTTTCACACATTTGTCCATCATATCCTGAAGGACATTGACACACCCCTCCTGGCATACATGTTCCCCCATTCAAACATCCACCAATACAGTAATCTAGAAGTATCAATGATATCATCAGTAAAATAAACTTATAGTTTAGCCCTTTACAAGAAAAACTAGTTCAAAGTGGTTTCAAAACTTAATCTTTTCACGAAGGCAGATTGTATGATATTCATCGAATTTTCATCATACGCTCTCATTTGTCAATGGTATACTCATCTCGCTGTTGATCAGCAGTGACTATGAATGCAGTCGTTATTTTGTGCCATGTCAGTATAAGACTTACGCAATGAGTTTCAGGTAATACAGATGGTGACTTCGTCACCACAAGGAGATGGAAACAAGAGGATGGTGATAGCAATGACACCACTTATGGATAAAAGATGGTTTAAAGATGTAGATACTTACGTGGACATTCAGAAAGTTCCTCACATGGTCTCCTCTCGATCATTAATTGGCCGACCCTCGTGCAGTTCTCATGCGAATCGATGTCCCGACAAATTGCCACTCGGGTCTCGAACCCTGAACCACAAGTCCGAGTGCATGAACCCCAATCGCTCCACCTAAGGACGCCTGTTATTGTAAATTGATGAGGGGAATACAACATGAGTTATTAACTGAATGATTATCTATTTCAGAAGCCTAAAACGGAATGAATTGCCACAATATTACTAAAATCATGAAAATCATGAAAATCATGAAAACCATTAAAATCATTTTCCGTCTTTTTTTCTAATCCTCCATTCCTCTGCTCCCTGTTCTTTTTCAGAGTCTACGTTCTTCACTGAGACGACTCATTCCAATCATTAAAAAGAAAACAAAATAAAACAAGACAAGACAAAACAAAATACCACCCCCCCCCCCAAAAAAAAAAAAGCTCAGCTCGACTGAGTTTCTCCTTCTCACCATTCTCCCTTTCTCTTGATTTTTTTAAAAATCAAATCGCAATCTCTCTCTCTCTCTTTCTCTCTCTTTCTCTCTTTCTTATTTTCTTAAAAATTGATTTCGTCTTTGCGTATCCTTCTATCATCCATGACTAATAAATGGTCACAAACCTTTACAATCATTGTTGAGTTGACATGGTTTATGTTGAGCCGCAATCCCTCGGCCCTTTCTGCAGTCCAGAAGGTTCGAATCTGGGCTGCAGACTGTGTATCTATACCGGGTCCCAGTACCACAAGTCCTGCTACATGTGCTCCACGTTGACCAGTTTGCATTTTCTGATTATAAGAAAAAAAATGCATGCGTTTTATGAGATAAAAAATCGTATCAATGAGTATATATCTTCTTAAACATAAGTCACTATACTTAAGGGTTTCCCAAGGCATTTATTGGGGTGTCAAACAGAAGTTGCCGACAAATCTCCCGAAAAACTGTCAACTATATCAAACATATTGCGGCAAGGAAAATAGCAGTTCTGTTTTCGTTTTTGTTTTTGTTTTTGTTTATTTTGGTTACAGTGGGTATGGCTGAAACGATTACAAATTTGCTGAGAGAATACTAAATTTTTACCCCACTGTCACATCCTTTTGCAGCAGTGCATCTGCATAATCATTCGCAACCCTAATTAATTTTTGTCTCTTTTCGTCACCCTAAAATATTTTACCTTTAATGTTAATATTGAAAAATATATTGAGAAAATTTGATGTGTATTCGGTTGGATAAATCTCTTTTTAGTCAATTACCATCATTTGGTCTACCGTATTGGTAGATAGACGGACGTTGGCTATTCGCAGGAGCTACCGGTGATAGTGCATCTCCAGGAGGAGCTGGGATCAGACCGTCATTCAAAAACCTTTCACTGTTATTATCAAGGTCCTTATCGCCTAGGATATCATTCATTTCCGATGTCGACTCAACAGGGACGGTCGTTGTCGTCGACAATGGGGTAGTAGTTGATATAGTTCTGGTTGTTGGTGCTGAAGTAGTTGTTGAAGGTGTTGTTGTAACCGTTGTAATTGCTTCTGTAGTCGAAGGGACTGTTGTTGGCTTCTTTGTTGTCGTCGTCATTTTGTGCGTTGTTGATTCCGTGATCGTTGTCGGGATAACCTTAACCTGCGAATACGCGCTCGGTCCTCGTCGTGATGTCGGGGTGGATGGCGTCATAGTCCAGTAGTTCGAGTCATCCGTTCTCCGCATGGTGTCACCAGAACGACCCGAGATTTCTCGACCACTATCCACAGTTACGGGTTCGGGTGTAGCATGATTGTCATCGATGTGTGATTCGCTGTAGAATCCAAATGCTGCCGATTCTTCAGGGTTCATGATGTTGTTGATGATATCACTGCTCGAGTTCTCGACTCCAAACGCTCCATTGTCCCACCTGGCAGTTAGTTTTGTCAAAGCAGGAGTTGACGTTTTCGGTCTTTGAGTCATGATCTATGGTAGCAAAATGAACACGACATACTGTAAATATGCTTTAAGTTTTGGAAGGTTAACTCCGATTATTTCTTCAGTTTACACCATATTTTCTTCATATTTTATCTTAGTCCACATTTCTTTTCTCCCGCCGTGTATATTTCTAAATATTCTCTCTTCCATCTGCATCCCTTTTCTTCTCTCTAATAATTTTGTACCTCATATCCTTTGTCCCTTGATATCGATGAATCAAAACTTGTGGTATGGCGCTCTTTATGCGAATTTTTACTCCCAATACATCATCATTCAGAGCACTAATTCATATTCAAAATGCTTAACATCGAGAACATCTGAGTATTTCAGGTCTTTTTAGCCAGTTTACCTTGTTCGTTTTCCTTTGAGTGGTCGAAGGCATGGTCGGTGACACACTCGCTTCACTCAGCCCGTCTTCCGTGACATCAAATTGCGAGAAAGAAGGGAAGGTAGTGTCCATGGGCGATGACGTGGTCGTTTCTGAGTCCAGGAAGAGGAAGGGATCGAATAAGCTGTCGTATACGAGTCCGATGTCGATGGATGCATCCATGCCGTTCACCGAGCTCGAAGGTGATGTGGTAGATGCAATGTCGAGCAGGTCTGGGAACTGGGAGGGGAGTAAATATATTATGATAGTTTCCACGAGCGTCTGCTACGTATGTTTTATCGTTTGTTATTTTCTATTGTGTTTTATAAGCGTTTTCTCATGAAATAATTTCAATTTGGTATAATGTGGATATTACTTTATAGACAATGTCAAAAGGAATAGAAACAAAGACAGAAACACACTTAGCTGCACCAAATAACTATCAACAGTGATCAACGTCAATAATATAAATGAAGAGACTACCCTGGGAAAACAAGAAAAATTATTATTATCATTATCATTAGTATAATCATAATCATAATCATAATTATTTTTGTTGTTGTTGTTATTATTATCAATATCATTATCATTACTGATATAACTATAATAGAAAGATTAATGTATATACAGACAAAGATAAACAGACGTAGAAAAAGATAGAAAAGAGAGACAGATGGAGAGAGAGAGAGAGAAAGAGAGAGAGAGAAAGAGAGAGAGAGAAAGAGAGAAGGGGAGCGAAGGGGGGGGGGCGAGAAACACTGAAATAGAACTACAGAGTTGATGGTTAGTTACTTACACGTCTCTCTTGTGGGAGGCACTGTAGTTCTGCTGTTGACGTGTCATTCATCAAAACCAGTTGATCAATATCACCCTAAGGGAAAATATTGAACGCAATAGAACTTATATCACCAAACTACATGGTAATGTTCTTAATCTTAAACTTTACAGAAAATATTCCTCATACCATAAGAAAAATGATTATCTATAATAGCTTATTCAAATGACTCGGGAGTTTTGTATGTCATCATTTCTTTACGTTTTTCATTTGCCTTCACTTTTCTTTTCTCGGCCTAATTAAACTTGCGCTTTAACACCGAAATCATCCTTTTAAATGAAATAATTAGCATATTTACCTCAAAATAAGCATTCTTGACTGTTCGATATCCACCACCGATCGATGTTGTACCTGTAGCATCAATCATTGCTCTATCGCTCCTCTCAATATTCAGTGTGAACACCTGCTTACAGTCTGCTATCAATGTCACTGTGTGTTTGTTCACACTAAACGTCATGTAATGCCAACTTCTATCCAACACGTAGTCGGTAAAGTTAAGTTCTTTGAGTGTTCCATCCATTTGACTGTAGACGACGGATGGAGTCTTTGCGAGTTTGATGCCAAATTGAATACTGCCATCAGCGTCGGTGAGGAGCAAGGCATAAGGGTCTCCGCGGTTTTTTCGTAGGTTCACTTTAGGTTTAACCGTGAGAAGAACGGCGAACTGGTCCGGGAAACTCTTGCCATAAATCTCTCTGGTTGGAACACGGAGGGTTCTGGCTTGGTGGGATATTCTGTAAGCTGTCCATCGACTGGGAGCCCGTCGAACTCCGGGTGGGAAATCGTCGAGGTGAAGAATTTCCTTCATGTCTTTTACATCTGAGGAGTGGGAAAGCAGAAGTTAAAAAAAAATTGTCATAACAAGACAATAAGAAAAATGAATGAGAACACTTAAAAATGTAATTTTAAAGAAAAATCTCAATTTAAAAATATACTCTAACATTTTCTGTATGAAAATTCATATTCAAATGTTTAAATGTTTTCATTTCAAAGTCTTCCTTAAAAGTTCAACAAAATATTCAAAAAAACATTGTTAACTTTCACCGGAAAAGTCATTCGTTTCACAAAAGTCATCGAATAAGTGTCAAACAAATATAATTCAATCATTTAACATTGTATCCAAAGCAAGGATATGTCATTATGACAACATTTTAGAAAATATGATCAATATACATGATTATCAACAAAACAAATGTTGCGCAAAAGATTTCTCCCATCAGCTGTTCAATCTTTTGGATCAAGTGTCCATAATTTTCATTTTAACCCATTCATGACAGGAATGATTTAAAGCCTAATCTAATCAGCTTTCATTCTTCAAATTGGCAACACCAACATTTTTATTTTATTGCTACATTTTTCTTATAAAACGTCATGTATCTGAAATGAATATAAATTGACAGAAATTATGGTGAGAAGTCAAAAAGCTGCCAATTTGCAGGGGAAAATGGTGATTTTAAACTTTCTATTACATTGACAATTTAAGGATTTTAATGCTTATTTTCCTTTTAAAAAGAATAAGCATCAAACAACGAATGTTGACGCAACCGAAATGGGCACAGTTTGTGTAGAATTTTTTGCTCTTTCTGTTCATGTATTTGGTATGATTTTTAGGGCTTTGCATCAAAAGATATTAGGCCAAACCACAAAATGTGGACCTCTGTCACGAATGGGTTAATTCTGATATGAACCCACTCAGAAGAAAAGGGTAAATGATGACAAACGTAGATGATGTAGTACTTTACAGTGAATGATTTGATTTTATTGCATTGGTTTTGTTTGACAAGGGTGAAGAAATTAATCATTACGTTCAAGACAAGATCGTCATAATGTCGAAAAGGATACGATTGTACAATTCCTCATTTCTGAATGTCTTTTCCTATGACTGGGTTGTACACAAATATATGTTTCTAAATTAAGTATGTTTTAAGAGAAATTTTACGTCTTTGTTTACGTTTATATACCTGCATGAGCATCATCAGCGTAAGCCATGTAAAAATGTATGTAGTATTCAGATTACGGCGAAAAAAAGGAAAATATTTATTGCGTAAATGAATGTAAGGTAAACGAACATCGATGAAATATATAGTCCGTTGTTCTTATATACAGGACAGTGCTCGTCATGTAAATATATTTGGGTGATATAGTTGGATAAAAATTTGCGGAAAGGTAAGCACACAGCTTCTTGATTTATATTTCATACAATGCATACCTGGTTGAGTTAATTTCAAAAATTTACCTAAGCTACATTTTCTGTTAAAAGAGAAAGGGGAAGTCTGCTCCAATCAAAATCGTGTAATGATACCAAACTTTCATCCTGCCGATGTGACTTTGATTGCACTTTCTAGTTTAATGATCCTGTTATCATTAGCATGATTAGACTCTCTTGTGAGAGTGTTATACAAAGGTAACAGACATAAGCTGCCACATCAACAAACAAATTGAAACAAATTTGTGGACTACTTATTTCCACCTGGGTAATTCATCACGCGATATAGGCGCATCGCAGTTGATGTAAATGGGCTTTATAAGTTCGTAGATTGGTTAATCGAACTATTAGGGTTTTGGAAAAGGTTATATTTGAACAGCAAATGCTGTTTTGCTACTTTATTACAAGATAAGTAAAAAAAAATGTGGGTTAACTTGAAAAAAAAATATTGAACATGGCAGAATATGGGGGCGGCATGGAGAAGAATAGAAAAAATGTGAGAGAGAATGAGAGAGAGAGAGAGAGAGAGAGAGAAGAGAGAAAGAGAGACAGGTAGGTGAGACATCGACAAACACGGAAAGACAGACAGAAACAAAGACATTGACAGACTTCATCAAAGTTTCAATACTGTCTTCTCAATACTACATTTTTAATGGCACTCGCTATTGGAGTGTGGCTGAAGAAATACTTTGGACATTATAATTGTCATGATCACATCGTTGAAAAATCTGGTGTAAAAAAAAGAAACTTATAAACAAGACAATTTGTTTAAAAATCTAGTTTGTATCTCATGGAGTGTGCTAGGATCAACGATTTGAGGAGTGAATCACGTGTTGATATTTTCAGCTTAACCCCAATCTCTTCGCCATCTCGATGAACTTCTCAACTATCTTCACAATGTTTTCCACTTTCCGCGATCATTAGTACACCTCTTTCCTCATAACAAGGTCGCAAAAGTTCAGGATTTAGCCCAGAACTTGACACATTCAGTTCCACTCGAGTAGTCTGTCAATCAGTAAGAATCATCAAATTGACATCATTTGAGGCAATAATGTTTATCCAAACAGCTACCCATGAGTAACGTTATTTCATCTGCTCATGAGACACGTCTGGAAGAGGAAAAGTTCATTCTGGGGTTACGACATCAAACAGAGCTTTCGAACATCCCCGTCGAGGGAAGAATGATTTAAGATCCATTTTTGGTGATGGTGGCAGTGGTGGTGAAGGTGAGGTGGGTGGTGCAGGTGGTATTGCAATGGTGGTGGTGGTGGTGGTGGTGGTGGTGGTGGTGGTGGTGAAAGTGATGGTAGTGAAGGTGATGTGTTGCAGGTGGTATTGCAATGGTGGTGGTGGTGGTGGTGATCGTAATGGTAGTGAAGGTGGTGGTGGTGGTGGTGGTGGTGGTGGTGGTGGTGGTGGTGGTGAAGGTGAGGTGGTGCAGGTGGTGCAGGTGGTATTGCAAGGGTGGTGCCATGGTGATGGTAATGATAATGGTAGTGAAGGTGGTGAAGGTGAATGTGAGGTGGTGCAGGTGGTATTGGTGATGGTGATGGTGGTGAAGGTGGTGGTGGTGGTGTTGGTGTGGTTGAGGTGACGGTGGTAACGGTGGTGATGATGACTGATTTGTGGTGCCGATGGAGGGGGTGGTGTTAGAGATTGCTTTTATGATGTTAATGATAGTGATGGTAATGATTTGAACATTTTTTAAAATAAAAGATGATGGTACTCAGTTCAAATACATGAACATGTACTCTGTTAGTACGTCCGAATAGAAATAATAATACTAATCAGTGGCGTGTTAACAGGATAAGCCGTGAAGCCTAGGTTCATGACTGGCCAATCATGTAAAGTGTGATAAAATCCAGGTCGTATCCCGGTCATGCTCCTGCTGCTGCCTCTCCAGTCGCCATGCCATTTAGCCCCCCCCCCCCCGTCTCATTCCCTCCTACATGAAGTTTAGAGAAGGCAGACATGGCATGCATCCGTTCCGACGGCAGTGATACCACCGCTCGTCCGACAATGGTATCCCCTTACTGGGAGGGGGATGGATGCCTCACGATTTCGAATTGATTGGTGACATGGTATCAGAGTGGTAGCACATGAGCAGAGAGTCGTTTTTTCTCATAAGATCCATGGTCGGAGCGATGACTGAAATTGCGAAACAGTTGACGGCAAATTTTAATGTAATTCCAGCGACGGTGAAATGACACTAATCATATTTAGTGGGTAATCAATGTTGTGCTCCATGCCTGTCTGAGTAACTTGATGGTGATGGTGATGATGGCTATAATTTTGATTTTTGATTCAATGATTTTGATGATGATGATGCCAACTAGATGTAGTGAGCTTCAATTTCATCATCTCAAATAGGAGATCATATCCGGTCCATTGGATAACACTGCAGTGAATTGCAGGCATCATTAAAGCTTTGCAGATTACCAAGGCAGCTGAAAACTGGTTGGGTAGGGCGATCCTCTGCTCTTTATTTCGCTTTTCTTTACGCTTTTTTAATTAGACAAAACAAACAAAACAAACAAATTTGTGATTAGCTTCACATTTTAAATATTCACATCCATTTTGACCTATACAGAACATTATCATAAATATTTTACACATCAAAACACAGTAAGACGCTTTACCTGTACAGTCGAAGGTATTACATTGTCGTCTTTGCTTGGCATCTCCCTCGCATGCATCTGGGACATCATGGAAACACACCCGACGTCGCGTCTGGTAACCACCTCCACATTCCTTGCTACATGATGACCAAGATGCCCAGGGTCTCCAACCTAGGTGGAAAATACATGTAGAATTTAAGACTTAATTAAAAAAAAAACACAACACAAAACTGAAGAACAAATGAACGAATTACCCCGCAGGCCTATCCTAAACGTCGTGGTTATTTACTTTATAATAACGACTCTGTTAGAATAGGAAATACAATCCCTGGTTAGAACGAGTGATACTCCCATCATGATCAGAGAGCTTCTACAAATTATTTGATCGTGATAGTTTTTTTCTGAATGACAGATAACGCAGAGATGACGTGATCTAGAGTATATTAAAGTGGCAGTACTTTTATAGTTCCGGTTCAAATCCCTGCAGTGGTACTATAAAATCATTTGTATGTAGGTATTCAGTATTTTTCTGGAGTGTTCTAGAGCCATCGTATATGAAACTGTGTTAATTCTGTCCTCAGGAAACTTCCTTGACCAAGTAACTGCTATCTAAGAATTCAAAAGATCATGTTATGTTAATATGAATATTTCATTTTTGTTCAATCACAAGGAGCTGAGGATGTAAATAAATGAATAATGATATTGAATCCACATTTTTATACTTGATGCATCAGTATTTATGTGCTTTCTTGGTCAATATATGAATTCCCCCCCCCCCCCAAATGCGACTATATGTAAAACCACCTTTTCCCTTTAAACCGTTTTAGTCTTGCGGTGAGCGTTCAGCATTTCCTGCTTAGATTACACATGGGTATTTGAGAAAGATCATCGTCAAAGGGCATCAAGAGAAAACAAAAACAAAAGAGGTGTCTCCACTGGATATCGATCTTTCATATCCATCGTCAAATTGCACTATTAGTCAGTAAAAAGGTAGCTTTGAGCATGGAAGCGAAAATCAAAATATTCCCCATCCTGCTTGAAGGCCATTATCAACAGTGATCAAGTAGCCTGCATGCATGTTAGATCATAATCCTCGCAGCGCTTCCTCATTTTTTCTGTAAACGTCAGCATGGTCAGCGGCAAGGAATATGTTCGGTTCCACGAAGGTTAGACCAACGATATAAAATTATGATTTTTAAACTCAACCAACGTAATCAGATCACCTGGACATAATTATAGTTGTCTTCATAAAAGTCGCCATTTTGAAGTATAGTAATGATCAGCAAGACCAGAAATCCCCCCAGAAATAACAAGCATCTTCATAAATCAGTTAATAAAGACTCCTTGACATGATTCAAACTCACGCCATGTTGTAATGACCCCTTTCTCACTTTGACCTTAAACCATGCACCTGGTGAATAATCCTAGTGACGCATGATGGACGAAGAGAGGATAAAATACAAGATTGTGGTTTACAATTTCGCTTCCCTTATTAATTGGTTCCGCAGATCGTGTAAGACATTATTATCATGAATAGGATACCAAACCAACCCAGATCCATGCATTAAAATAGACGGTAAGGCTGACCGACATAAATAAACATTCTATTTACAAGCTCATAATTTCACGATGGTTCCAATATCGACGTTTGGTATCACTGGATGTGCTCAGTGGTAGAAATGATCAATATTCATAAGTATCAAGACTGAAACTACTAACCGAAATGTAAATGTTGAACATTAGAAACTTTCAGGAAAATTTTTCCGATTGAAAAAATATCCTGTAGTGTCTAAAATCAACAACAATAAGAGAATTACACCCATCTATCTTTTAATGAATGAACTAAAACATCTAAAAATCGAAAGAGACTCCCAATTTGTTTCAAAAATAAAAAGTATCTTTCCAGGAATGACCCGAAACAAACTAAACGGTAACTTCCCTTTTTAAATGTTTAAAAACATTGGGAAGTCCGCACAATTATTTCGGCAACACTTTCTACCATCCAAGGTGATATTTTTGCTTCATTTTCATATTAACAAAACTTTGCACAAGTTATTGCTCTCAGGCCATATTACTCTGAAAGGCCACGGAGGCGTTGAACTGCTACTATCGGATCGGAAATTACCATTAATATTCCATTCATTATAAATCAACAAGTCATTTCTTATCATAAAATGATCAAATAAGAAGAAAGGAGAACTCAAAATCCAAAGAAAAAATGAAAACACCTTGTTAGCGCGGGGGTAAACCATCTTGGCGATGTTTTGGTACCAGCATGTGTTGTTTGTACACCCTGTTTGTGCTTGGAGCTTGAATTGCAGTCAGGGGTCGATTACTTGTAAGTCAACATGACCAGTGACTAGAAACATATAGCCTATTTTCATATCACTCTTTTCATCATATGTAAGCCTCAAGAGCAGACCGGCTATGAGCTACCAAGGAGGTCTCGATGGAGGCGGTGCCAGGGGTTCTATTTTGTATGGGTTGGGTGGGAACATGTTTAACAAACAATTGGCAAACATAAAAGCAAATAAAACATGCTCTCTAATTTTAAGAAGGGTTTATGTCTTCATCTTCATAGTCACCAACAATGGCCCCTCCCATCCCGTAACGCTAAGCCGAGTAGAGGGTGGGTCAGACTGGGAGAAAAGATAATGATCTACCCTCAACTGATCAATTTAATAGCAATTTCTTTCAAAGTTTTGAAATCAGCAATTCAGTTGCGAATAGCTCAATGTATAGGGAGTCAGATAAGCACTTAATGATACTTATCTATAGGCCAATGTACAATTGCATGAAAATCGAAAAGAATATAAATGCTGGAAATAAATGCATGTTATCTTGAACATGTTTAAGGGAGTTGGAATATAAACAAATTATTACCTGTGGTTGTGACCAAGTAATTGATGATCTTTCGCAAAATTATTTACGTACTTAGAAAGCAGTTTATTGTACTGAATGTATACCTTCTATTTAAAAAAAAATAGATGATAAATAAATGAACAAATGAATTGATACATGAATGTTGCAAATGTGATCGAAGTTTTGCCAAACAATTGTGAAGTCTTACACTTCGCTCATTCGACTGTTTTAACCTTGTCTGTCAAGTTCATACCACTTTATCAACAATCTGATTTTTAGTTTATCAACCCTAGCCAAAGGAGCTAGTTATGAAAAGGTATTCTAATCCTTTGTTATTCGTCTAATTATTTACATTTCGTACTATTTTATTGCCACTAGAAGTACTTCTTTGTTTGCTCTCTGTAATTAGATATCAATTTGAGGACTCGATCAAAATCAATACTGAAGTGGGATCTGCCAAGCCGGCTGCCAAGTTTATAGATAGGTTCTGATCAACCTACATTGTCATCATGGTCATGATGGCATAACCAGACTAAAGATACTAAAGATACAAGATAAGCAAGAAAGTGAGGATGATTACGCTAGTTAGGCCTATAATAATCGACGATATGATTTGATTTACACCTTCTACATGTTGTAATCCCAAAATGCTTGTTTTTGTTGAAACAATTTTTAAACATATAAAGGAAATTATTTCAGTTTTGAAAGACAAGTAATGCATTTAATGGGAACATAAACCAATTCTCCACTAGACGTACACTACTAAAACCATGTTAATGTGGCACTCTCAGTTCCGTTGAATCGTTTTATCTGTGTTACTAATCAACTTGCTAGATTTTCTGAACCAAGCAATGATTTCATTTCACACTTATCTACCCCTTTCTTTTATCTCTCCAAACTTTCAACTCTTATCCTTCTTCTCCACCTATCTATCTCCCTTACTCAGGGGGGTCTCGAACCCTCCTATCCTCCAGTCGTGCATGACCATCCCTCTTCTCCCGCAAAGATTCTCGTTTACATTACCCTCGGATAATCATCCCGTTATCAGGATAGAAGAGGTGCAAAGATTGAAATATTGCATATTCCTCTTGTCTCATAGACAATAGTGAATATAATCTCAGTCTTGTGTGAGTGTATTTCTGAACGTCTTGTATAGACAAAAACAAAACAAACAAACAAAAAAGAAAAAGAAAAAGAGAAAAAAATCGCGAAGTGTATCTTGTTTGGGTATTTCAAGCGAACAAGTACCATATAATTTCCTTTGCATATTAGGATTTGAACAATATCCCAGTCATGGGAAAGGTGTATATTGCCGCAAGACGGAATAAGCATGACTTCGGTTAGAAGTAAAGATAACAGTGAGAACGTGAAAATGAACTCTGCAAGAATGCTGTTTATAGTATAACATGAAATGAAGCGGAAGAGATAAATTCCGAATTTAAAAATGTATCTTATTACTTTCTCTCTTTTCCTAATCATTTATTCGGGCCTAATACCACAAACCCTGCTTTCCTTTAGGCCTCCTCGCAATGTGAATGCAATAACATCGAATTACAAAATTATTTCTTGTTATGTTGTTGTAGTAATATCACAGATTTTATTTTCATTGATTTATATCATTCCGTAACATACATTTTGTATATTTTGTATATTGATTCCGTGGAAAATAAAAGTGAAGTGAATGGAATTGAATTGGAATTATGAATTTATTTATGTGCACACAGTGTCACGGAGAATCGTCATTCGTAAACAATAAAACTTCGAGCGAAGCTCAGTAACGTATGTCGTAAATTTAAAAAAAAAGAGTCTGTAAAATGATAAATTTCTGTCATGTTTCAACTCAAATCTAGCATTCCCTTGTTGGTAGTCACGTTACAGTGTGAAGATCAGGGGAGCGTTTCATCAAGAGTTTTGTCGGTGAAAATCCCCGACAAATGTTATAAGCTACTGAAAATACTCGCATCTGACTGGCTGAAAGCAAATTAGTCGGTGAAAACCACCGACTGATTGTTTCATGAAATGCCCCCCTGGTGTAATTTTTAACGATGACCTAAGGCTTTCAGCTCTTGACATGACGGTGACCTTCGTTTTCCTCGCCAAGAACTCATTTTTGAGGACCGTGTTAGCATCCATCAGTGTCAGTTTATCTGTCTTTGTCGTTGGAGCTTATCAACCATGGCCTAAATATTTATGAAAAGTTCGAAAATACCAGGCTTCCATGAAGTGTGTAGTGTCGTTCAGTTGATGCTGAAATATTCTGGACAGCGAGTGGGGTTTTTCACTATTTATTTGGAGGTCATGCAGCAAAGGTTATGGTTCAGGGGTATACGTGAAGACAAAGTTTAATAGGGTTCAATCTGACTATTTTGAAACATTGAAAGAGGGTTATTTCAGGAGGAAAACATGAACCAGGTCACTGTCCTGATGCTAGAAAATGATGAAAATAAGAAAAGAATATTTTCCGTTCTTAGTTTTCGCATTTTGCTGACTGCTCGTCACTGATCAGTAAAAAGATAATAAGAATTTTCATTCCAGCATTTTAAGGTAAGGCTAAAATATTGTTTGCACTCTTCTGATTGCATGTTGGCTCAATTGATAGAGCGTCCGCCTCATGCACGGGAGGTCGTGGGTTCGATCCCCGGCCGAGTCATACGAAAGACTTACAAAAATGGGACCTTCTGCCTTCTAGCCAGGCGCTCGGCATATAAGAATAGAGAAGGGTAATAATAACAAATTATGTTATGCCGGGCCCGCTGGAAGATTAGCTGATAGCTAAAGTGGTTACCCTGGGTAAATAAGGGCTATTATTATTATCATTATTATTATCATTATTATTATCATTATTATTATCTGAAATCTTATACTGAAGAAAGACTAACTGAAGGTAGAGGATTTTTTTCAGCACGCGTTGCAAGAGTTGCGAGTTTATTCATTCACATTGATAGTCAAATACATGTACTATAGTACCGCAAACTTTTAATGTTTTCTACCCCGAGATATTTGCCAAACTGTTCTAGACACATCAACTTTCACACTCTTTGGCGTTGGACTGGCAGACATACATGACATAGGTCGATGTCCGTTGGATGACATTTCGTTTTTGATTGACCATTTATCTTATTCACTGACTGTTGGATGTCGAATGTTAAATCTTCTTCTTTGTTTCTCAAACATAACAATGTTTACAAGACTCTGCGAAATATTTCGCATATGTTGTGATTGATGTGTGTCTGCTCAGTATCATCCAGCGAGCTTCCTTGCATGTACTTCTTCTAAACTCTCCAGCACTTATTGTATATTTTTCTTCTACAGGTTCACCCCCTCTTATATCCTCGTTCACTATTCTCCCTCCTTATCTACATGTTTTATCAGTCTTATATTCCTTTTTCCTTTCTATACAGCATTTTTCTATTTTCTTCAGTTGGAGAGGAGCCTCAACCAAGGAGTAACCAAGGGGTAACAGTTACTCCTTACTAAAACCCACAATAGCCATGGAACATAGGACGAGTGCACTCTCATCTTTGATCTCATCCTCTCTCTCCTCTTTCTCCCCCCACCTCTCTCTGTCTCTCCCTCCCTCTCTCTCCTTCTGCATGTGTATCATATGTTTCCCATATATCTTTCTGCCCCTTCCCCTCCTCTCTCTCATCCTTTCTTTCTCTTTCCTCTCCACCGATCAGCAGTAAGTTGTTTTCCCAGAAGACCAATAGTTTTTGTACATTTGCTTCAAACGTAAAAAAGCAGATCGAAGTGAAAAATGAATTTTGTTTTTTGGAAAAATAAACAACTTGAAGAGGTATTGTCAAGAAATATTTCGGCGTCGCACTTTTTCCTGGCCTCTGTCAACACGTGGCATACAAGAAAAACATCATTAATAACTCGGCAGTCGAAAATTTGTGGCTCAAAGATTTGTTACCGCATGCAACAGAATGATTTGTTTTATCTTATTATATTTTGTTACAAAGTCAGCGCGGATAATATTTAACATTATCATGCATTATTATAAACTTTTGCATAATTGTAAACTATATTTTTCCATTTCATTCTATTGGTAAATGTGGTAGAAGTGAAAATCTTGTGGGTGACTGCTAAATTTGAGGTGGAAAGATTATTGGATGATATCTGTCTTTTTCCATATTTTTAAAGTACTTGGTGAAAATAATATTTATTTTCAGTGAATAGTAGCTATATGACTAAACTAATATCGATACAAAACCAACATTAGCTGTATTACATTCGTTGGAATAATTACTTTTTTAATAACATTTAGCATGAAATTTGGAAAATTTTACGGGATATCATGAAAAAGCAGGGGGATGATAAATGATAAATCAAATATGTCCGATGATGACCCGTAAACCAACAGAGGGGTTCATGGACGAGATCTTGTTTTTAAATGACACGTTTTGTCACGTCTAAATAAACACAATCAGATTTTCCTTTAAAGGTAGAAATAACTGAATCAAAAAGAAAAGGAGAGCCAAAATATGCTCATGCTGCCTTAAGACAATTTTTATTCCGTGAACAGAAATATAATACATTATTTTGTCTTGCAAAGTAAGTTAAATAAATGGTACTTTATCAAGCCGTGTTCTAACCCTATTCATGTAAATTGCATCTGAAAACAGGCATATAACACCCTGAACATGAGTAAATAAATGTCAATCATAACTCTCAGTTGACAAGAATATAAGACCTTAACACGAGGAAAAATTACAATTTCTGGGGAAAAGAGGGCTTAAGAGTGGCCGTTCTCTTCTCAGAATTGCATCATTTCATTTTACCCTTGTGAAGAAAGGGATTTTTCCCCGCTGCAAAATGAAAATCACACAGCATTTGCAATCGATTACAGATACATCTATCATTAAAAACAAAAACAAAAACCAATTTGCGGTTCAATTTTACTTGACTTAAATGCCAATAATTCTTTCTGATCCCTTCGCTTTTGAATAATATCTAGCATCTTGCATGTTTGAACCGAATTTCCGGCTTTTCTAAAAAACTGGGGCAAACTTTTTTTGATCCACTTTGACAAAGTCAGTACCATAATGGTTTTGTTGACATGGTATAGTTGTCAACCACATTGTATCATGAAATAATGTTACATGAAAACATCAGTACATGGCAATCCCCTGTGGGTTATGAGTAGTAATACCTCTCTGCTGAATAATATTTTTTTCTGGTATACTAATTCTTTCTTCTCTGATTTATCCTTACATCATACGACTTTCTCTTCATTCACATTCTTTTCGAACTCTTCTTTTCTCCAGGGATTGTGGTAGGTCCCTACTTTCCCCCTCGCCATTTTTCTTTCTGTCTTACATCTTTCTCTTTCTTTCTTTCTTTCTTTCTTTCTTTCTTTCTTTCTTTCTTTCTTTCTTTCTTTCTTCTTCTTCTCTCTCTCTCTCTCTCTCTCTCTCTCTCTCTCTCTCTCTATTGGTATATCTCTCTATCTTCACTCGTCCATAATATTTCATCTCTGTTCCCCCCCCCATTCATGACTGTCGTATTTTTTCTACTCTCATCGACGTCTCCCCCCCCCCCCTCCTATTCGATGGAATCTATCGCATGTCGACGTCATGTCCCCGATAGCTATATTTTTCTTCAATGTTTAACTTGGAAGTTGTGTTACGGACTAACAGCTTACTTCGATGTTTGGATGAGGATTACGAACGCTAGTCATAAGTCGTTCAACATTTGACATACATTTTTAACCTCGGGCTTGTAATAGCTTTAGAAGTATAAAATCAATATGGAAGAAGTCTGCGGTTGAGAATGAAGACATCATGCGAGACATTTTTCACACCTCTGTCAAACCTTGCATGCTGGCGGTATGCTGTGGGCTTTCCTTAGAGAAAGGAGTGGAAAAAAGGAGAATTCACATCACGTTGACTTGAAATGCGAATTACACAAGGTATAACAAAGTAAAAACGAAAATTAAAAGCAGGGAAATTGCATCCAATGTGAAGGACAAGTTCATACAACGGAATGGCGAACAATTGCAGAGCGATACCAGAACATGGGGGGGGGGGGCGGCGGTCAAAATTTGCATGAAAGCTTGTCGTCATGGAAACAAAATTTGCAAAGGAGCAACTAAAATTCTTACGAATATGAGGACAAAACCTTTGAAGGGAAAGTGGGAGGGATGTCCCATTTCCCCTCCAACTATCACTGCCAGTCTATCGTTCAATATGGTGATCCCTTTTTAACAAGCTCTTGAGGCTTTTTCGGGACACCTTTTTCTTTCATTTCTTTGTATTTTCTATTCATTCTTAGTGTATTACTTGTCTAGATTATAAAATGATTAATGCATGCTTGAATATATTGATGACTTGTTTTTAATTGTACATAATTTTTATTGTAAGAAATGAATGAGAGCTACATGCTCTCCCTCAATCAAAATCAGAATATTACTGAATATATACTGATGGAGGGATGAAATGTTGACTATTCCTCCTGATTTTGACAGTAGCCGTAGTTTAATCTGGATTTCCCCTCCCCCCATGATATCCCAAATGATTCGGGATGATTACTCATTGGTTTTTCCAAACTGATGTCGATCATCATTGGAGCCTAAAGTCAGGAAAGTAGACACACGTGAAGAGTGAAGCTCTTCCCCATATTTCAAATCCCCTCTCTCTCCCTCACTCTGCGCGTTCTCTTTCCCCTTCTCTCCTTTACCTGTTCTTTATCTAAATCTAGATATAATTTAAATTGATACGACTGATGATTAGCCAGAAGACAACCAGACACTAATTTACATGATGGAATGACGCTTGTAGTCCTTGGTTGTAACTGCTTAGAAAGCCATTTTTTCCGGAAAAGGATCATAAATTTAACCTCTCTGACATTTGCAAGAATATCCCCAGAATGGACCAAATTCGAAATGTAATATTTCAGCAGAGATATCCATTTTCAACCCACCGACTAGTGTCACCATAAAATATATTAAATACTATATCAAGACAGGAAGGAAGATGAAGATGTTTATGCCAACGGGTATACCGTTTATCGTTGATGTTGTGCAACACATGATTTATCTTCTATTTTATATTTCTTCTTTGCGGTATAAAGGGCAAGGAGAGAGAAAATAGAAGTGTGAATAAATATTTTCTGCTAGGAATCGTAATCGTGATCCAGATTTTAGAACATACAGGCTTCAGTTATACTTTACGGGGGAACGAGTTGGCTTAGTCGGTAAAGCGACTGCCTGTCGAACCAAAGGTCGTGGGTTCGAGTCCAATAGATGACCGAAGCCTACGTTGTGTGTTAACGTGCCCCTCCCCTGTTTCATAGACGTAGGTTATATTACAGTGGAAAACACTCCGTCCCTCGGATAGGACGTTACATGGAGGCCCTGAGTAAAGAAGAGTCACCACCTTCGCAAGTTAAGAACCCACTGCACTATTCGTACACGAGTAGGGGAAACCCCGGTGTAATGCTCCACCTGCACACCCCAAAACAGTTATATCGGGAGGAGAGACCTGAGGGTTACAGTGATCCAGTTCGCTTTTCGTCTCCCAGGCACAGGCGACGCCAAACAAATTAATAAAAAACGATACTGCATGAATTTGTGCTTGCATATACTGCTGTATTACGTGTGTCAGCACTAATTTTGACATCTCTATTTGTCCCTTTCCCAGGCAGAAGATCCTGGTTCCGCCACTCACTGAAGAAAGTGACAAAATTAAATTTGTTTTGTTTGGACTCCTAGAAGAATTTTTTTGTAATTAAGCACTTATTAAACATAAGCAAATGATGCAAAACAACAAGAATCAGGAGAAAATCAAGCAAATTCCTAGAAGAAATTCTTATCAACAATAAGAGCATCATACCTTGAACTGTTCATTGAGCAGTGTTCCAACGTTCCAACAAAGCATTTTTTCGTAATACATTTAGAGAATTTATTATTTTTTTTCATTTATTTATGTTACTGATACATCAACAGCAGTAAAATGGCAATGCTCAAGTAAAAACAATCATACAAATGAATCAACAGAACAAACTTCCGTATTCAGCGTGAAAAAAATCATATTAAAACACCTGTGAACCATGCATCAAATAATTTCCTGAACGAAATCAACTTTATCCTTATTTTTGGCTCGTTGTTTTAATGATTAAATTGGCAAAAATATAAATTCAGTAAATTATGATCATTCTTATCATAATTCATGTCAAATAAGACGAGTGAAATGAGTGATGCCAAACTGTGAAGCCAATATGCGCCTTCATGGTTCCAAAGCTTTAATTAGGTAATTGTCCAACCGGAAAGCAACTGTTTTTCTTGAACTGCAATTTTATTGACAATTTTCTGATAAAGAAAGGTGGTGAAAAATGATTTGGCTCAAATAATACACCTCGCTGATGTATGTCTGGCAAAGTATTCTATGTCTGTAGAAAGTTATGTGAGATGGAAAGACAAACAAAGTGGGGTACACGATACTGTGAGAACCTCCCACTCATGCAAGCATCTAAGGAGTAAAAGAATGTTTTCGGAGGTACATTTTTTGGTCAACAAAATGACTTTCCTATCCACAATGCCAGCTGGCAGAATGGTCAGTAAATGTTGAGAACATCTGCAAAACGATGCTTAATCTGATTTATAGCAAGGAAATACGATTAACAGCAAGATAACATTGCCATTGTATCTCATATCAAAATACCTGGCACTTGTCTAAGACAATGGCTGGTTCTTTGTAGTTCGATTTCTGTTATTTGCAGACAAGATTCTCTTTACATGGACCATTTTAGAGTGACAAATTGAATTTGAACTTTAAATAATTATGGCAAATGTGGTGTATCTTATTCTTCAAGTTCATCTAGGCACCATACACATTATACATGTGACAAGAAGTCTTGTTGGAAAGGACTGTTTTTTTCTTCTCCAGAATCTCTTCTCACTTGTCTACTGAGTGTCATTAAATCTTTGCTCTTCGCAGACACTTCAATATTGCACCTACGTGCTACATCCTCATACTGTTGGAAGCAGTTGGATTCACTACCTCATGTTGATACCGCTTTAGTACAAACTTGGCATCCTAAAATGCACTGTTGCCCATCATTCCCTAATACATGTTGACAGTAATGTTAGTCAACTGAAATCCGTATTTTGAGCAGTATCCTCATGTTTACCCAAACTTGGCTGTGGGACGCAGTGATTGTCAAAGTTATAGCGATGCCACCGTCCTCCTCCTGCTGCATGTTGACACCTTGGTTATTAACTAATAACGTTTAGAGCATGACTTTTGCCTTTGAATGCCTTGGATTTGACAAGGAGAGAAAAGGATAAGTGAAATGGTATACCTCCCTAAAGGGAGAATGTTAGACATGTGAGGCTCAATAACGAGTTGAGTGCCAGGTTTGATCCGTTACCCTCCACATTCGACATTTGAGAAATCATAACACCCACAGGCAGAGAACAAAAAATTCACCCCCCATACACACACTGACTCAGTGCAAATGCACTGTACATTGCTTTTCCCGCATTTCGAGGCAGGTCTCTCTTCATTTCCTTTAACTTTATTATTGAGCTGTAACACCTTGCCTGGTGTAGCGTAAACGGACAACTAACGGATAGACATTTTGTGAAAGAACTTATCCAGTGGTGAAAGTCGTCCCCGTTGTCATGGTTGCTATGGTGGCTCTGAAGTACGCACGTGAATTTCGCGGCCAACTTTGCGTCTCATTTGCGAAATTCGCGACCCATGACGCGAACTTAGCGTCCCAATCGCGAATTTAACATCCCAGGTCATGAATTTCGCATCCCGGGTCGTGAATTTCGCGACTGGGACGCAAAGTTGGCTGCGAAATTCACGTCGCACATGACCTGTTGTCGAGCGTACTTCAGGGCCACCATATAGGTTGCAGCTCGAGGATCTCACGAACGGACTTCAGTGCCAGTGGTATACATAACAGTTAACATCTGCATTCATTGTTCAATCTACACTTTCGAAACTATTCCATGATATAAAGATGTATGCCATATCCTCTGTTGCATAACCATGTAATATACCCTTTCATCTTATACAGAGTTCACTAGAATGTTATTATCTTGTACTCATCCTTCACTATGCTAAGGACTACGCCCTCCATCACATCGTAAAGATTCGATTTCGATGAGAGTTTTACATGCACAATGAGTCAGACTATTTTGAACTGATACGTTGTCATGTTATTGTTTTCGTTCACATCTGTTGAACATTATCCTTCAACATGATTCATCTCGTTCTTCGTACAATTTCAGTGGGTAATGACGTCACAACCAGTTCTCTCGTCCAATTCTCCAAGCAAACTCAGAATTCGCCTTCCTATACCATGGCATGCCTGCTCTCATTGATGTTATTGACCTTGAAGAATCTCTTTCACGTTGAACGATATTAGAGTTCAGTTATAATCATATCTTCCACAAAACTGAACGATGGTCAACATGGAGGAAGGAGAGAAGGAGAAGGGGAAGGAGGAGGAGGAGGAGGAGGAGTGGGAAAAGAGTTTAAGGAGGAGAAGGAAAAGAAAAGTCAGCAGTAAGAGAAGGATGAGGGGGTATCAAAATTAATAAGTCCCACCAAATATCAATTACTATAAATTCTAATAAAAACTTCAGTTTAATTAATATTCGAAGAACAAAAAGGATCGTTCTCGTAATAATATCTGAAAGCGATGATCCCGCTTCACCATCCACATAGATTGAACATCTGGTAGGACGTGTTATCGATACAGTTGAAAACAAATCATGGCAATGACATGTGTGGCAACGACGTGGATGAAATCAGATATTGTAGAACAGGATACAAATGCGAAAGCAAAGTATCGCAAAAAAATAAAACTGGAAGCGACAAGAACATTTACTGTCACCGACGAACATGCAATCAAACATTTTCTGCATCACCTGTTCTCAGTTTCCATGGTTACCGCCCATAAGATTGCCTCCGCTCGTAACGATATCCTACGTGACATATAGACTAGCAACATTGATATGTTTATTCTAATGATTTCAAATCTACCCTACTAAAAGAAGGCTCAAAAGACTGCACG
Organism: Echinometra lucunter; assembly: GCA_029962745.1. Lineage (NCBI taxonomy): Eukaryota > Metazoa > Echinodermata > Echinoidea > Camarodonta > Echinometridae > Echinometra > Echinometra lucunter. The sequence continues at coordinate 53,517,814 of CM057151.1, forward strand.
CAAGATGTCCTGAAAACAACCCAATTGCACATTTTTCCTTCAACGTGTTTACTGTTCTCTTATTCCATTTCCGTATGTTCCCGGGAGGGGAAGGATGTTGTTGGGAGGGTATGTTATCACTAACAACAACAAGTATGATCAAGTTCTCACGAGTATAGAGACACTAAAATGGTGACCTTCCATCAACTTACGGAATTTGAAAGGAACTGGTCTTAGTACAGTAATGTTACCATCCACATACAGAATATTATTCTTTATAAATAAAACAATATTCGATAAAAACGTCTTGTCTCTTTAATACGAGAGCAATTTTTTCAGACTAATCCGTGTATGTATTTCCTTCGCTCAGCTCCAGCAGATATTACAACAACAACAACAACAATAATAATAATGATGATAATACGATTCATAACTGGGTGGAGAATGGCAAATGTGGATTAATGTCTTGCCAAAAGACGTTAGTGATGGGCGGGGATTCGAACCCTCAACCCTTGGATTGAGAGTCAAGTGAATGAACCACTATACCACGGGACCTCCACTAAAGGAAAGTCACCCAGCATTGCCCAGTGTCCTATCATTACCTTATTCTAGTTTGGAAATAATTGGAGTTGTTCATTCAACAGAAAAAGATATTGCTTTCACAATATTCGTCTTCAAGATTAATAGGCTACTATAGAGTAAAAGATAGCATAAAAGCATGCAAGTATGCCTTTTTGCCCTTTTAACTTTTCAAATATTTAAATTTGCATGTCAAGGAGACATATCATGGCTTTTCTCTACCTTCTACGTTATCCTGACAATAATTTACTTTTTGACTGCTTAAAGAATGATATCATTCTTCCTATCATAACTTTTAAAAAATTGTTAGGATTACTACGCTTCCCGATGACTTTGATATCGCAAGATTCTCCGTGTGAGATCTTAAGGAACACGGTAGCTGTAGTTTGTGATCAATACTGAACAGGGCAAACAAATGTTATGAGTTAGCTACATGTCTAGGGACAAGCACACATATGTCAGGAATCGGTATCATATCTGAACATGAACAACATACAATAACCAGGTCACATGGAGGTTCTGGATATTAAACGTAAGAAGGGGGCGGAGCAAGAGACTAACGTGAAAGGGGTGTAAATTCAATGATGCTAACATCTGAACATGAACAACATACAACAACCAGGTCACACGGAGGTTCTGGATATCAAACGTAGGAAGGGGACGGAGCGAGAGACAAACGTGAAAGGGGTGCAAATTCAATGATGCTAACATCTGAACATGAACAACATACAATAACCAGGTCACATGGAGGTTCTGGATATCAAACGTAGGAATGGGGCGGAGCAAGAGGCAAACATGAAAGGGTGTAAATTCAATGATGGTATCATATCTGAACATGAAGAACATACAACAACCTGGGGAGCGTTTCATGAAAGGACTTGTCGGATGTTTTATCCGACAAAGTCTGTTTTATCCGACAGTTGCCATAGTAACGATGCTTCTCAGCCAATCAAAATCAAGGAAAGATGTCAGATCTGACAACTTGTCAGACGACAAATGTTGATGAAACGCCCCCAGGTCACATCATGCACATGGAGGTTCTGTATATCAAATGTAGGGGCACATACATGTATGTGACCTGTCAGTGCAAACTACTTGGTGAGTGGAAGCAAATGCTTCATAGCACATCATCATGGTAAAAAAAAAATCGTTACATAAAATAGCATGGAATAGAAAGTAACAAAAAAAAAAAAAAAAATTTAAATTTAAAAAAAAAGAAAAAAAAAGAAAGAAAAAAAAAAATCAGTGATCCAAATGAGAAGGCGGAGAAAATATAGGGGAAGAGATATGAGGTTGTTTGAAAAATTAACTATAAATGTTTTACCAATTAATAACTGTGAAGTGTTTGAAGCGAGAAAAAAAAATGGGACAGAAATTATTTTAACGATAAACCAAATTCTGCACAATATCATATTGCATATTCTATCCAGGAGCGTCTCTAAACTAATCTTAGAAAGGAGTGTGCTGGACCCTGAACATATAATTAAGCTTTCAGAATTGACCGAAACTTCTCGATAAAGAGGAACAGCCCCATCCCTCCCTAAAAAATGTGGGCAAGATTGGAAAGTTGCCATTATCAGAGATATCAATGGGGAGGGGGGGTGGGTCAAATTCTCCCTCCACCAACGCACTAATCTTTATACCCCTATCAATACCCTTCTACTACTAATCACAATCTCCATCTCCTTAACCCCCCCCCCCCCCATTACATCTCCATTCATCCGACATCCACATTTCTCATATTTCTTGACAGACCCAGTTGAAACACTCCATCAAGACAAATGTCGGTTTTCCTCCCCCATTCTCCCTCCCTCGTATACGTAAAGTGTTCATGATTTGAATTTACATGTATGTGGCATTGAAACAAACAGGAATTGAAAGCAGGCAATGACACGGTCATGTTGCCGTGTTTCTTGCCAAGAACTCCTCTCGGGATTACGGGAAATTTCGCAATTTTCTCCGAGGAAAGGCAAAGACCCACAAAACTATACCCTAGATCCAAAACATTACTACAGACAGTAACGATAACAAGTCAGGTGATCTAAGAGTAAGACCCTGGTTTTCTACGAAACATTTGGGTTGATGTGAGGGAAAACATACGTAATTTTAGTCAGTGTGAAAGTTTCAAATCTTGATTGGTTTACAAAATGTCTAAAAATCAGATATAATGAAACAGAAAACAACTTTGACACCGTAAGTCTTGTTCAAAACGAAAATGGTGAGAAGTTTTCATCTTTGTGTTTATGCCACTGGTAGTAAAATAATTAAGCACATTATTTTAAGACGAAGAAAAGCTCAAACAAAAATAACTTATAAAAGCATGGAAATTACTTTTGAGACCCTTTAGAAAGAGTCTTGAATAAAGCACGATCGCTGGATCTAGAAGTATCCGCTATAAAACATCGAAGATCCTAGATGTCATGTACGAAACATGTTTGCGCGAGACTTGTCCACGGTCTCAGATTGTACAAATTGCCTTCGAATCTGCGACTTAACCCCAATATCATGACATATTGACCCTTATATGTTTCCAGTTTGGAAAGCCGACATGGGTTTATGAAATTCATGCAGCTCGAACTGTAAAAATATAGGTATTTTCAACCTTTAGCCACACTTTTTCATCCTTCAAATCACAAACTCTATGGCTCTCAAAATATTTTTAGTGAGAGGATGTTTAAAATACTGTCCTACCGAGGACGGCTGGGGGGGGGGGGGGGACGTTGACATCACACATCACGTGGCAGTAACTCTGAATGATAAACAAAGAGGAAAGAAAAAAAAAAAACGTTCGCTCTTAATCAAAGGAGATCAATTACTGATTTATCACTGGACGAATGTTCTTATTCTATATCCTAGCTATCATTTTGCCATTTTGCATTATCAAGGGGGTACTTAACTCGCCTATCTTCGCACAATCAAAGACTTTGAACAAGACACGCAAAACACTTCTTGACCTTTGGCGGTACCTTGGCTTTTCTTTTCAAACCTTAAAAACAAAAGGGAACATATCTCTGACGAACTTTGATTGAACCGTTGTACCTGTTCCCCATATCCGATAGCATCTTAAAGTTAGCCTAGTAATCCTGGGGCAAGGACTTTGTGATTTGGTAGGTGAACCCCTGCGAGTGTTAACTGGGGCTTAATTCAAGTACAAGTACTTTGACCTTCAGATATTTAAGAGGTGATGGAAAGTCATACTTTGTCGGAGAACTTTCCGACGCCATTCTACTGACACATTAGGAGCTTAATTTGTAGTAACAAGGGCTTCCATTCACTTTGTTTAGCATGACTTACTTTTACTTTCTCCTATAGTTTTGGAATTTTTAACCATCGTCGTTTTGTCATTCTCATGCATGGTTCTGTGTCTCTTTCCTTCTCAGCCGTTACCTTTGACCCTTTATATATTCCATTCTGATATAACGTTACCATCTATATGCTACGATATCTTTCATAATATTCATGGAGATAGGGTCTCTGACATATCTTTGCCTTCATAGTAATTCGAAGGTCTCTTAGGACTGTCCATTTGACAATCCTCACATCGACCTCGGCGCCATAGGTTGAACCCGCAATCAATTATTACAACTCTGCTAGGACACGTTGGAATACCAGCTACAGAATCTGGTCACTTCTTATTAGTCAGTATAGGTCTATTCTATCATCATGATCACAGTCGTGGTTCTTGGTACAAAAATTATAGAATTGTTATCAATGCTTACCAGTTTAATAAGAATGATTTCATTTTCTTTGGTTATATACCAAAAAGTTGACGAGAGGGGTTTAAAACTGAGTATGAGAGCAACTAACATATTCCCCCCCCTTTTTTTTTGGGGGGGGGGGGGTTACTACACACAAATTAATGATCTGATAGTCTTTGTACCATCAATGTGTGTAAATCTGCACTGCGTATCGTGACAAAATTGGTGAAGGTGTCAGCTGTCACTGCATGGATATTTCAGGAACATTATAGTTTTGTCAAACATGATGACTTTTTTATGTCAGCCTGCGCTGAGCAGTTGTTTCCCGGAACCAAACTTTCTTAATACTTCAGAAACGTGCATTATCTTTCCTGGATGTTTGCCTAAATGGTCATCAAAGGATATTAAAGATATACTCTGAAAGTTGCCATGGAAACTAATGTCATATGAAGAGCAGTTTCCCTCTATTCTCTCGCATTATTTCGTGCGTGAATGAAACTGTTGTAACATCCCTGGCACGCATCTGCTGGCATCTCAAGGTCAATAAAATACAAAATACGACATCACTGGTCGTTCTCCTTTTGCAAATAAGCCGAATTATTCATGGTTTCAAATTTAACAAAACACGACAGGATGGCATAACTATTAAAATGTCTCTCTTTTTCAGAAGACATGTACTTTTCTTTCGAACAGGCGATGAAATCATGAAGGAACTTTGACATCACCCGATATTTGTTTTTGTTTTTGTTTTACTATGAAAAGGGAACGCCCAAAATGAAACCAAACTGCCAAGGTGATGAAAACATAAACAAAAGGTGGTCCTGACGAAAATTTAGTTGCTGAAAGACTGAATAAAAGGTGGAAAAGAGGGAATTAAGCAAATGGGAGAGAGAGAGAGAGAGAGAGAGAGAGAGAGAGAGAGAGAGATAGAGAGAGAGAGAGAGGGATGTGAACTATTATCCTTGAAAATGTATATCAACAAGGAGTAACTAGGCAAGTAACACTGAATCATGAATGGCATGAACGACTAAACACTAGTAAACAGTAAGCACTAATAAATAAAATAATAATATTCAAAACAGAGTTAAAGCTCTAAGTACAATAAGAGGAAAAGAACATTATATTCACAGAAAATTGAACATGGAGGAAAAAATGATCAGAATATGATGGGAGGGGCTGCAGACTAGAATTACATTCGGTAGGAAGAAAGAAGTATTAGAGGGAGAGAAAAGGAGACCTTTGGAATGGGAGAGAGAGAGAGAGAGAGATATTGAGAGAAATAAAGAGAGAGGGAGAGGATTTGGAATGAGAGAGCTAGCTGTAGAAAATAGATATAGGGAGAAAATTGATAGAGGGAGAGGTAGGGAGAAAGAGAGAGAGAGAGAGAGAGAGACTGATGGGAAGAGTTGGTAAAATCCTCTCAAGCGCTATCATATCTGTAAGATTACTGTGTGGCTGGTACATGTCAAATTCAATTTCAGTGGGTCTGGTGTATTTTGACCTCCTGCATTAACGTATCAGTTAACGATATACAACATCCAGAAAAAAAAATGAGCTGAATACTGATCTCTTTGCCGATATAACGGTAGAGAATGCATAACCATAGAAATTTGTCAAACATTGTCTTTGAGTTAGCCTTTAAAGGTAATTTCAGGCCTACGTGTTTTCCATCCACGTCGATTTTTACTTATATCCAAAGACGGTCATAAAATTCACGAAGGAATAGTAATAAAGATTTTTGTTCTGTTAATCCAATTACATAAACCTACATATCAGACCTTGGTCCTGGAATAGCCTGAAACAATGATGAATTCTGCTTGCCACCGTGATAGGTTGATGTACGTGAAATTTGAAAAATGATTATATTTACTTTTTAAAAAATATATATATTTTTATGTTTTATTGAAACAAATCAAGGGAATATTGGCGTAAATCCGGGGGGGGGGGGTGGGGGAATATATCCCCCCACTTTTTTGAGGGAGGGGGATGGCGTGTGCAAATATCCCCCACTTTTTAAGGAAGAAATGATATTTGAGTTAATCTTTAAATATGATTTTTAATGATCTGTCGTAAACAACCATCATATTTTATAATTTCTATTTGAAAATGCGATTGAAAACCAGAAAAGCGAGGGGTTTTTTGGCTGGCTCGCTTTACTCGCTTGTCATGTTTTCGAATTTTCATTCGAAAATGCGATTGAAAACCAGAAAAGTGGTTATTTTTGGCTAGCTCGCTTCACTCGCTCATATTTTAGAATTTCTGTTTGAAAATAATAATAGAGCACATCTATAACGCGCCTAATACTATGTTTCTAGGCGCTGATGCGATTGAAAACCAGAAAAGTGGTAATTTTTTGGCTCGCTCGCTTCGCTCGCTCGCAAGATAAAAATTAAAATGTGTATAAGGGGGGTCTGTGCAGGTGGGGGAAGGCGTGTGTTGATACTTAAGTGTGAGTTCGACAGAAAAAAATCGGCTAAAAAGTCGATCACCCCCCCCCCCCCCCACTCCTCAAAGTGGATTTACGCCGGTGCAAGGGAATCATATACAGTATTTACACAATTCGAAAAAAACATTACAAAATAACAAAATTAAAAGAACAAAAATAAACAAGTAAAGGCAGAGTAAGTATAGAGTACAGTTATATTTACTTTCTTGATTTGCCTACATGTATATTTTTCCAAAACACCGTAATTCTAGATTAAGCCATCAATATTCTTCTCATCTCTATAATGAAAGAATTACTACATTAAATGAGGAATGCGACATAAAGATCATGATTAACTCAAAGGCAATGATCGTGTCACCTACTTTGCCTTTAGAGGGTAATATTTATTCCTTCAACCATTTTTAGGTTCACTAAAATTAAGCATTCGAGAGCGTTGATCGTGCTCATACCCATTCATCCGACCAATAACATTTGGTAATTTTTGTCGACCATAAATATGGCAGAAATCCAAAATTTTTAGATGTATGAATCAAAATACAGAGTGATTAGGATCCAATTGAAACTAGATTATACATGGGGCACAGTGTTTGTGTACATCCGGGGGCTCGGTTAGTGGCAATCATCCAGCATTACCATGATTACCGATAGAAGGAAAAGGAAAAAAATTCCTACGAACCTACATGTGCAGTATCTCTTTTCATCATTAATTTGATGAGTTATGAAATTTTAGGGGTATATTTTTGACCTACATAATACTGATAATGGTGAGGGTTGATGAGGAAAAGCAACGAAATTCATAAATGAGATAAACAATTGTGAGTTAATAAATAAGTAAATCACACTTTATGTGACAATAACTACATCTACAGCTATAATGTAACAAAATGATCTTAGATATATAAAGTGGACTTTCTCATCCACCTCGCTTCAGTGTGAAAAAAATGTGCTTATCTCATATTTTATTTGTGTTGAAATAATCGCAAATCTCTAATGTTTCTTCTTCACATCCATTTGTTTCGCATGACATCCTCTCTCAAATTGACACTGCTATCTTGATATTATGTGATTACCATGACAACTTGCAAACAAGTTTAGGTATCTTTTCTCATGTTTCTCGCACCGTCAGTCATATTTCAGCAATGCGATCAATTCCAACAAATAGAACAAAGGCCTGGAAAAACGATCAAAATGAATAATCGTGTGAAATTTTGACTATTTTGTCACTTGTTTTGTTGGCAACCTAGACACGCTAAAGTGTTAAAATATTTCCAGCTCCACCCTAAAATTTTGTGACGACGGTGTACCATACCCGACTAAGTTTGACCCAACACATTCAACAGATTTTAAGATACAGTAAAGTACTTTCTTGTCAGACAGCACGGATCACTGTGATCTATTTAAAACATTGCCATAAATAATGAATAGTGACTACATATATAAATGGTGAAATTGATTGAAGATGATAACTTGGCAATACTGGTCTTCGACTTTTATTTTATTTTTTATTTTTTATATATTTGTAGGTTTTATTAAATCATAAAACCAAATCAAGAAAAAATTACAATATCAAGACGTGAATATGTTTAATTTTGTTTTCAAAAATATTTTTTTTTAAACAACGCATGCACACGTTGGTATCAATATGCATAATCACTTCATTTGATAGACGATAAAACAGCAATGTAGATAAAATGCCTTGCTCAAGGGCATAAGTGCCGTGCCGAGCATCGAACCCCGGACCTTCGCGTCTCCAGTCAAGCGCCTTAAATCACTCGACTACGGCACCTCTACTATGTTTTCAAAAATATTGATACTTTATTCACCTAAAGATTTCCAGAAAAAAAGGTGAATCAAATCCTATATGCGACAAGCGATTGGGGAAAGTCGGAGTAAAGTATCAAAGGAAAGACAATATCTAAGGCCACAAGGCCAAGAAAAAATTATATAGGGGTGGAGGTCGAAGATTAGAAATGAATATAATCAAAATCGAAATATCATACTCGAGACTTTTCACCTTCCAAACCATATCAGGAGCACACATAAGATGCCAAACGTTTTAGGGAAATATTTCAATTTTGTATGCCAATGGTGCCATCGGATGGAATCACAGAACGTCTTACAAAATTTAAGTCACAGGTGAGACTCGATCCTTGCAACCTCCAAAGATATGAGGATAAGATGCGGTTACCATGGTAACACCTCTACCTCACAGACCACACACGTCATATATCATGGAAGATAATTTTCCGTCAAAGAATTCGAACAAACATCTCATATCGTGGCCTATGACTAGAGGGAATATTTCCGCTCGACCTTTTTTTATTAATATAAGACGAGGGAAGTTGAAAGGGCAAGATGATTAGCAAATGTTATCTGATAGCTTTCTCTGACACCCCTGTGGGCAAAATAGGTGAGAACAGAGGAATATCAAGTACATGTCGAGGAGGTGGTCATGCGTTTTTTATATCAAGAACAGCCTTGTTATGTTTATACTGTCATGTTTAATCGTTAAAAACAAAGATAAAATATGTTTGAAATCGGTAGTTTACACCTGTCCTTTTATGTTATGGTATCATAATACTCTTTTATCATGTTCATGTATCTGCATGACGATTAGGTAACAGGATCTGGTTTATACCACGAGTATTCGGCTGTCCTGATGTTGAACCCAGAAATGTATAGAATATGGTGAATAATTTGTATGAATTATTTCCTGATGAGTTATACATGTTTAAATGATAAGATTAGAATTATGCTTATCATGAAAAAATATGAAAAAAAATATTCAACTGCGCTTGAAAAAAACCCGAAATAAATATATTCACTCCACAATACAAGGGCAGGCATCATTTTTCAAAACCTGTTTACATGTTCGTGAATTAATGAAGAATATCAAAATTCATTGGCAAATGTTTATTGGCATCATTCCTTTCACAAATAAAAGGGGTAGTGCATCTTACATGGTTACGGACAGGATAAAAGTACTTGACTTAAAAACCATAGTATTTTCATTCCGCATATATCAAATAATTATGAGGTATGCACCTGTTAACAGCAAGCACGCGACGACAAATTGCGCAGTGGACCGTATCTCCTGAACCTTATCATAAATATGATTCTGATTATCAAAACAAACTTCCAACTTCCTCTTTGACAAAATATCTGAATAATAACAAATTAACATGCGATTGAAATTTTGAAAGTGAATATAAAGACGCTTCCTGTTTTGGTTGTCACGACATTCATTTCAAAGAAATACAAAAGGAAGTATCCCCAATTTAGCAAAAACATACTGAAATCTACTCGATAAAGAGTGCACCTTACTCTTTTAATGTTTGGATGTTGTGTTCCGTCTATGTCGATGAAAACTGCCTATCAAAGATAGGAACTAAGCAAGTACACATTACCTGATTACACTTTGGGAAATTTGCCAAGCATTGATCAGTGTGCCAATTACTTGCGACCAAACAAAATTAGCAGAAGTACGAAAATATGTCTTTAAGTTTGACATTCACACTGTGATATTCTAATTGGACTTGCAACAGCCTGCCAAAATCAGTTCTATTTCATATTCCCTGCAACTTGAATTGCACTTGGAAAATTTATTGGTCTATGAGGCTAGTGATTCGAAATTGATGATGTAAATTGCAAGTTTCATCATTTTTGTTTTCAATTCCAAAGTAATTTTTGAAAATACAACTCATTCATGACCACATGTGATGGAAGCTGTTGGGCAATTTGAATAGGAAAACACACAAATCCGGTCATGTTAGCTTAGAGGTATATACAGACTATTTTTTTTTTCAGTGTTCTTGAATTCTCTAAGGAAGTCATTTCCCTTTCTAATTGTTCCTATGGTCAAAATGTTACTTTCATTCACGTCGCAACAATTAGATCATCAAGTAACCAGACAAAATAACCAAAATACATTATATTAATGACTATTCTGATATAGTTTGCAACTTTGCATTATTATGATCTTATTATACTCCATGTGTATACTGGGCTTTCTCGCGTCATACATCGCGATTCCTGATTCTGATCGAATGAAGTGGAATTTGTCTAATGTTTGAATCGCGTTTGAAGGCAAATGTTTGGAAGATGTCCCAGTTATAGGAACATAAATAGCTTAAAGGCAATAGCATCTCTATGCTTAAAGGTCACTAACTAAATACGTTTATTAGAATTGACCACACAATCCAATGCACCATATTCGATTTGAATATTTAATGATTCATTCAATATCATAATTTCAAACTTGTACATCCACCAATCAAAATACTGGCAATTATTTTGGTAATTATTGGCACATTGACCGGAACTTGGTATTGGCCATTTCCTGTTATACCATTGACTAACGTAGCACCTGTTGTACAACGAGCTATACACTTAACAGGATCATGTAGAAATACACCTTTTAAAACTAATGTTCTGATAACAACTCCATCATTAAAAAACAGAAAGGCGTTGTCACACAACAACACAAAATAAGAAGAAGTACAGCCAGGAATATCTTCAGTATCTTGGAAAAAAAAAGGATGAATTACATTTTATGACTGGTTGCGATATTTTCAACCACAATGAACTTAATTATATTTTTGCTTCAAAATATACTTTCCTATACTGAGAAGTAACACATTTCTTCTCACCATGATTCATAGAAAGATATAAATTGATTCGATCGAATTTGGTAAACGAGGGCTTGTATAATAGGCTCATTATCATATTTTAACCTAGATCCAAAGTTACTAATAATAACCATACCGTGTTTTCCATTGACTGCCTGGGCAATAAAAACAACTGACACATATACTACGAACGGAAATCGTTATATTGCTTCCCAATCAGAAACCGTCACCATGTATTGTGTTAATGCGACGTCATCCAGAGTAATGGAAATTGTTACGACAGATCACATCAGGCCATGGTCAAAGGCAGAAAAACTATATTTTGAGAAAATCAAGTCTTCCAAAAATAACCCCAAACCGAAAGATAGTGTTTTTGAGGGGTCAGTCAATGTCCTGAGTAGTCTGTTTGGTCAAATTAATAACAACAACAACAATGGAAAGGGAAAAGAGAGAAAAGAGCTGGGAGGTAAAGTATAATTGAACTTATAAGCAGGAGGAAACATTTAGTCTTTAGATGTGAAAGAAATAATTTCGACTTTGCAAACTCTGCCTCCCACCATTAAACTCAGGGGCGGTGCCAGGGTATTTCGATGGGGGAGGGGGGGGGCAAGATGACCCATAGTTGAGCTTATCAACGTTTTCAATGAACCACTGCCTAACCCAGCTCTCATTCCTTTTCTCCTCTTTTTATTGGGAGAGGGGGGTTCACTGAAAAATCATAGGGAGGGGGCGGTTGCCCCCTGCCCCCCGGTAACGCCGCCCCTGATTAAACTGATGTGATCAAGGTTAAAATATCGTCCCCCAAATTGTTTGCTGAGATTAAACAATAACATTTTTACAACCAACGTACAACACCATAGGTGTAACTGTTCATATGCTCATATTCGGACCTGTCTTCTGGTAAAGTACACTTGCACCTTAGTGAGTACTGGGTAGTATGGGCTAATTGACTTGAATTTGGAGCGGAAATTGAAAAATAACAACTAAAATATCAGAATCTCCTTGCTTTTCGGAAAAACAGACATTGGTGAACATGAGAGGAAAATTCTGATTTGAAATCGTGATCATTACAATAAGGAATGCATTACTGCAAACGTTTTGAAGTATTGAAAGATTCAGAATGGTAGATTTTGCCCTATAGGCCCATAATTCAATTACATAATTGTCAATGAATCCAGGATACATATACTTGCATAAACTTCCCAAATCTAAAAAGGTGTTTGGAAAAGAAATGTTTGATTACAAGAGAAAAAAAGTCCCCAACTTTAGCCTATATATAGAAAGTTGCATATAACGTTGGGGCAAACAATGCAAGTATATTTCATTTGTTGAGGATAGCTGAACCCCGTTATCTAATATTGTTTTCTGGGGTATCATGATACATACATACGTAATCCATAATCACTCTTTTTAAAACAACATGTATACAACTCATTCATTTGGACACAAGTTATGTTTTGTCTACAAGTATTGTGTCAGAGTCTTCTCCCTCCAATTTGTCATCGTGGCCATGATAACCATCTGAATTCCCAAATATCAAATCAAATAAAACTAGGCTAGGTTCCAGACAATGCAGACATGGTAGAGGGGCAGCTTGGTCTTGAAAGGTTCCAATATCAATATGATTCATAAAGAAAGATTCACCCAGTTAAACCCCAGTGGAAGTACCCCTTGCCCATCCCTACGAAACCCTTCTTCATATCCTTTAATCCATTCAACGCGTGTAGATTGAAGGAGGCACCGTTTGCTTGGAAAATGGTCAGCTAAGTTTGCTCTTTATTATTTCATATTCACAAGAGAATTGGGAAATGTAGGTCAGGTTTGTTCCAGGTCTCTGGAAGGGTAGAAAACGACCGAAATGTGATGTTGAACCCCTTTTCAGAGCTTTCGACAAGAAAATCGAATCAATGAAATTACAACTTAAAGTGCCTCACATTATAATGGACGTTGATTGCCAGACGGCGCTGTTGTTAAGGAAAAGACACAGCTCATAATGTCTCATTTTTAAAATCAGATAAATCATGGAAATTTAGTTATATTTATTGAGCAGGTGGTCAGTTTACTACGTGTTCACAATCACTGCATGAATGTGCAAAATTCTTTCATAAAATAAAGAATCTAGGACGAAAACTATAAAACATAAATAATTGAATTTATATGATATAAAAAGACCAACATGAGTTCAGATTAAATAAAGAATCTAGGACAAAAACCATAAAACATACAAAACTAAATTTATTTCATATAAACACCAACATGAGTCAGAATATCAGGAAGAGAGACGCGAAGGTTACAGCTTTTCCCCGCCCATGCAGGCGTAGGTGACGCCAAATACATGAAGAAGAAGAAGAAGAAGAAGAAGAAGAAGAAGAAGAAGAAGAAGAAGAAGAAGGAGAAGAAGAAGAAGAAGAAGAAGAAGATGATGATGATGATGATGATGATGATATCGAAAATATCAATAAATTGTAGATCCTTAGTTAATGTATTTTCGTCCATGCATGTGGATAAGGTGTAGACTATGCCAACGGGCAAAGCAAGAAATTGATAGAAAATCGTTGCAAATAAAAGTAGCAACTACAAACACGATGAAGGATTGACGCTCACTTAAACATTAACGACTGAGATTATATGAAACACAAGCATTACGCATATAAATTTGAAAATATAAAGCAATATTTCTGTAATCGAAATATGTAGAGGAAAATTTGCTAAAGAAACAGTAGCAATCCTGGCCTTCTCTTCAAAATCTTTCCTCCGAAGTGAACTAACTTTGCATAAAGAGATTTAAGTCCTAATAAAGAAAATAATAAGCATACCCATTGTTAAAATTTAAAGAGAAAGGACAGCAAATACATTGTAAACTGTGTATCAATGAAAGGGTCAAGAATGAATATACCATAACCTATACTATGTCTTTTTTTAATGGAAATGTATTAATAAAAACCACAGAAATACACGAGAATATGAAATATTCAAGGTAAGACCAGTAATCTCTTATTTTGTTTCATTAAATCAACAATTTTTTCCCCGATTCGACCTTCATGTCCCCCTAAAACTTTCAAAAGTACACAGGCAAAAAGAAAAAAGTCAGTGTTTTCATATGCTGGATTAGCACCTTTTTGTCTGTGAAATTGTCGCGTAAGCATATCCTGGGGTGAAATGAGTCTCTCATAAAGTTCACCCATAATCCATCTGAAATATGAAGTTTGAAATCTCCCGCAGTCATAAAATGCAATGTAGTCTGGAACTCAATACTCTGTTTCGACTTTTAAAAAGATGCTTGATAGCTTCATAATGCATTTCTTTTTATGCTTGAAGGTAAAATATAATTCATTCAGACTTATTTGTGATTTCTAAAGATCTTTTATAGGTCCATGGTGCAGTGTCTTCTTTTACACTATAAAGGTGTTGAGCAAGATTTAAACAGGGGGCATGCATATAACACATTTTGACTACGTAACAAAAAATCTGAAAAAGGATATCAAGCTAGATAAGGAATCAGAACTTTCTCCGACTTCTCTCATACATTTTTTTTTTATAATACACATACATTATTTTCGTAATGACCGCGTGAGAAATGTAACGTTTCCGCTCACGACAACTAAAAAAAAAAGTGACGGGTGTTTGATCATTGGTGTGAAATACTTTTGCAGGTACCTTTCCTATAGATAGGATTTACACCTGTGCCTGTAGCTTCACTTTTTTTTTTTTTTTTTTTTTTTTTGGGGGGGGGTACTTATTCACTTGATGCTTTATGTTTTAGTGGTTACTCACATAGCGCAGAGCTAATAGAATAACGATAACGAGTGATGAAATCAACCAATGTGGATGTTAAACGATTCTACCACTAAACATACTACATCTTTTACACTTTTACACTTTTTTCCCCTCACCCCAGCCTTCAGTTAGTGTTTACAGACGGTAGATGCTCGGGGCGCCTTCAGAGTCCGTTCCTTAGATTTCATTGTTATCCTGGCAAAGCCCCTAAAATCGTAATCATATCGGAAAAAAAATTGCCTTTTGTGGTGACCGACTAATAGCGTCAAATATGATCACGGCATTCGTAGGATACCTTGACAAGTTTCAGTGCATGAAAATTGAAGGACCAGTATTTTGTTCTGTTAGCAGGGTTATGTTGTTACGCTCATATCTGGCGGAAATGTTTCCTATGTTTTGTATTTGACGAAAATTTGATTAAATTAAGGAGAGCCAACATGAGATTAATATTAATAATAATATTTTTTCATAGATTAACTCCGGCTAAAAGAAGCAACCAACCAACCCCCAATGTGACAAAATTTCCCTTGATTTTCATTAAGGTAAAATTGGCAAAATGAGATAGCTTTGTAAATTGAATGCTAATAATGAATGCGACTGATAACATACCGTCAAGTATGGCATTGTGCGTATCAGTTATATATTTTGAATGCCATTCTCGATAGACAAAAGAAAAAAGAAAGAAAGAAAGAAACAAACAAACAAACAAAAGCTCGTGTCATTACTTGGGATTATTTTTGCTAAGAAAGGTACTGGAATACATTGCCACCGCTTACATCGCAACACGTTTTAATTGTAAATGTTTGTACAGTTCAGTCTCTATACAGTAAGCAATTACAAACAAAACGTGTATGCTCATGATACATTTGATAAGAAATTCAAATTTACATGTTAAAGGTGTATAGTATCGATCATCAATGGGGTTCTCATACGTACATGTCATGGCCGGGGGTGGGGGTGGAGCGTCTTTCAAAGTGTGCGTGTGTGAGTGTGTGTGTGTGTGTGTGTGTGTGTGTGTGTGTGTGTGTGCGTGCGTGTGTGTGTTGGGGGGTGGCACTGTGTTCCCTGCCCCCCGGGAGGGCCGCCCCTGCTATTGATCACGTGTTTAGTGAAGTTCAAAGGAGCTGTAAAATGTAATGAGATCCTAGATGTGCATCTCAAATAACAACATGAGTTCTAGATTCCGCACCTGCTTCTGCAGGATTATACTGACAGCTGTCATATTCAGGATTATATGGTAGACAATAAAGTCAATCAGGATTACTTCACTTCTGTTTTGGTTAATGATTCTCCTGATACATTCGTGCACTACTGTTTCTGTATACTCATGTTAAATCCACATTTAGAAACGTGGCAGGAGGTGTAATTGGTCCATCTATAACAAGCAGACGAATCTTCTTGAAGGACAGTGAAAATCTGCTTTAATTGTTTTGTAAACATTCCTTTTCAGCTTTTTCATCGCCTAGATTTGCACTGTCTCTGCGGTAGAAAGGAGAGCAATTGTTTCATTTTGTCCGTCATTGTTTGCCTGCGACACCCCGATGTGAGATAGAATAGGTGGGACTAACTAGAGTCAAGGGTCCTAAATGGCTACCGAGTGGGTGCTATATTTGCATTGACGCCTAGCCGATGAAATGCAACTGATTAATCTTCAGGACAAAGTAAAACTATCGTTGACTATCGCTGTACCGGCCATCCGCCTCTCATGACGAAATAACTCTCTGTGTTTGCTCTTACGGGTTTAAGAGTGTCATCTATAAACAAGATACTGAGAAAAGAGGAACAAAACGTCTTTTATAATGCCCACCCGTTTAATCCAAGAACAAAACGAAGGGTTGTTAGAAGTGACTTCAAGCTTTCCCAAGTAGCCGCCCAAGCATATAGGACCAGTGCCGGATCAGAGTATGTCCCCCCCCCCCCCCCCCGCTTTTGAAAGTAATTAAACCTCAGGCATGTGAGTCCATAGTCAAAAGTCATCCATGGTTACTTGCCATGCTTGCTTCTACTATCATAAGATGATGAACTGGAGATTCAATCATCAACTTACCAATTTGTCCATGGATTTGATGTTGTCCAATTTATCCATGGATTCAAAATGTTGTCAGTATATATTTTATTCGTTTTTGTCATTCATCACTATTTTAACAGCATTTTGTATAGTTCCCGCTATTTCAGTAAAATTTGACAAAACAGAATGAATACTATCTCACTGTTAAAATGCTGCAATAGAGAGAAAATGTATGTAGGCGTATGCCTTTTTTTCTTTCACAAATAAATAAATCTAAAAAATCATATACGCCAAAGAAAAAAGGTCATTTGCCTACCAATTGAATAACATAAATGATAGCATGAAGACATTATCAATCTTATAAGTAGCTTACAACTGGGTAGCTCAATTCTTTTATTAGAAGCCTACACCGAATAGGAAATGAGGGAACCCCGCAGAAAAAGCAGTTTGTTTAAAAGTGGTCCATACTTTCGCGTTTAAAAAATACTTTTATGATTGTTTACCATGATCTATATGATCTAGAGTGTTTTCGTCATCGCAATTTACCCCTTACCATCTCCTCACCATTCCTAACGTTTCTAAAGTAACCATAATCAGCTCCTAGATGGAAATGGCAGTTACTTCCCTAAAAATTACTGAATCCCATGGAGGCTGACAAGCTTCATTGAGTAACATTTTGATATGCGTGATGGGAGACCAAAGGTATACCGTGAAGGTGCTTTGTTGGTGACGATTCGGTCGTCACCAACAAGCGAGTATGAAATGCAACTTATGAGACAGCGAGGACATTGGTAATTCCTTGCATTTAGCATGTTAAGTAAATTTGGAGAGCTTTTAAATAAAATTATCTAAAACGATTAGAAAGATACGTAACAGGCCATTGTCCAAATGTATTGAAGGCTACATAGTTATGGCATTCTTTAGTCAGTTATTGGTAGACATGTAGATGTGAATGCTTTATACTGCAAAATATATAATTATTGGAAGATTGGGTATTAGATGGCGTCTTATCTTCAAGTGTAGATAACAAAGTATAAACCTGTTCATGACTACATGTTTAATTTCCATCTTACTCTAAAACATCTTTAAAACGAGACAACTTGCTGTCATAATGGGTCCTCTTTTTAAAAAGGACGAGTGTTCAGGAGAGTCGAAGAGAATGACGCGATACATCGCAAACTTGCTTCTAAATCTCATAAAGTTGCCTAATGGGGACTTGACTAAAAAAACACGGGATCAACATCAATGTGGTGCCTACCAAGTAATGATCGACACAACGTGTTTGTTGATCAATGATCACCACAGGTTGCAGAGACAGTTACCACTTGACCGTTAGAAAAGACTTTCATAACCATTGTCATGTTAGACTATATAGTCCACCAGTGGTCATTGATGTGACCACTCGAAAATCTTTGGGCCCAGTTCGAGTTCCATCGTCATGGCCAGTGCACTATGATATCACAGTAGGGGTGAAGTACCCTATCGAAAGCACAGAGACACCGGGATACACATTATTCATTGACAATGTACTTGAGACAATACTGTTGGATGCACAAACTCCGTCATTAAAACAGGATGCACAAACTCCCATGGACATTCTATAAGACGAAACCACATTCAGAATCACGTATATTTCACATTCATTGTCGTGCAAAGCATGAATATTTATCAACGATTCCTAAAATATAATAGCATATTAGGTTCATTCTGTTTCCTATTATATGGATTATCTTCATATTAATGTGAACATTATCTCTTTACCATTATGCTTCTCAGTCTCGTTTATTTTCTCTTGCTTCTAATTAGCCTTGGGTTTGCGTGAGAACGAAAAATACATCCCCCTTTCCATCTAGCACGTATTTAACGTTATTCTATAAATTTCAATGTACCCTTCACGTCGGACATCAATATCATAAATCCCCAACCCAAACCTTGACCATGTCCAAGCATGATCCACTGGAGATATACCACGACGTCCATTAAGCCATTAGATTCTCAAGTAATTTATGAGTCTCCCAGATATTGACCACTTGACGTATGACGCAGAGATTTATCCCATTGTCATGGTCAGTCAATAGTGGTCACTCGAATGGTCATACGCTTGACCAGTCCTCCTCGCTATGAATGTGACCTGATGAATGGATAGCATCCTCGTGTTCACTTCACAGGACGACGTCAAAAGTCCCAAACACTTGAAAAGTGGGTCCCTAAGAAGATGGAGGGACCAAATCTGTTGAACCTGATATGAAATTGCTACTGTAGGCCTAAACAAATTCTCGTAATTAAATTGAATTTAAGGCAGACAAGTCTTTGCTATTTAATTAATAAATATGGCAAGTACTTGCAGCAGGATGCAATTAGATAGCTGCAAAATTTATTTAACTTTAAAACACATCAACTTAATTGACCATCTTTTAAACCATCGTGGTGGGAATGAGTCATTACCATGTCAACATCGTTCAGATTCGAGTGTAGCCTCGTCTCATTGGTTCGCTTTGATCTTTCGTTTTCTTCACTTTCTCGGAAATAAAATGATCACCATGTTGCAGTTTTCAAAGGAATAAGGCTCTCAAGATGTAAACATCAAGATGAATTTATCTTGACACTTTTAAGTGACTGAATTATGGTGCATTGCCCGCTTAGAAGGTGGCATCTAATTTAGTGGAAATCATCTTTACTCCTGCTGGCAGAGAATGCTGTCCAAATTGAATCAAACGAAATTATGTCTCTTACCCCAGCCCCACCCTCTTCTCTCTTTCTCTCCCTTCATCTGCTTGTCTCTTTCCTTTTTTCCACCTTTCACTCTCGAGTTTCACTCCCTCTCAATTTTTCGCTGGTTTATACCCGTTTCGTTTATTCCTTTCTGCTGTAGACATACCCTCTATCCGATCCATTGACATGACTGAGATCAGTTTTTTATCTTATTTGCCGATGATGTAAGTCTGTCATTAGAATTTTGCGCGCTCTCTCTCTCTCTCTCTCTCTCTCTCTGACCATATTTCTCCCACCATCTGCCAGTCTCGTCGATTAAAATGAATGACCGCGATCTGCACCTCATGTGATGACAGGCATATAGAAATTAAACTCCCATCAAATTAACACTGTGAGGTATGTCTGTCTATCATGATCACTTCTGCTCAAGCATTCAGAATGTTAACATGAGTTAGTTCAATCCATGTTGATTGCCACGTCTCCGTGAATTTACAGAATCACTGCAGACAGGTGTAAATTCCCTGATGATCACTTACCCCTGTTTCACCACCTACTTTACAATCATGCCTAAAATCCGCAAGATCCCATAATTTCTGTTGACGAGCACCTCTGCCCGTATGATCTTACGCCGACAATTACGCTTAAAAATTTGCAACAAGTAATTTGTTGAAAAGTTTTCAGCGTCACTGTCGGCATATTTGGTCCGATGCCGTCCCCCATTTAAATTAGTATAACATCGAAACAGTTTCTGTCACTTGATGCTTAATGTATAAGAGAACTCAGGGTCGTATAGACATAAAATGAATGTGAGAATGATTTATAAAGACTGACGTCATTTCATGTAAGTAAGTTGTGCCATGTGACCCGAAGCATTTATCAGTAAGCCCACACTTTCATAAGATATACGACATTCAGTGCGCGCTATCGACATAGATTACACTGCTCTACTCTAATTGAGAAGTTTTACAATTTAGAAGTGAAAGTGCAATCAGAAAGAGATATTTCATTCCGATGAACCTCAATGAACGGAGCTCACAAAATAATGAACTGTGAGGTTGTCTCACTCTAGTACTAAGGGCTAGAGAAATGATGAAAAATTTTGAAAATGGAAATAAAAATGGCTCATTTTTCGGTTATTTGATTGTCTTTACTCCCACCAATTGAAATTCAAAAATAATATATTTGTATGCAGAAATTGCCCCCCCCCCCCTCTATTCTGCAAATTGATCTTCACTGAACTGAACTCCACTCAGCTCTGAATTACTTGTGCCGTTCAACGATGAGTATAATCTTTCGGGTGTTTTGCCTCCAGAACAGTCCAACTGCAAGGGCTTCGTCACTCTCAACCATGACTTTTACCAACATCGTCTATAGATAGTGTATACAATGAGATAGCACATGTCGACCAAATATCAACAATTCTCCCTCTAACATGTAAATAGAGATAGGGTCGGTAGACGTAAATCATAGTACGTCACATTTGTTTGATGAAACCGTAATTTATCATATGAAAAAATACTTTTACTGCTCCTTAGTTTCACCATAATTTGACCAACATTTTAGAGGGCGAAGAATGTCTGGTGCAGTATCTATTTCTCTCCCATGCGCATGAAGTAGGACGGCAGTCAAGTATGATGTGGGTTGACAGAGAGGGAGGGATGGGGGGGGGGGGGGTAAAGTCACCGAAAAAGAGAATGATGAACTAACTTTGACCCTCTTGAAGAGGAACTGTATAATGATGGTCTTGGATGGAGCTAACTCACGATGAAATTGATGATTCCTTTGTATCATGTATTCTGCCAATGGTGTCAGCCATTGGAGAACCGAAACATGTTATTCCAGTCAGAACCATAAATCGTACACATGATCGTACACATCTATGGCGAAACAAGAAAGAAAAGGACAGACGTGTACATGGTGTAATTGAATTTGTGTGAACCTATCCTGCGAGGGTGTCTGTGTGTGTAGGGGGGGGGGGGGGGACAGATGGGGTGGCAGGGATGGGGTGGGAAAGCAATGCACAATGGCATGGGATACGTACATGAAATCATGGTTGTTACATGTATGCCAGTGTTAGGATTTGTCCAACTCAACATCTTGCAGGAAAGAGTCTGTGTTATGGCATCAGAGATAATCATTATTATACTTGTTAAATCACTGATATAGCAAAAAGAAGAAAAAAGATATCAATCAATGCCTGCATGAGGATGGCCCATGCATTCAACAAGAAATTCTAGCTTTGTTGAGGAGTTCTATTTGTTTGAATATTTTATTCGAATATTTTATTCGAAAATTAAAACAATATGTGTATACAAATAAATGAATACAGGATATTTAATCATCCGCTTTTAACAAATGCACTCCCATTAGACTTTGGTTAATCAAACAATTTAACCCCTAACATGTTAATCACACAACTAAACGTCGCATGATATCCTTGAGCAAACACCCATCAATGTTTTATATACTCATTATGATAAGGAATATTGCAAATACAGAAGGCCATAAAAGTATTCTCTGAAGTGAATGAAAAGCAGTATTTCATACAAAATGATACCATGTTCTTTGAATAAGGTAAATCCACGTACACTGTACCCTTATGAATAACTGATTCTTCTCCCTTTCATTTTATCATGTTGATAGACAATAAAAGACAGACAGAGAGACAGGGAGACAGAGACAGAGAGAGACAGAGAGAGAGAGAGAGAATGAGAGAGAATGAGTACATACTGAAAGAGAGAAAGAGAGGGGGAGGGGACTATGGTTGGGGTAACCCCGAGAGTGGAGAGGTGGAGGAGAGGACTGAGAGAAATAGAAATACATGTATTACTAAGAGAGAGAGAGAGAGAGAGAGAGAGAGAGAGAGAGAGAGAGAGAGAGAGAGAGGGAGGGAGGGAGAAAGAGAGAGAAAAAAGATAGAGAGAGAATGACAAGGCCAATAGAACAGAGAATGACGTTTTTAGAGAGAAAGAGTATCAACAACCCATGAAATATGAACATGGAGGCACTTTAACATAGGTCTAATCAAACAAACATATTCCTTCACACTAACATCAATAACTCTCAGCTTACACTCTTAAAACACATTTCTGACGTTGAATGATGGTATGAAAACATTTGTAAATCAAGGAGTGTAGATGGTGATGACATCGCATATATATTTTTCTTGTTTTTAAGGTACTTCAAAGCTATTTTATGCATAATTTCCTTCCAATTTCATCTCTCTCTCTCTATCTCTCTCTCCCCTCCCGCATAATGCTCATCTCATTTTTTTTTCCATACGTTGCTTAAGCCAATACGTAATAATACAGTATGACCGACAATGGGCTCAAGTCATTGTGGGGCACCGCTTTTGAATAGGTGGAAAAAATATGAATGAACACGAACACCAATTAGAGACAGGGGAGAGATGGTGGGAGAATGGGTGTATTTTCTTTACACGCTTGTTTCTCCCTCACTCTCTTCGTTCGTTCGTTCGTTCGTTCTTTCTTTCTCTTAATTTTTTCGGCCATTATGAATAAGAGTGTGTGTATGTGGGGGGGGGGGGCATGCTCCACTGTACCCCTCTGCAGCACTGATTTCTGTACTAAAGGGAGCATTTGCAAATCGTAGGTGATTTTTCTGCTCCATTCCACATGGTCATCTTGTTATCAACAAGTTCATCATTTTATCCCATCATCGTGATGATAATGGCCGAGGTGGGATCGCTATTCGAATGACAAACTGGTCGACATCCCGCTCCTGACATCCGAGTCGATGAAAATATGTGGATGCCTTCCCGGGACAGGTGGCGCTGTATTTTGGGAAACATTCTTTCTTCGACAACCATATCACTTCAAAAGAGAGTGCTCGTTACATGTATCATGTCAGCTCTGAAATAGTGACCTCATGAAGATAGGTATGCAGCTTGTTACCTCTCGACGCCCCCTCCTAACGGATCAAACACCTCTCATAATAGTAATAGGTGTGACAATTGTGAATCCTAAACGATTATTATGAGGGACGTGACTTATCCTACTGCTGAATACATAGGCCTATCAGGATCGTGTTCCATGTTTCTTTTTTCTTTTCATTTAATCACTGAATTCCCAAAACCTAGAGCTGTCGATAATATGAATTTACGTGTAGGAGGGTGTCTGCATATTCCTAACATCATGAATATTTTGTTTTCTAATTTCTTTTGTTGCTACAGTTGTATATCCAGATCCTCTTATGTAGCATTACAGATTTACATTCTGATATTTTTCATACCCATTATAATCATATCATAACTTGATTTTGCTTATCGTTATCTTCATACCGTTTATATATCTTTTATAATTTCCCTTTCATATTCATGTTTTTTTTAAATCTCAGGACCTTGATGTAAAGGAGTTTTTAAACTGATCTTTGTCATCCTGAACAAATGTTTCAATAGATGAATAAATGAATAAATGTTTCAATAGATGAACAAATTAATAAATAGATGAAAAAGATTTTTTAAACTGATCTTTGTCATCCTGAACAAATGTTTCAATAGATGAATAAATGAATAAAATAGATGAATGAATAAATAAATAAATGAATATTTTGTTCTCATTTATTCGATTAAAGATTTGTTTCATTTCATTCAAACCGTCACTTATATCTTGATTCCGGTTTTTAGGTCTCCTGAAGATAAAGTCCGAATAAACAAACAAACAAACAAACAAAAAAAAAAAAGGAAAAAGCGTTAGTTAAACATACTGAAAATTTTCCCCGTTTTGCACAATGACGAGGAAGTCATCCACAACCTGTAATTTTAGACTCACTAAATTCGTAATAGCTTCAAAACGAAATTATAATGTACCAGAGCGTCAAATCTGCTCTCTTTGTGAGAAACATTTCTAGAAGGGAACTAGTGAAGAAAAAAGGTAATTCTAAATCGTCATTTCGGGACTGTCCAAATGAAACAGATATGGGTAATAAAGTGTGCAGTGAAAAGTTACGCTTTAATCTCTCAATTTCCTTGCCCTTTTAGAAGGAATATAATTGCCTCTTATTTCCCACTTCCAGATTCCTTGTTCTATAGTAAAAAAACGACGATTACCTGAATGACTTATCTGATAGCTCATTAAATATCACAATAAAGAACGAAAAGTATTTGATATGTTTTGCTCTAACTTATAAGATGTGTCCTTGAAAATTTCATTATAGGTCAGCTGTGAGATTTATTTTTCAAACACAGTTATTCACTTATCGATAATAGTTTATGAAAAGAGGTTGGAGAGGCAATTTGGTTAGAGACCCAAACTCTATTATCGACAAGGTTACTGTAACTAAAATCGAAATCGCCAATGAAATCACTCCAAGAATTACAAGCACTAATTTGCAAACATCCAATTTTTGTTGTCTGATTTACTGAAAATTTATAAATGGCTTTGGGGACGTGTTCAAGGCCTTTGAATCAATTAGATGAAAGGTAACTTTATGGGTAATCATTTTCACAGACTAATTTGTTGATATGGGAATTCACAGCTCAGTTTAGACCATGATACTCAGCAGACACAGCACGAATTCAGGCTTATGATTCTGATTTTAGATTGATGGTAGTGTGCAAAGTTTGTTTTGCTACACACATGTCCAGACGAATAATAAGAAAATTAACTCAACACAACAATTTGTAGACCAGCGCCTGACAGACAATAGACTCATGGAAAAAAATAGCAAATCCGGGCGATTGGAAGATTTTGAAGCTGACAGATAAATTATTAGTTATTTTCAATGTGGGAAAGAACGAAAGAAAGCAAGAAAGAAAGAAAGAAAGAAAGGAAGGAAAAAGTGCACGGTGAGACGGGGTAGAGGGAAGCAAAATGAAAAATGAAAGAGGGTGATCTTCACCAAATACAGGTAACCAATTTTCTAATAGGGTGACGAGCCTAGCAATAAATTGGAGGTTAATGACTGGTTGAAATGGTAAAACCGGATTGGTCAGACTTATTCAGACCTGATGCATGAAAAAATGCACTATTCCCTTTAAAACGAATGGGGGGGGGGGGGGGCACCAACCTTACCCGACAAGGTATGCCCTACCTCTCCAACCTAACATTTTGAAGAAGACCCTTGACTCTCATACGAGAGGTCCTGGGTTCGATCCTCGTCTCTTGCTTACATTTTGGAAGGTCTTTTACCCACATTGTCCCTTTCCACTAGTCTTGAAGCGGTACAGGGCAATGATGCATGAATGATAATTAGCAGGGCCCCAAGGAAGAGCAGTACATGTATCTAATGAAGTAATTCTTGAATTCTTGGTAAATAAGAGCATACTTTTATGATTGCCATTAACACAACTGTCCTCATCAATTACTAGTACATTGGTACTGTTTGTCAATTTGTGGGATCATTTGAGAATACTGGAATGTTGGAAGTAGACCGCTAAATTGTGTTTTTGATCATGTTATCAAGCAGTTGATTTATGAAAGCACATACAACATCTCTAGTACCTCTTCGATCATTTCCACTTTACTGAAAAGCCTGGTAATATTTTATTGATATGGTAGATTTCAGATACTGAATGAACAAAATACCCAGCACTCTAAAGGATTATTAGGCATCATTTTGCGTGAGCTGGCATCTCTTGTGGTAGACCTAATGGGGCGGAAAACAATCGAGGATGACAAATTATACATCTCGATTTTCTTTCCATTCAACAGAGCAGGTACCATTTATTTTCAAAGGCGAGTGATTTATTCTACAAAAATTACCCTTCCATTGAAACACAGTGTACATGTATGTTTCAGATTGAAGGAGTGGGGGTGTCACGTGAAGCCTACCATGTCTCTGACAAAGCCTGCATTAAATTGCTAGAAATATGTGTAAAATGAAAACATTTTGTGATACCTGTGGACCCAAAGTATCACACATAGTCATAATGCTACCTAACCGCCCCCACCTATACCCACTCGAGACGTTTCATGCATAATTCAAAGTAAAAGAGTAAAGGTGCGCTGAACATACCAGGGAACTTCCCCTGAAACATACTAACTGTGTGTGACTGATAATGCTTAGCCAGACTTCACACACCTTTTTTTTCTACACACCTCTTTTTTCTGCTTAGAATCTGCAACTTAGCTCTAATGAGAGGGTGTTTTATTACATTACGACCACGGAGTGACACTAGAGAGAAACATGAATGTCATACTGTGAAGGCATAGAGTGAAGGTGAAGGTAACCACTAAGAAGTACTGTAAACTTTTCTTGGCGAGGGGCATATCCAAAACTATTTCTGGTACGGGTGCCAACGGAATGGTAAGATGGGCAAATCCTCTTCCAGATACCCCGTATGTCTACATGCACATTCATCAGTATCGTATAAATATAAACCCCTTTGTTATAAACTTTCCCGAATAATGGACAAAAAATTGAACAACATCATAAAGGAAAAGAATGTCCGAGTAAATGTACAACTTCATCCATTGCTGATGTCATCACTATCAAAGCATCATCACTAACATCACCAGCATAACAGCCACGTGATTCCGTCTCTCATCAATTACCATCGTCAAACATACCTTATGCAGGTTATGCTAAAACACCTATAGTCAATCGTTTATCACTGCGATGATTCAAAGCAACTTTACACAATGTTTATCATCACGAATGCCAACAGGATGTTTTTATCCAAAACAGATATAACATTGTACTTTTCTGTTAGACAAACATACACTTACACGAAAATTAGGGAAATAGGGAAGAAAAGCATAACGTACCTAGTAAAGTGAGAATTTTTTCCTCCGTCTTCACATCAAAATCTATCGAAGCTCCTGATACAGCATCGTGACTAGCCTCAAGCTTTAAACCTTCCTTGGTCATCATCCTCGACATATCAACAACCTCCTCGCCATCTAGATCTCTCGGGCTCGGGTTCGTCGTTAGATAGAACACGTAGTTCTTCCCAGGGATGACATCGGCCCAGCACAGTCGTTGATCTCCGAACTTCTCAATGCGATAGACGTTGGGATAATAGCTCCGATATTCCGCTTGAATTTCATCTTCGGCTAACGACGTCGCGTTGTCGAACAATTCATATCCCTTGTAGACATCGGCCACGAGTACATCGGCGGGGTATGTGGTGTCCCATGATCGTTGATGTCGGAAAGTACGAAGCACAGTTCCTGAGATGATCACGTCAGCTAAAGCAGTCCTTTTCTCCACTGATATTGGCTCAAATTCATTCAATTTCATTAACACACATCCGTCAACCACCACTGAAATCAAAATCACCACAAAAGCTCTTCCTAATGTATTTGCTGAAAGACGTGAAATGGATTTTCCACGAGCCATTCTAACTGTTGGTCTCTTTTCACTTAATATCAAATTAAATTTTAAAGAGAAATCCATGTAATAGGTCGTCGCTCGGACAAAGAGATCTCCTTCAACAGTATGATTCCCACCTAGCCTTCACCTCTCCAAGAACATAAAAAGAAGTGGACACCAACACCTTCACCCTTGGGTTAAAATCTAACTGTTTGACATGATTTTAAAAAGTGATGAAAAACTGAAGACTGTCAAAGTAGAATCAATGTGATGATTCCTCCTGTGTCAGAAGGCCTCCTAATGCAGAGACTGATTAGGTATTGTGCCACATCTATACATGCTACAGCTATTTTCATGAATGTATAATTAGAGAGCGTTGACTCCTGCTCTTTACATTCTGGGAGAGCTAATCCCAACTGAAAGACCGTTGTTAGAAACCCCAAATAGGATGAACTTTTGTTCCTCGCTGACTCGCAACCAATCTCTCCGCCCTGATCCGCAAAGTGTTGCGGCTGGATGAATGGGACCAGCTCTAGACCGTGTTTAATACGATAAAGTTTAAATCACACATCATTACACACCTGTAGGTTCATTCCACCTTAGTCCTATGTGGTGTCATTCCAGTGTGCTCTCGATAAAAGGGAAGGCACTGAATGAAATAATAGTAGGACATCGAGGATTTGCTGATCCCCGGAGCTCTTGCGGTGGCTCTCTGTACTATGCGCTCGACTTGACTGAAGTTCAACAAGCATCGTCTGCTAATTCACGCACTGGCCACTCACAGTACTCCAAAGTTCGGAGCAACTACACGCATGCGTAGATGAGAAATTGTATTTTGTCGTCTGCTATGCCAATACTATGCCACTAAAAATGATAATGAATAATAAATGAATAAACAGATAAATAGATAAATAAATAAATAAATAAATAAATAAATAAATAAATAAACAAACAATTAAACAAACAAATGAATGAATTAATGAATAAATAAATAAATAAATAAATAAATAAATAAATAATAAATAAATAAATAAATAAATAAATAAATAAATAAATAGATAAATAAATAAATAAATAAATATAAATAAATAAATAAATAAATAAATAAATAAATGAAAAGACTATGAAACAGACCATCCAGTGTGTCTTCTGGGACATAATCACTTTAGAGGGCAGGAGTATATATATTTTGACGATGTACCTTCATCTGTTCCTTGTCAATGGGCCTGAGATATTCGAAAGACTGAGCAGAATAAAGAGATCATAACAATATATTTTGCTAATTTTTTGTTTATGTGTGTAAGTTTATTATTGATTCATATCAGTCATGTCAGTGAAGTTCAATAAAATTATAATACAATACATATTCACATTTTCATGCATTTCCTGATTTAAGTACCTTTATGTGTTTACTCAGATGGTAAGATCTCATTAATAACACACTTCAGTGTCATGCCTGGAGGTGATATAGCTCTAATTTTCTCCTGAAATTCCTTTATTACCAAAGAGCAGACAGATGTTTCCTTTCAACGCTACTGAACATTTTTGTTCAGCGTGATATCGTTTCTAAATTTTATATAAAACAGGAATAAATTCCTGTCTCTAAAAAGATGTAAGATCTGAAACCCCCTTTCTCTGCAAATAAAGTGTAATTCGTACTAGAGACTGACCACAATTATAATAGTATGACGGTCAACTGATCCAGAATCATCCACACCTTTCGCACCTTCTTGATTATTGGGTTATAGAGTATAAAGGAAATGCAATAAAGGAAGAGGGTACCCTCAAACTGTAATCCCCATATTGTTCAGCTATCGCTTGAGTGAACTTGAGCTTTATCTTAAAATATCACATTGATGGGTCCTTGCGATATCGGCTCATAAAAAGAGATCAATAGATACTATTTGAATTAACTGTATCGGAGTAATATTGGAGTTGAATCGCTTCTGATTCCGCTCATTTTCCTGTACACGTATGACGCAGAATTTCACTTGACACTGATTATAGAGGGAAAAGGAACCCAATCAAGAGGATTATGTTTATAGGAAGGTCAAATCTGATTATGTCGTCTTCATCGCATTGGATGGGAAGAAACTGTAATGATTCTCGATAACCCATTAACCGTTCCAGGCGATAGTGGGATGTATGGGGAATGGTATGCTCCTTGTACAAAGAAAGTAAACAAAGGGAATATACCTTTTTCTAAAGAGGAAACTGTTTCCAAATGTTAGTGGTAATAAGTGTTCAGACAAAGTATAAAATACTGCATATCTCTTTGAATCTTTCCGCATCTCTCTATAAGTTTGAAAACACGACATTCACAGCCTTCTCGCGGTTTAGAAAATAGACAAAAGGAGACTGATATCTACATGGATACACAAAGTTGAACTTAAAACTATAACCGCTTGGAATAGTTTGCCATCATAATCTGCTGAAGTTCTTAATTTTGTAGTCCTACTGGGTTGTCTCTCTGACAATCATGTCTGAGGTCGAGAATTCATATCTCAGCATGAGTGTCCATCCAGGCAAGGATTCCCTTTCTTGAAAGAAATTTTTGGTCGTATATTTAAATATTTTTTAAGTAGGAGATTTACAAAATAGGCCTAGACAGTACCAACATGATCGGTACTATGGCATGTGTATTATCAATCAATGTATTATTTAAAAAGTTTGTGAATGATACCTCATCTTTCTGTTCTCTTGCCAAATGATGACAGGAGTATAGATTAGTTACATACTAAAAAATGGGCGGAGTTGATGCACCCCATCTATTCCCAAAGAAAAAATAAAATGTTGAGAAACGGTTGCCCGCAATATTGAAGAAAATTAATTTTAATGCCCGATTTTTGTTTTCCTGGGGAGCACATTCCAACGACTGGGGTACACGTCACCAATCCACCTGTCCACTGATATCGCGATACCGATGTAGCAAAGAAATTTTTTTGTAAGTTGATACCTGTTTATAACGGTTATTGTCATGTCTATGGGGAAAGTGCCACGTTGTCATACGAATATGGTTTTATTGCCTATAATTTATATTCTTTTTGATCACAATTTTTGTTTAGTCTCACTAAATACTGAATTGTTAATTCAGGCATGCCAAACATAGGTTTGATATGACTGTCTGTACTAGATCCAATATATTTTCAATCATTGGTGGGCAGAACAATTTACACCTCCGATGTTTTTGTTCAGTATATCTAGAAACACAATAATTGTTTCACTACATAAGCGCATGTTCTTGAAAAAAAAATCATAATCAAATTTTCACTTTTGTAAAGATGTAAAGATTGTTTGTTTATGGGGGATCTTTCAATCACGGTGATACATATTCCAAGTGTCAATGGAATCCTAGTCTTAGAGACTCATTGTGCACATTCCGCTCTTCAAGTTCCCTACATAAACCTTTCATTTAAAAGATATACATGTAATAAACAACTTTCAACACATTATTAGCTTCAAATCATACGTTCATAATTTAATAACAAAAACACGAGGGATATACACGCCTGTCCAGCAAATTGCTTCCATTTTGTAAACTGTCTGGTATGTGAAACTCAATGTTGGTAATGAAACCAATATGTTTTGGCACTCTCTTAATATTCTTTCATACAAAATTGTTAATGTAAAACGGATGTTGTTGTTAAGGCTTGAACGGTTGATATACAATCAAGAAAGCTGGCGAAAATCACGTTGACTTATCGAATTATTGCCAACGAACATTAGGACATAATGTCTGGCTACAAATTCGATTCATTCAATCCACAAGACCAAAATTGCTCCCGTATAATTTCTTCACGTAAATCTGTCTCGAAGGACCAGCATGTACAAATCAATTGCACATGAACATGATATGAGTTAAATGCGATTGTCTAGTACATACATACACTTCTTTTCCTCTCTTTATCAATCCATGGGCGTCAATCAAGGGAAGACGGGGGGGGGGGGGGGGGGGGACACATCCTCCATTTTTTTTTTTTTGGGGGGGGGGGGGACACATCCTCCATTTGTTTTAGGGTGGGGACACAAGTGTGTATGCCCCCCAAAAGCTTATCAAGCTGAGGACCTTGTGTGTGTGTGTGTGTGTGTGATGTCCCCCCACAACAAATTGTTTTATGTCCCCTCAAATTTTTAGTGTCCCAAAATTACAAAACGGATCGACGCCCCCTGTGTCATTCCCTCTCTGTAAATATTTACATCCCCCACCCTCCCTCTCTCCCTCACTCTCCCCTTCCTCTCTCTTACCATCCCACCTCTCTCTCTCTCTCTCTCTCTCTCTCTCTCTCTCTCTCTCTCTATGCTATCACTAGGCATTATCTGCCAATCATGATTTTCGTTTAAGAGTCCGTTTTAAAGACTATATACAAACATTTTTTTTTGGAGGGGAGGGGTAATGCATATTAATTTAATACTGCTGTTTTTATAACTTATATCAATCATTAAAACAGAAACAACGTGAGAGAAAAATTAGAGAGTAGCGACATTTAAATGCTGAAGATGCATCTTTGATTGAAGGGTCCTGTCAATCTTACCATGCTTTCAGATCTATTGTGTTCAATCTCAATACTATGTTCTATGTGATTAAGATGTGTGAACAATCATATCAACATTTTCATGAGGGAATAAGAAAGCGAAAAAAGAGGTCTTAAATCATCGAGATTGCTGGTCTAATTTTCGAGCAAATGATTTTCTGCTTCATGGATCATTCCTTTCTGAATTCGGAAATGTCAAATCGAGGATTCATTAGAGGAAATCAACTGGAAATTGACTGACGCACGCGTATTGATGCCAGAAATCATTAGTGAATAATTATCATGATTATTGAATATAGTTACTCTGAATAGACAGCATAATGAAAATATGACCTTCCTTTTAAAGTTATGCTGATACCTTGGTTACACGTTTAAGTGAATAGAGCAAAAGTCATTTTATTTACCCAGGTGAAAAATATAAAACTATACCGGAGGATGTCCACTGTTTTCGTGTCTTTTTTCGAACTTACCTTCTTTCTGTCCGTCTGTCAGTCTTTCTTTCTTTATTTTTCAATTTTGACCTGCCAGTGACCCATCCATCTCTACATAATCTGTGATTTTAGAAGCTTTTCAGTCGTTAAAAACAAGCAAAATTCTACATGAAACCAATATGGGTATGGGACTATACAGGGAGGAATGGAGGATCGGAAATGAAAAGATAAGAGGGGTGATTTATTGCACTTTTCTGATTCTGTTCGGATCCATTCGTCAAGTGCTAATTTGAGGATAATGAGAGAGCGCTTTTGTGGTTACGTGAATTCAAGCATGGGATATAAAGATTTAACATAATATTGTGTATGACACGTCTATTAGAAAAAGTCAAGTTATGCTCAAAGCGAGGTTTCTGAATGACGAGATTATCAGAAAAATATGAATAAAGTAATTTTAACGAGTTGATGATTTTTGATGAAAAGCGAAAATCATTAATTGCATTAATTTTTATAGTAATCATATTAATTTACCGTGTAAAACCTGCTGCGATTCCATCCTGTAATAAATAATAATAATAATAACTCTTATTTACCCAGGGTAGCCACTTCAGCTATAAGCTGATCTTCCAGCGGGCCCTGCCTAACATGATATGTTATTATTACCCTTCTCAAATCTTATATGCCGAGCGCCTGGCTAGAAGGCAGAAGGTCCCATTTTTGTAAGTCTTTGGTATGACTCAGCCGGGGATCGAACCCACGACCTCCCGTTCATGAGGCGGACGCTCTATCAATTGAGCCACCATGCCCGGTTTTAGCCTTTGATATCAATTTCAAAATTAAAAGTAAAAAAAAAAGAAGAAGAAGAATAAACAAATGTGACGAACTTGAGGGTAATACGTATTTTTTTTGCAACCATTTTAGTTATAAGACTGAAGTGAAAGGAGATCGTGTCACTGGATATCTGCACTTCTATAGTTTTAAACAACTTGTATTTTATTCCCGGATATGTTTCCGAAGGTTAAATGAAGTATAAACCCCATTATTATTATTATTATTATTATTTCTTCTTGCAATAAGAAAAGATGAACGAGGAATCGCAGGAGGAAATACTATTCTTATCTGATTGAACGTTTCTCTTGAAATCTCTTTCTTGATTACTTGTAGTATTTCACCGATGCTTAATTCACATTTTCACTGCTATAACTATATTGCTGTTCTTGTGATGACTTTACATGATGAAATGAATAGTTTGGAAGATAATCATTCCATTCGAACATAGACTGATGTCATAGGATGTATTTATTGTACTGTTTACTTTGTTATAGCATGCACTATCCTCTCTACAGTTACCCTAAGCAGATTCCAACTTTGGTTAAGTTATAGTGATGATTGCAATGTCGGAATGCAAGGCCCTGTAACTCGATTATGGAATACGTCATCGACCACCATAGGTCAAGGGCAATGATGACCACAGTATCGATGGTTTGATTCGTTATAAACCTGGGTAAATAAAAGCTAAAGCTGATTATAGTTCTGTTTGATGTCGACAGTCAAGCTTTAACATCGTTACAGGCGAAATATAATTTCAGTACAGCTTTGGTAATGAATATAAGAATATAAGAATGTAACTTCCATGAGAAAGTGAAAAACAAAACAAAACAAAAACAAAAACAAAAACAAAAACAAAAACAAAATGATATTTTCTTGATCTTATCGCATCGGATCTTGTTAAAACGCAGATGTAAAGCTGAACGTACAACCGTAACATTTGATTCAGGCAATACAGTACACGGATAAACTAAATGGCTGAGAATTAATCCCAAACCCCTAGTTTGGAACAGCATGAACTCCCAGATAACATCATACTGCCCCATCTGGGCCAGGTATCTAAACGCGTGGGTGGTTGTTACAAGTATCCCAAGATTCCTCGAAACATATCATCATCTATTGAAGAATAAACCAGTCTGGAATCTGAAGCGGATGTAAGATCCTTAGGAGGTAAATTGAAACCACATTTGAGAATATTCAGGACGTAATATTGCCTCAAACGCAGTGAATGCTCCCCAACACCAAGCCATTTAATTTCGTTATCTTCTAAATATAAAGACAAACTTCAAAACTGTGCCAGAATTATCTAATAACTCTTCAGTCATTAGAATGAAGTAAATAGGAATGAACCCACACGTCGAGTATGCATGATACTCATCCACTACCGGGGGGGGGGGGGGGTAGGAGGGGGGGGGGGGGAGGGGGGAACTTTCCTTATTCATTAATTTCGGGGGGGGGGGTCACGTACAGATTAGTTAAGTATGGGAATTCCTGTTTGAGACAATTTCAGCAATCATCTTGCCCCATAAAGAAAATAACTAAAAACTGTATTTTATGCGAGCAGAGTCAGATCAAATACATTCACAATGTACTAAAAGATAAGGACTAGCTTGGATCTTCTGCTGCCACACAAACGTGTCTGAATGAATATATTATTCGTGCATTCTAATGTTTGTGATGGCGCTATTGATAACATACGACAGGCAACATAACGTTCGTATGAGTTTGTGCATGGATCTCTGAGGGAGAACAAACTAGTGGTAGAAAAGGATGAACAGGGGTGTGAAGGAGAGAATAACAGAAAGACAGGAGGGAGGATAGAGAGGAAAGGCAGGAGGGGGGGGGGGGGGAGGGGAGGAAGGGAGGAAGGAAGGGAAGGAGGGACGGAGAGAGGGAGGGGAGGGAGGACAGGCGATGGAGGAGAGGAAATGGCGGGAAAAGGAGAGATTTTTTTCTGACATAACATTATAAAATGGATTGCAATTGTGCTAAGAGCTACAATTTGGGATAAGGGCATGTATGTTGGGTCTAGGTTCTAGGTTTGACATTGGGAATACCATACAGAATAAATTGACTGAGTGACTGACGAATTTCCACTGGAGCACATGTGTGAAAAATGTAAAACTGACTAGAGTTGCCATTCAATGACTGGGAAGATCAACTGATAATAATAAGATTGATCTTTGAAATGTAACCACATAACAGGCATATATCTGTTTAAAACAGACTGAAAAAAGACAAGAACCTTTTGGGTAAGACAATTTGTAGCATACTAATGAAAAGTACAAGTTCTTTTAATATATTTGTTCAAAATAATTCAAACCATGATAAACATATGATTGATTATACAAGCTTTCAAAATAACATGATCAATGGACTTTATTGTCAACTACATTTTATAGCAAAGGAAACTTAATTGCACAAAAATACCATCTGTACTAGTAGGACACATACAGGACAGGTAGTAATGTAACAGCCATCTAATACTTTTCTTAACCCATATACATAAGTAAATTCCCTATATGTGCAAAGCTGTGCTCTCTTGGAAAACAGATTATTTATATGCTGAAGTATACAACAGCCTCTATTCAAAGTATACAACCTCTTATAAAACATAACAAACCTCTAGGAAAAAGGGCTTTACTCTTTTATGTAAGTCTGTTTATACACCAGATATACTCCTCTTCATGCCTCCTATCAAGTCTACTGAAAATCATGTGTAGGGGGCAGACATTTGCAAGTCTTGAAAATTGAAACCATAACAAATCCTAAATTTGAAGCCATGATTATCTCTTTTGCTACATTTACTGCATTCTTAAGTAATTTGAATGACTTTTTGGTGAAGGGTAAAGATCCTTATTCATTTTGATAAAAAGTGCCATATGACAGACTGCTAATTTTTTGTACAGTGCTTAGTTTATAACTATTAATGAAATTGAAAGATGGCTGGTAATTAATTGAGTAATTTACTTGGCAAGTACAAATATTCATCTAGTTTTAAACTATAGTTCTTTCTCACGGTTTTGCAAACAAATTCAAATTCACTAAAAAGCAAGCAATGAAATGTCTTATAGTGTGAAATAAGCCTTTGTCTATCATACAAGTAATGCAGGAAATCAGGATCAAAAATTCAAAATTGTCACTCTATCTATACATACACAACATGCCAAAACACAAATGTACAAAAATATTCAGATATGAATTATGAACAACAGAATGAATCGATTTGGACTGGAAATCAGCAATAGCAATGTACATGTTAAAAAAAAAAAGACCGAAACTTCCCTCTATATCATTTCCTATAGCATCATGGTGGCATGCATTTACGACTGCAAGTATGGACATACACTGTATCATGCAAATATGGTTTTATGAATATCTTACACAACTTGTACATTACAAAATTCTATAAATTTATCAAATCTACAAAACAGATAGCTCCAAAGGACTTTGACTTAATGTATTTCAATGCTGACTATTCAGCTGTATTTAAGGCCATGAGCACAATAAAATGCATCAGTATAACAAATTTCATAATGGAAAAAAAGTTTCACATAGGCTAACATAAGATATCTCAAGGGGACTTCAAAATATTGTGAACATGTAACCTTTCAAATTTAACTTCCTTTTTTTATTTGCAAAGTACCTCACCCCCCCTTAATGGAAACAAACCACAAAAACAAGAGGCAATTTCCAATACTTCTGTGACATAACATATGCAGCACATTTTGCTAATGCAATGAATACACCATTTTTTTCCCCCTCATTACATTAGAAATTCTCATAAGTCATTATTACTGCCTGTAATTGCTAAAATGAATAATGTTTTTTTTTTTTTCCTCATAAGTTTTAATTTCTGGGTGTTTCTGTCTGTATTTTCTGCTGATTTAATGATGATTCATTATATATTCTGAATTTGCAAAGGAGTGACAGGATTGATTTAATTCATGTCACTCTCTAAAAAAAAACCTCAATTCCTATCAATTTTTTTTTTCTTGGAATCACTTGCTTCTCATCAAGATATCCGATGATGTCTGAAATAAAGGTTACATAACAGTATATAATTGTTCACTTGTACAAGAAACTTTTAATCAATACCTGACAATGACACTAAATACCCCTATACTATACATGAGCAAACACACACATTAATATTAGAAATACACAAATATAAATGAAATATAGCTCACATATAAAAAGATATAATATACGAATATATAAATTCATTCTATGATCATGAATAATTATGACAGACAGTGTAGTCTACATAAATGTAGCTGGTAGCACAAGTGAAAGGTGTTCATCCTACTATTTTGCTTCTAAGTATGTTTGCTCGTTGTCTAATCACTTGTTTGCTAAGTTTGTTTTGTTTGTTTTTATAAGCTTTAGCTGAGCTGTACAGAGCTCAATTATGAAGGGACACATGAATATTCGAGAAGGAAAGTTTGAGAAGAAACTAGATTTTACAAATGGCAACACATTAGGACTTACACATGGAGATTCCATCCACCATGAAAAAAGGTTTACCATACTCATTAACCTGAATGACATGAATGAAGTGAACATCACAAAAGGCCATATGCATTGGCGTAAATCCGGGGGAGATGGGGGGGGGGGGGAATGGTGTTTACAAATATCCCCCCTCCCATTTTAAGGAAAAATGATATTGTCATTAATCAGTTGGTGAAATTTTTCATTAAAATGTCATAAACAACGGTCATTCAGTGGAATTTTCATTTGAAATGCTCTTAAAAACAAAAAAGGGGCTTGCTTGCTTCGCTCGCTTGCAAAATAAAAGAATTTTATGTGTGCGGGGGTCTGCTCGGGTGAGTAAGGGTGTGTGTATGCTTAAGTGGGACTTCACGCAAGAAATTTCGGCAAAAAAAAGGTCGATCATCCCCCCACTCCTCAAAACGGATTTACGCCAGTGGCCATATGCATTTTACATTCGAAATTCTGTAATACCGGTACATAGTGCCAAATGGTAAAATTGGCATTCCCCTTCTTGTTTGTTGTCATCATGATCAAATTGCTATCTATGTGCAATAACAGTTGAATTTTCACTATTCTACAGTCACTTCTATTTTCATCATTGTTAAATGTGATTCATTTGTACACATGTGTAAAGCACTTGATGCTTAAATCCACCAGCCATGTGTTGCCTTATCATGAAAGTATCACCTGGTCAGCTACACAGGTCACATGATCACTTCTTCCCTCCAATCATGGAAAGGAAGATGGCTCTAAGAGAGCCAGTTCCCAAGATCACTTACTCCCTCCGAAGAGAGAAAGGATGATGAGGAACAGATAGACTATGTCCACATAGAGATTCATGGCACCGAATATGTATTCCTCGGGATCCAGCTCATAGCGACGTCCTCCAATCAGCAGCTGGGTATCATATGCAAGGAACTGTTGGAATGACAAGGAATGGAACAAAAAATGATTTATATCTTGTGTTGTGACATGGTTTGCAACGGTATATAGAGATAGAGTCGTGATTAGAGCATATATTCTAGATCTAAGTTGAGTATACATTACTGACCACTGGCATATCATAAATTCTCAAGAAATGTTTGCTGTTAATGATGGCAATAACACCCATATTGACCTATTGGATATAATTTGCTCTTAAATTTTGGTCTAACATATAAAAGTACTGAAGACATTGATTAATCAGCATTTTGGGGGTCAAATTTACCCCTAAATACTCTTATAATTCTTGATCTAAAATTGATTCATTAATCACAACCAAAGATACTAGTTTGTAAGGACACTCTTTCATAAAAAATGAACACCAGAAATGTTACAAAATGATATCTCAACCCTTCGGTTTAATTAAGTAATCATATCATCCAAACATTAAAGAGATATTCTTCCAAAAAAGAATAGAAGCTTTATGTTCTGAAATGAACTAACTTACCATTGTAAACAGCAAAGCTGCCAACCAAGCATAGACCGTGTAGAGAACCTACAGATAAAGATAAAAGAGAAAACTGTAATAACATCATGAATGCAATGAACTAAAATGACATACATCGTAGAAGATTTTTTGGATAAAGTTTAGGTGAACCTCATTTCCTGTGAGATTATCAATTCATGTATTACACCGGAGTCTTATCAAGGCTTAAAGTGATTACACAATGGCAAAAAAAAAAATTGATATATGATCGAGAATAGAATTCTAAGAAAAATTACATTAAAAATATGATGATTTTCAGTCGAAATCAACTCATTTTGGCTAATTTTCTCATAAAAAGTCAAGAGCTGACCAAAAAATTTGAGTATGAGGTATGACGTAAAAGTGGGTACCCAGCTTCGCGCATTGCAGTTGTGCTGCGCCCTAGACTGTACAATATGTATTATACCTTGCGCGCATTTTGCTGGAAGTGCGCGACAAGGTACCCACTTTGACGTCATTTTGACGTAAAAGTGGGTACCCAGTTGAAACTGGGTCACAGCTGAGGGGTCAAAAATATCCTGAAATCGTACCACATTTGGGGGTTTCCTTGGCAACAACACTTTTTAAAAAAACTTTAAGCAGATAATTTTCTGATAATAAAATCATGCTCTTTTAAATGAACTAACATTGTTTCAGCATTGGGTACCCCCTTTAAGACGTGCACATATTTTCAAATTTATCTGGATGTAACATATTCTAATAGAAATGATTAAATAGTGTAATTGGCATGCTTTACAGAACAAGAATTACCTCCAACAGATTGGAGGACAAACTAGATGAATCTTCGACCACGCGTGGTCGAACTTTATGCCTCCGCCATTACCAAATCAGAAAT
The DNA here is from genome assembly GCA_029962745.1 of Echinometra lucunter. Lineage (NCBI taxonomy): Eukaryota > Metazoa > Echinodermata > Echinoidea > Camarodonta > Echinometridae > Echinometra > Echinometra lucunter. The sequence continues at coordinate 53,558,503 of CM057151.1, forward strand.
AAATGGCACTTCATGTTGATTTATTTTTATTCATACAATGACATCATTGACCTTGACCTTTGACCTTGTGACCACCAAATCTAATGAGAGCATTGCCCTTTCCATATGCATACATGAGCCAAGTTTGTTGAACTGTCAAATGGTTACTGAGTTATCACAAGAACAAACCATTTCTATGTACATAATGACCTCTATGACCTTTGACCTTTGACCTTGAGACTCCAAAATCTAATCAGATCATTGTCCCTCCCATATGCATACCTGTGCCAAGTTTGAGGTTGATCGGTCAAATGGTTCTTAAGTTATCGTGAGAATGAGCCATTTTTATGTGTATTATTACCTCTATGACCTTGACCTTGGACCTTGAGACTCCAAAATCTAATCAGATCATTGTCCCTCCCATATGCATACATGAGCCAAGTTTGAGATTGATCGGTCAAATGGTTGTTGAATTATGGTGAAAACGAACCATTTCTATGTACATAATGACCTCTATGACCTTTGACCTTTGACCTTGGGACCCCAAAATCTAATCAGATCATTGTCCCTTCCATGTGCATACATGAGCCAAGTTTGAAGTCAATCTGTCAAATGGTTCTTAAGTTATCGCGAGAACGAGCCATTTTTATGTGTATTATTACCTCTATGACCTTGACCTTGGACCTTGAGACTCCAAAATCTAATCAGATCATTGTCCCTCCCATATGCATACATGAGCCAAGTTTGAAGTTGATCTGTCAAACGGTTCTTAAGTTATCGCGAGAACGAAAACGGGACGGACGTACGGACGGACGGACGGACGGACGGACGGACGGACGGACGGACGACCCGAAAACATAATGCCTCCGGCAACCACCTACGGTGGGCGGAGGCATAATAAAACATAGATGAGAAGATAAATCTATACTCTGTATGGAAAGGAAAGAAACTTACATTGCTGCGGGTGAAGATGGCAATGAATCCGAAGAGGAATAGAGAGAGGCTGAACACAAAGAGGAATCCACCACATGATGTGAAATCAAAGCGGGTCTGAATGGCAAACAGGCTCACACCAAGGGTCACTCCCTGGAAATAAATATTACAAGGGTTATGCTGACATATATACAGTGGAAATAACCATATTATAAATCCAATTCAATGTCAACATTTTAAGGACATCAATATGAATGACAAAACAAGTGCTAGGTGAAAGATTTATCTAAAATTTTTTGGAGTTTCTGTATCAATTATTTCATTATTTCTTTCTTTTATTATAATCTTTTAAAGATTACAATATCAGCTGTATAACACTTTTGTGTTTGCTACTACAGAAACATATAAAAATTGCATATATGGGTAATGCCATGAAAATGTCAACTTTTGGTGAAAATACAAAGTATGATATGAGCATTTTCCTTCTATGTCAGTTGAATGTGCATGATCTGAACTGTATAGAACAATATTCAGCTTTTCTAATTTTTTTACATTTTTGCTAAAAATGGCTATTTTTGACACGTAAATTGTACTTCTCGATTTTATGGTAAAAATGGTTAAATGAAAATCAAGACATTTTACAAAGATTTCTGTTATTCCTATACAAAGTAAATCAAGTCTGGTAAGGAATAAAGTGAATTTTACTTCACTGTACAAAAAAATCCCAGAATATGGAAAATCTCCAGTTTGAAAGCAGGTCAAAAGGTCAAATGGATTTTTGCCCCGTCTGTCACATTTTTGAAGGTTCTTTTGATTTCACAGAACAATACGTGGGTGTTCTGGAATGAAATTTTGCAGTCTTGCTCTTTGGTAGATGGGAAGTTCATATCTACCGCATACTTGATAGAATTTATAATTATGAAGATAATTATCAACAGGGTTGGCGTGTTTAAAACACCATTTTTTTTCCAAGAAAAAACCCCTTTGTGTCATTGTACATGTACATGTACTGATTAAGTGGTTAATCTTCTTTGTGGACTTCTCCAACTTATTTGCATTTTGATTGGCAAAGTACTTAAGATATATGTTAACATATTCTGTCATTTTTATATCTGATGTCATTTAATATCTGATCTGAAAGATAAGACAGGGTTGATATGAACACGACAGTTACAGAGGCCGCAATTTCTAGCCATCATTTTGATTATATGGCATTTCGAAGGGTCACGCAGAGGTCAGAACTGGTCCACAGTGTAATTGCCAAAATGATCAAATATTATCAATGCCAATATGCAAATTGGGCTGTCCGCTCATGCTCACAATCCAAAAAATTGCGCCCTTTGCAACCATCATGTCCGACAGACTTTAAATGTTTTTGTAGAGATGTCACTGGCCTTGTTCTGCATTTACACCAAACTGGCCTGGGGCGAGACTAGCCCAGAAGTGGCCCAAACTGGCCTCACAGCTGTTGCCTACTGCTTATGATAAACAGAATCCTTGTTGTTTTTTTTATCACCATTTTAAATTTAAGATTTTAAATAAAATATACATACATGCCAAAGGAATTTTTCCTTCTTTTTTTTTTTTTATGAAACTAAAAAAGTATAAATCACTTAAGAATTAAAAAAATCATTTGTTTATGTAGTTTTTGGGAAAAAATGCATCCAAGAGTGTTTGTTTTATTTGTATCTTTTATTGAAAAAAAATCAAAAGAATCACATATCTACAAGATTCGAAAAATTCAAGAGAAAAAAAACATGAAAATAAAAAGTGGTGGCAGACAAGTAGGTATAAATGTAATACAACTACGTATAAGTACAATACAAGATTTGACAGCAATACTCTTATTTCAAATGATATAAGATATTAGATTTAGTGAAATACTAGGATATTTTTTCTTTCTAAAGAATTCATAATTACGGTGATCATGTTTCAAAAATGAACTGATCTTAGACTAAATGAATTAGGTGGGTTTTTTTTTTGTTTTTTTCATTTGAAAAAAAAAAAAAAAAAATTCCCAAACTCTCAAAAAGTGAATTTGTAATAGCCTATCAAAATGTAAGCGTAGTGGTACTGCAACTTAAAAAACATTAAAAAATATTTTAAAACGTTTCAAAACATTAAAAAATGCTTTATTTGTTTTTTAAAAATAAAAAAACATTATTTACTACAACCCTGATTATCAATCATAAACTGATGTCCCGTCTGTCATGTTAAACATTTACAAGCAAAAAATTATATGCATGAGACTACAAAAAAATCTTCCGAAGGACGAAAATTAAAATCCTTTATATGTTATATTTCATTATGTTTGACCATTTAACCACTTCAGAACTTAAGAATTATTGTTTACTGCTGAAATTTGAGTTTTCTTTGAAAATTCAATTTTGTGCACAATCTCAATGTGTCCTGTCTGTCACATTTTTTATTGTCCTGTCTGCCACGCTCATTTTTTGACGTTTTTCCTCCCAAGACAAATGAAATTTCAAATATTTGTTGGTAGGTTTTAAAAAGACAGTGAAATGTAATAGTATGAATATACACATTTCATTTCAAAATTATCCAAAGAGGAGAGTTAAGTCAAAAAGCATCAAAGTGAAAAAAGCTTGGTAAATTCATGTTCCATCTGTCATGCTGAACTTGTGCCCCACCCCCCCCCCCCCACAAAAAGTGGGCAGAGCTTGAAAATGAAATTTGTCTCCAAGTTGTATACAAAATACTATAGGTCACTTTGTATCTTCATGAAAGCTTTACTATTACCTGAAATATAAAATATGAGGCCAAGATATATAAAAGTGAGGGATGAATGTCCCATCTGTCACGCTTTAATTGCCCATACAACACAAATATCACAAGGGATTCGTAAAAAGTGCTCTGGGCTGCCTTTCTCAAAACCGTCTTAAGTCTAACTTCTTGGACATCCCATTGAAACATATGTTGTAGAATTAACATGCATTTCAATAGGATGTCCATGAACTTGGGCTTTATGACAGTTTTGAGCAATGCAACCCTGGTGACCAACTAGTCTGACTTTTACATGAAACAATCATAGCTATAACGAGAGCATTCTATGATCGTGAAGGGAAAGAGATACTTACTGCACAGATACCCATACAGATCAGGACTGACTGACCAGCATTAGGACCATAGTAGCTACAAGAACAAAGGAAAGAATGGACATGGATAAGAAAAAAAAATAGTGAAGTTTTTCTCAGCAGTACTTTTATTTGCTTTATTAAAACGTCATCTCTACATGTACCACTTGTAGCTTAAAGTTGCCCGGACTTGATGTATTAATGACACCTCAAGAAATGCATGCAAAAATCCCACTGGGCAGTGCCATGTCAGTTCAGTGTGAGTTATACATGTTCACCTCTGTGTTATTGAGATCGAGCATCACATATGAACCAGTCCACATGTAGTTGCAACTATGCAAACATAAGCCGAAGTCGGTATCCTCATGGGGGTGTGTGTGTTATGCATTGCATCACACATGAGCGTGAGTGTGAGTGAGCCTACCACACAAACTCTTTGATCATACCCATCATGGCGCTGCCAAGTAGGATTTTGCAAGCACTGCGTGAAGCGCCATCTATACATCAGGCCCGCACAAAAACTTTTGCTAGGTTAAAAAAGGTAATTCATACTTCCAATTTCCAAGCCATTAAGAGAAAGGAGGAATAACAAAGTCAATCTTACACTGTTGGGTGAAATATATATATCGACATTTTGCATACTACTTTTGCCACAGAATATGCCAGTAACATACATTATTACTTGAACAGACTGGACTCACCTTGCTATTGTTCCAGCCATGTAAGAAAGACAGAGGGTCTAAAAAGAAGAATGGGTAAATGTTAAAACAATGACACACTAACCATTACAATTACTATGCTTTCACTTCTTCATTTAGTCATGAAATAGTTCCAGTTAAAAATATGCATTAGCCCAAAGTTGTTTAGCATCAAAACTTTAAATGATTCTTTACACATATGCATTACATCTTTACGGATATTCAAACATGCTTGAGCAAAGTCTGGATCAGAATTTTCCTCGTTAAAAGCTTTGCACAAGACATACCCCTCCTCCCCATAATTGGTACTTGACTTATACTTCATCAGTCAGTTTATTTCAAAAGTATAAGCAGATTGGGTTTTCACTTTGGTAAAAAAAAAAAAGAAAGAAAGAAAGAAAATAAATAAAACTCACAAATACGGCTAGTGCAATAACATTGCCAGGATACTTCCTACGGACATCACGACAGCAGGCAAGTACAAAGTACATCACCAGGAACAATCCACTGTAGGATAAGAAAACATTTAAAACATGTGCTCACTTAGCATATAACACAATTTTCTGGTTTTCAATTGATGAGATATTAAGCAAGCTAATAGCCGTAATGTGTCTCGCCACATCCGTGTGCTACCATTCTTGCAGGTAAATTGTAATTTGACCGCATTTGACCTTTGACCTACAAATATGACCCTTGACCACAACTTACATTGAGGTCCCTGTAAGCCATCTACCATCCAAGTCAGGTTACAAATGTGCTTATGGTTTGAAAGTTACCAACCCCCATAGAATCTTGCAGGTAAATGTAAACATTTTACCTACATACATGACATTTGACCCCTAAATAACATTAATGTCACTGTAAGGTATGTACCATCCAAGTTTGGTTACAAACGGCTAGTGGTTCAAAAGTTAGTAACCCCAGTAGAAAATGTTAACATTTCAATTCATTTGAACTTTGACCTACATACCTGACCTTTGACCTCCAAATTAAATTGAGGTCTCAAGTTTGGTTACAAATGAAATGGGCTAGTGGTTCAAACATTACTAATCCCAGTAGAAATGTTAACATGTGACCTCTTTGACCCCTAAATTACAATGAGGTCTCTATAGAGCATCTACAATCCAAGTTTGGTTCCAAACAGTCGCAAATTGATTTAAGTTCTATACGGACTGATGGACTGACGCCACTAAGGATCACTTAGTCTTGCTCCACCTTCGGTGGCTCGACAGAAAGTAAAAAGGATAAGCATCTATGGAACAGCTACTTCCAATTAATAAAAACAATTTTAAAAAATATTCGAAAATACACTTGCTTATCAATAAGAAGAAAATGACTCTACAGCCTATTTCAGATATTTGCCTGATTTACAATACCAGTACTCTAAGGAAATAAATTTCAAAATTCTTCAATGCAAAATAGCTAGTTCAATTTGAAATATGCATAATGTTAAACAAAAGTCTAAATCTATGACATTCAATGTTTTTCACATAAAACTACATGTTTGTAAAAACATGTGAAAAAAAAAGTATATTTATTACAAAAAATTTATGGTACACAACAGAAGTAAAAGATATGAAATTCAGAAATGCTGTATTATTTTCCAGGGGTTGGGGTAAAACTGAGACATGTCTTGTTACATCACTGGGAAGTGAACTCACTATGAGCACCAGTACAGCCAGCTATTATTCCTCACATAGCCATTCACAGGTTCCCTGCATTTTAGAAAAAGAGAGAAACATAAGGTGAAAACGAGGTGACCAGTGAAAAATGTACGCATTCTTTTTATCCTACTGGTCTTTCTACGTGCCTGAGAGCCAGTAAATCAAGCTATAATCAATAATGTTTAATCGGCCTTATTTTATTCTAAGTTCATCCGTTACTGAAAGCTGTTAACTCAGAAAATCATTTTTCTGTTTACATGAAAAAAACCACCCCACAACAACTACCAAAACAAAGAAACAAATAAACAAAAAACAAACATATGTACATGTAAATTGAAGAAAAAAAAAATTCTTATATCTTTTGACATCTGCATGAATCTTAAACACAGAAGAAAAAACAAACAAACAAAAACCCACTCCTGTTTATGTTCTTAACTTGTTGAGCACAATTCAATTTCAGTATTACGCACATATTTTCCATAGGCACTAGCCCAAGTTTGTAGTCAAGTGTTTAATATGGCAAATTTCAGATGTCAATCAATGGCATGCACATATGAATTTCAGAGGCTAAAAAAAAAGATCGCAAAAATTCAATACACCGTACAGTCTCTTTCATCTTATCAGCAGTGTAAATAGATTGTAAGGAATTTTGAATCCCCAATAATTCGTAGAATTATTGGTTTAAGGATACAGCTTGATTCATACATGTACTTATGTACTTACCATAGACATATAATAAATTTACTAGATGAAATGCAGCCTGCATGGATATCATTACACGAATAGCATTAGGCCCCACCTCTTTCAGATCATTTGAAGGGGCTGATAAGTGACCGTTATCACCATGATATCGATAACACTGTTGCATTAGTCATATCAACTGCGCATATCAATTTTATTGTGACACTTTGATTTAATGCACATTTGTTGCGCATTTATTGTGCATTTATTGCGCATGTGGTTAGCCGATGGGCATGATGTTTTCAAACATGTACAAATGCACGCTACTCCTTGGAATTATCTTACAAAATGAATAATTCCTTTTTTGATCATGAATATTGATGGTGCTTAAGTCGGCCTTCTGATGAATCTGGACAAAATTGGGGAGCTTTAGGGGCCTGGTACTTACACAAAAACAAAGACGCAGATAATTCCAAAGGTCACCAACAACTGAATGAACAGGATGAAGTATACCTGTACCAAGTAACAGTGATAATAACACCTTGTTAATAAATAATAATTATGGAAATAATAAATGATAGCTAGTATTAAGTATACGTACACATCAAGAACAGTAATGATTCTAGTTATTTTGTACTTAAATGATGACTCAAGATGATGACTTCATGCAAATAATTCTGGTAAAATAATTGATTTTTTTTTTCTTCTCAATTATATAAATGATAATTGAAATATGATATGTATGTACTACATCAATATTTTTATGATTAAAGTAGGCCTCACTAACATATATTAATTCACAATCTCAATACTACCACAAAATAATATTCTAAACACAAACTGTATCAATTTCTATATCAACTGTATATCTTGCATACACATAAATCAGCACTTCCTGCTTTAACAGACCACTCATCTTCTTTTTCACAATAGAATGAATCCAAAACTGAAAGTCAACTACTTCCACACTTAATTTAAAGTCAACTACTTCACCACATTTCAATTCACTTCAGTTTGGTTCATCAAAAAAAAAGAAAGAAAGAAAGAAAGAAAGAAAGAAGAAGAGGAGGAGAAGGAGAAGGAGGAGAAGGAGGAGGAGAAGGAGAAGAAAAAGAAGAGGAAAAGAAGAAGAAGAAGAAGAAGAATAAGAAGAAGAAGAAGAAGAAGAAGAAAAACCTAACCCCTACAACAGGTTGCGAAATCAATACTGCCATATTTAATAAAATAATGAACAACAGCACTGCATACTGAACAATAATAATTTTTTGAGCAGTACAAGGCTTACAGGAATCAAATCATATTTACATAAGAACTGTTCGAAGGAAAAAATAACATTAATCTAACTGATGTGATCTGATTTTGATTAACAGAGCATTATTCCATAACCCAAGTTATCTCAGGCTTGGTATTGAATGGGGTAATATATTATACTCACCTTCTTGATGAAAGCAGCTCGAATGGCCTTGTTGTTGAAACCCCTCCCGGCCGTGAAGCCTTCTTCTACATCACCACCTGGAGTTGAACCTCCCCCTTGCGAAAAAGGAATGAAATAAGTAAAATTCAAAATACTGCAGATAATTGGTTTTACAATTAACTTGAACAAACCATAATATGCAAATCCAATCCATTGGGAGACATGGTGCCTTCATGGGGGAAATATCTTCAAACATTCCATTCACTCCTTTTTCAGAAGAGGTAAAGTCATTATTTCCATCAGGTCATGCACACTTCAAAGAATTCTTATTCAGCAGGGAATCGTTGAGGCTTTTACAGCACATATTACATGAAAATGTTACTTGCTACTACTGTATAAGCCAATATTTTCGCATACAGATATTTCCGCAAATCACAGGCTCACAGACATTTTTGCGAGTCGTAAAGAAGGGACTTGCAGTAAACTTATTTTTACATGAAAGAGCCATATCGGCAGATCCGAAGGATTTGTTTTTCAATTTTTTTTTTGCCAATACCATCACACTCGTAGCTTGCGATAAACAAAAATAAAAGCCGTCATAAAACCCCTGATTTATTGATAACTAGCGCGTTTTTGGCAATTCTCTTTCTTACCACCAAAAGGCCCCGCATGCTTTGGAAAAACGGCACCGATTCCGCATTTTTGGTAGCATAATTTGGCTTCTTACAGCCTAGGGGTTTAGACCACAAAAGAAGATTATAAGAACAATATGCAATGTTCCATCTAGAACTCACATTAGTAGTTTATTCCAGGAATTGAAACTCTTAAAATTTGAAGACATTGTCGCTATCCAACAATATGTTTTCATGTATAAGAGTGTATTTAAGCTCCACCCCGAGCAATTTTGCAATTTGTCCAATTTTAATTTTAATATACATAACTATTCCACGAGGTCTTTGAGAAACATTCATATACCCAGACATAGAACTATTTCGTTTCAACATAACATTCGTTATTCCGGTCCCAAGCTTTGGAACAATTTAAATGATGCTCAAAAACTGTACCCTTCACTATCGACATTCACTCGGTCTTTATAGAAAGCAATTATTGCAGTAATAATTTATAGCACATACATGTATTGCTCATGTTACTTATAGTTGTATTTTATATGTAGGTGTATGACACACTGTGTGTGTATTATTCAATTTCTGCTTTTCATCTTTTTTAGCCCTTTTCTCTTTCTTTCTCTCTTTCTCTCTTACTATCTCTTTCCCTTTTTGTATTCATTGTGTTAGTTTGTATTTATTGTGTTAGTTTTTATGTTCAGGCGTACCCATCACAAGCTTTTTGCTTTTCGGGATTTTACGCCCCCTTCCTTGTTTATTATTCATGTACCTCAATAGTTATGTATTGTTATGATGTATTTATATTCTTTGTAAAATGCTTAAAGGTTATTAGAAGGAAATAAATGCTGTTTTGAATTGAACTGAATTGTGAATACAGAATTAACTGTGGTGAGTGACAATTTATCTGTGTGTTGTGATATGATGCACACGCAGGGAGCTGGAGGACTGCTGCACTTTTCACATAGTGGGAGGCAATGGCAACAATGCACTGATGATGAGAGCTCAGAAAGAAACTTGCAGATATTTTTGTGTGTTGTGGAATTAGCGATAGGTGAGTGATTCGCGAAATTCGCAAAAATAAAACCACCGTGAAAATTTCAGCTCATACAGTATTGCGTGAATATATTTTCTATAATCTGGTAACATTTTACAAATAAATGCTTTAAATCAGTTGATAATATATAAGCCAACATAATAACTTGAACACAGCAGTACTCGTATTATATGCCATTTCATGATGCCACACACTCGTTCTCAGATTGCATGAAGAAATAAAATATATTATGCTTCAGAGGTACCATACATGTGCATTATTACTTTTAGGAACGGGTTATTATTTCACAATGGGAACTTCTTTTGATGCTCATGATGGCGGGAAAGAGAAATGCAGTGCATTGTGTTGTTCTGTAGTAAAAGAGATTTGATTGTAGGTAATCGTTGAACTTGAAATTGGCAATGCAGCCTAAAATATATAATTGCTAATTTCATCAGAAAATTGGCAATTTCAATTAAATTTTGCAATTTTCATTCACATTAGTATATTGGATAATTTTTTTCCCTTCAAATTATGAAGGAGTGGGAAAAAACAATCATTGCTAATCTGAGGAGGAAAAGCCCATTAATTCAGCTCTCAAAAAAACCCTGTACTGCCATGGGTCAAAGAAAAAATTTACAAAATTACCTATCCAATCATTTCCTATTTTGGTATCCAATACTTACCCTGCGATGTAGCAGGAGGGGTAGCTTGATAACTTGCTTGCTGTGGAGGTGGATAAGCCTGAGCTGGACCAGACTGCGGTGGGTATGGCTGACCTGCAGCTGGTGGATAAGCTGCACCTCCTGCTGGTGGTGGGTAGCCAGCACCCCCTGCAGGAGGGTAAGGCTGACCCCCCGGTGGATATGCACTACCCTGCATGAATTTAAGCATTACAGCATTTGATAAATTTGCTGAAAGACAACAGATTCTTGATCAGTAATATCAATTCATTTATTCATTTTGTAATAACAATATCAATTTCATTCTATAAATATCAGGAAGTTCTGTAATCTCAAAGTCACCCCCATACATGTGTAGTACATACTGATTTAATTCTGATTTGATCTAACAATAAGAGCAACAGTAATCCTAATGTGGTCTAAATGAACTCACCGGGTAAGGAGCACCTGCTGCAGGTGGATAGGGGGTTACTCCAGGCTGTCCAGGGCCATACTGGTTATCAGTCGTAGCCTCCATATAGCTGGGAGGGGCTGACGGTTCAGCCATGGTGGATCACTCAGGCTTGTCTTCTTTCACTGTAGATGCTGTATTAATCTGATTAAAAAGGTGATAATATTTAATACTGGCCTCGCTTCTACTATGCACTTAATATCTAGATTAATTACTGATCAGGAACCTCTGGTAAATAAAAAAGTGCTAAAGTGAGATTCCTTTACGAAGATATTAGTAAATATCAATTTATCTTAGATTTTCTGTGTTCCTCTATTTCTTAATTAGTTGCAACATGCAATACTGCTCACTGTACATCATGTATCACAGGCATTCTTTGAAATTTTAAACAATCAATTACATGGAAGAGGCAAATTAGCAAACCCTTACAGATAATTGCTTTTTGCAGACACATTGCTTGAAAAGTGGTAATATAGGAAACATGATATTTCACATGTACATGTACTTCTCAGTTCAAATTTTTCTTGCATGTACTGGTTTTGCTTTAGTGCATAGTTGTCAGGCGGAGGGGCATGCTGGGGAGGGGGCAACTCAATTTTTTTCAGATGTTTCATTATATAAAAAAAACCCTATTTCATATCATGAATTCCAGCTAAAGGAAGAATGTAAACCTCCTGATTTAAAAATAAATGTAGAACAGCAGATGAGGTGACAATGTTTCATGCTGACATGGACATGCATGTATATGGACTGTTTTACATACTGTTTTAAATGGTCATAATCCTAAGATCTCAATAGTTGAACAATGTACAAATCTGTGAAAATGTGTGTACAACCATGTCAAACACTTCCCTTTTACATTCATAATGTACCAGACTACCAGGCCAACTTGTTGAAATAAGGATGTGTACACACTGTGCTTTTCCTTCCATACAGATTCAAAGTAGGCAGTACATGTAATTTAATGAGGTGCTGAAGGATACTTAAATGCTGGTACTTAAAGAGCTAACTATGGGCACAAATGACTATTTGTACATTTGTACATAAGCTTAAAATAAATCATTAAAAATCATAAAAATATTTGCTTTAAAACCCATTAGCCACTCGCTTCTCATGAATATTCATTATTCTCAGTTTGGGATTTTTTGCATGAAAGTGGCATTTTCAAGGCATGTGAGTAAAAATTACATAAAATAGATGCCTCTTGCCCCTTTTTTCGTAATTTTTTCAGTGATACATATCGCTAAAATTGATTTAAAGATGATTGTGTTTGTTGCGTCTTTTGTGATGTTAGAATCGCGCAGTAACGCGTGTGCGCAGACTTGGGCAATACGCAGACAAAGGGCATCAGACATGTCAGACCATACAGTCTAGCGCCCAGCACAACTGCAATGCGCGAAGCTGGGTACCCACTTTTACGTCATACCTCATACTCAAATTTTTTGGTCAACTCTTGACTTTTTATGAGAAAATCAGTCAAAATGCATTGATTTTGATTGAAAATCATAACATTTTTGACGTTACTCTTCTTAGAAATTTTATTCGCGATCAAATATCAATTTTTTTTTTACCATTGTCATGATTGTGGGACAGCTTGTTTTGCTGTGCTCTAGATCTAGACATAGTAGAAATGTAGCTCCATTATTACAGCCTATTTTCAGTGCTTTTCAAAAAGTCTGGTGTCAGCAAATTATGATCCACTCCCCACATGCCCCATGAAAGCCCACGACTGAATGTCTTTAAGCTAGTGTGAATCAGCTATGTTAGCTAACTAACAAGTGACTAATGATAGATCTGCATAGTGATCACAGACCAAGTCCGTCGGCATGATCTCAAGCAAGTGGATATGCTGAATACACCTTTTTAAAAGTTAGATCTACTATGCAAACGGCAGAAATTTTCTGATAAGCTACCTGAATGATCTGGTGCTGACTTTGACATCAAACTGCCACCTGAAGAGGTTTATATCACTCAACAGCTAGTCAAATCTCGACTCTCAAAACCAACTTTCAATACTATTCCGAGAATTAACTGAGATAAATTACTGCGCATCTCTTCTATTTCTGTGCGACGGATTGCCACCAGAATGAACAAAAATGTATTCGTCGGAGACGAACTATGCGCTATACTATCTGCGCCGCGCCAAGCCCCCATATTCCCCGAACACTTCCGGATTTCATCACTTAAAGTTGTATTGGACACTTTCCAGAATCTTTGTTTAAATTGTTTCCGACTATTGTTTGTCGTTTCGGAAATCTTTTAATCCTCAATTCTGTAGATTGTGATTTTGAAGTCATTTGGTACCCGATATCTTGGTTCCGAGGGGTTCCGAGGTCTCCTTGGATTACCCATTCTCTTCTCCGGTCCATTAACAGGAAAAATCGACTTTACTAATATAAGAAAACCAAATCCGAAGGTGATAAACGAAAATACTCTAATTATCGTAACACCCTCACATCACTGCTACGGGTTGCAAAAAAGAATTACTTTTCCAGACAATTTCAAGTCCACAAAACCGATATTAAGAGTACCTGGAAGGTCATAAATAGTGTGCTAAATAAAAAATCAAATTTACATTCTATTACTAAACTAACTCATAACGAACATGATAAAGAGGACCCAGTTAGGATAGCTGAAATTTTTAAAAACTACTTTGTAAATATTGGCCCAAATCTTGCCCGTGATATTCCAACATCTAATATAGATTTCCACTCTTTTTTAAGGCAAGCACAGGACCACACAATGTTTTTCTCCCCAGTTGCTACTTACGAACTCATTGATATTGTTAATAGTATGAAAGCAAAAAAAAAAAAAAGTTCTGGCTGTGACGGTTCATCAACTTTTTTCATCAAAAAAATAATTAATGAAATTGCCAGTCAAACAAACAAAAAACCTCCAAAACAAAAAACAAAAAAAAAAAAAAAAAAAACAAAAAACAAAACAAAACAAAACAAAACCCCAAACCAAATAAAAACAAACAAACACCCCCATCCCTCGGGCCAAACAACGTTCAGTTGCGTTTGGCCATTCATAGGCTTCTTTCCATACAACAAGTCATTCTCCCCTCTAATAATGTTTTTCTAAGTAATTTAATTGAGGGCTGCAAGCATATCAGCTACGTACGCCCCCCTTATCCTATATCATATTGATATTATGGATATTCGTATGCATCGAGTGTTCAAAGTATATTATGATCATTTCTTACTCACTGCTTGATTATAATACTAGTAATACTATGCAATTTTTCTTTCTGGATTTGAAATGTATCAAAGTGTACACAGTAAAAATAGAATTAAACAACTTGTATAAATTTTATACAACCTGGTTTACTATATGAACTGATCAGATATTGTTTAAAAATTTAAACAAGTGTTTAAAAAGTTAAACAACAATGTTCATTTTTTGGAACAATAAATATTAAAAACTGAACATTGCTAATTAAAAATTTGAACAGTTGTTTAAACTGTTAAACTATATCTGATCAGTTCATATAGTAAACCTGTATAAATGCATGTTTAGTTAGTTTAGTTTAGTTTATTCATATTCATATTCCACAAATCATGCAAGTAATGTCACAATAACATTCCAAATGGGAAAGAAAATACATATTCTAATACATGTGTACATACAGATCGTAATGTATAGCAATAAAACAAGGTGGAGGGGTCTACTGGGAAGCATAGCTTGTAAGATGTAGACCCCCCCCCCCCCCGATGCATAAATTATTTAAATATGATCTTAGCGTAATGATTAAACCAAGCAAATCATCAAAATTCATGAATAAAATTAAAAAAAAACCGAAAAAATCAAAAAAAAAACAAAACAAAAAAAAAACAATGTAACAATTATGTGCATTTACACTATATTCTGACTATCCATGGAAATAACAAAGTAGACGAGATATTCAATAAAATCAAGTATAGATGTTTGAACGAGTGATTTAAATGTTGATAGGCTATCAATAAATAAACCACCAATTAACTCCACCACTACCACACCACCACTATTACCACCATTGCCCCCACTACCACCACCACCACCACCACCAGTCCACCACCACCAACACCACCCACACCACCTACCCATCACCACCACCGCCACCACCGCCACCACCGCCACCACCGCCACCACCGCCACCACCGCCACCACCGCCACCACCGCCACCACCGCCACCACCGCCACCACCACCACCACCACCACCACCACCACCACCACCACCACCACCACCACCACCACCCCTATCACCACCGGACCCGGACCACGCACCACGTACCCCATCCATCCCACAACAAGCGCGCGCGCGCAACTAGCACACACGATCGAGATCGCGAGCACACGCGTACAGCGATGCATATGATATGGCGGGGGCTTTTGAAACACAATTAGGAAACGAGAAGAGGATTACTGTTCTTTCATGTGTTGAAGACATTCTTCGGACAATTGATTGCTGGTAATTTTTTTCTCAGATTGTTGTTGTTGTTCTTGTTGCTTATAATAACGGGCCAAATTGTTGCGTTCTCTTGCAAGATCTGTGACTGCGTCGAGCTGTGATGTGGAGTGTGGTGAATTAAACTTAAAGAGAGGGCAGTTGGCGGCTGTCGGGTAGCCCTAGCGCTCGGCCTGGTTCGTGGCGACCGCGATCTAAAGAGCGCGATCGCGCGAAAAAGCTATCTGTTAGTTGTTGTAGTGAAATAAAGCAGCACACCAGTTGCACTTATGACAGTTTTATGGTGGCCCAGAAGTATGCTCGACAACAGGTCATGTGCAATGTGAATTTCGCGGTCAATAAAAAAACTCAATGGATGCAAACTCCATGAACTCTGTCTCTGACATGTCTGATTACTGGTTAGTCGAAAGAAGGAAGACAAACTAGCCCTGAGGGGCGTTCAGTGGTGTTATTCTGTTATTTCACTGAAATAACAGAATAACACCACTAAACACCCCTCAGGGCTAAGACAAACGGTTACATCATGTACATCCCGCCGTACCGATATAAGACGTCATTAGACGTATGTTTTATTCAATCTGTTTAAATGAAAACAGAATACAGCAATATTAAGTCATTGTTCAGTCGTATAGACTATGCATGGATAATCCAAAGTTTGGTTTACAGTGAAATAAACATTACTTCTTGAATCACATAATTATTGTCTTTCTTATCATTCTTTGTCGTTCTCGTAAATCTTTCCAATAGTATTTCTTCGTAATAAAAATTAATTACATAAATATAGAGTAATGAATCTGTATACTCCTCAAATTGGTTTGTTCTGTTAAATGCAGAGCCGTGATATCTTATTATCTTTGATATCAAATTGAATTATAGGTTTATGCCACAAATCAATATAATTAATTCTTTATTTAGATCAATTACCATACGCTTCTTTTCTAAATTATTTATACATCTGATCATAATCTTGCTTTCTTAATTTTCATAAAATTATTGAATAATATCATCAACACTTTGTGCCACAAAGGCCTATCAATCTCTTTATCATAGAAAATAACGATGAATGATAATACAAAATCATTCTTGAATAACCAATAATTTTTTGCACTGATACGAAAGTTTTAGAATCATAACTTTTGTCCAGTTTCAAACCAATTGTCCATATTATTGTTTACACTGATAAATAAAGTTTAATGATCGTAAGTTTAGCGATCATAATACATTCTCAAGATTAAATCATTTGATCAATGAAGTAAGTTTAACTTGCTTTTACTCCAAAATAATTGCTTCAATTTATCCTCCAAAATCCCTTTCCTTAAATAATAACAGTCTTTTCTTTATCAGATGAACACTATCAAAATCATATTTCCATCCTTTCATACCATGTCATCATGATCATACAATATTAACTCAGTAAGGATTTATTTCAGCTTAGAAAGATAATGATTTTCAATTTATGAACACCATAATTCACATTGGATAAACTATCCGAAACCTGGAAACCGAAGTAAACGGCAACGCCCTACTTTTGCTGCTATTTCAGGCAAATCCTTATAATAAAGTCAATTTTACTACACTTTAACATTAAGTAAAACTATAATAAACGGTCATACATAATCTTGGACACTTACTCTTTTCTGGCGGGACATAACTAAATTCTGTTGAGTTGGTCACTCAAAACTTTAGAAAAACTGCAGACACTAACACAAGGCATCTCACTCCATAACTGTCTAAAATGGAGTGTGTAACACGTCAGCTATACCTGCTACAAGACGGACTTCATTTGAATATCAAAAGAATTACGGTATCGGCAATCTAAATCATGAATACCAAATTTAATTACATTATACATGTTGTACACTGTACTTCTAATTTTACAAAACAAAATGTAAAGCATAATTATTTCCAAAACAATCTTTCGCTCAGCGAAACACTAACATTAGTTGGGAAATTCGTGAAATTCGGGAAATTGCGTCCCTGACCCTGGTCACGAATTTCGCGACTCGGCCACAAAGTTCACATCCAGTGGTCCCGAATTTTGTGACCGGGACGTAAAGGACGCAAACTTTGCGTCCCAGTCGCAAAATTCGCGTCCAGTTAATTTCATGACTTAGCCGCGAAATTCATGGTGCACATGACCTCTTGAGCGTACTTCAGCTTCAGGGCCACCACCATACAGTGAGTATCGTCCATTACAGTACTATGAATCATTGGATAAAGATTATTTTGCACTATTGTACAAAATCGCATGTCCGCCCCCAACTGGAGTATGCTCTTGGTGTGTAGAGCCCTAACCTTAGCTTAAAAAGCATATTCATGCATTAAAAATCATCAAAGGGACAAAGGAAGGAGGGTGACTAGATTAGTCCCTGAGTTAAGGCAGCTAACAGTTACCTTGTGCAGACTAAAGCGACTGAGAATTCCCACCTTGGCATTCAGGAGAGGTCAGGAGATATGATCGAAACAAATACAAGCTTCTTAAGTCTTAACAAATATAAAATATGCATACACAATACCCAATCTAGAAGTGCAATCCAGAGGTCAGACTAGAGGACAGTAGAAAATTATTTATTCCCAGAACCAAAAACACAGAGATACAAAGACTTTTTTTGTATAAGAAAAAAACCTGGAATAGTCGTCATATTCATAGTGAAGTTGTCACTACCCCTAGTGTACAAAGTTTTGAAGCTGCTTTAGATAGATGCTGGAAAAATGAGCCTATAATATACATGTATGTATGACTATGAATGCCCTGTACCTGGAAGTGAGCCAGTCATCTTGAAGAGGAAGAATCTAGAACTGAATACAGAGGCATAATATGCCTGCATTTAGAATCTTCCTTAAGTATCCCTACTTCCCTAGCCTGGCCTGGAGGCTCCTGGAGAGTAAGAAAAAAAAAAACAAAAACCGCTTACTCTCCACGGAGCCTGGCATTTTTCCCTATCTTGCTAATGTAGTAGCCATTTCCCCACTTCAAAACAACCCCTGGAAAATCACTTTCCCATGGGCCAGTGACACTACCAGCCTTGTAACAATATTGGCTGTGGCTATAACGAACCTGACTGACACTTTGGACTAAAAATTCGATATCCGAGAAAAAAAATTTACCCTGAACTTTATCGTAGATAGAACATGGTAAAAACTTAGCAATTTTTACATTGTCCTGGGGTCCTTTAATAGGCAGATCGAAAATGGCGACTATCTTGCGCATGCGCATCGATGCACATATAGGTGTGAGCGATCTTGCAGACGTTTTCACGAAATTCATGTTAAGATTTACCGTGAATTAAAAAAAATAAAACATTGTGGGACATTGCAGGACAGGTGTGTTCTCCATATCTCACTATACAAGTGGACTTAAGTTATTTACCCTAATTATACAACTGGACTAAACGTGAGTGATTGTGGGCAGTACCAGGAAGACGAAAAGATTATATCTTATTTTTAAAATTGTATCTTTTTTTTTCTTTCCTTTTTCCTTTTCCTTTGAAAATACACAAATCATAAGCGGACACTTGGGCACTTTAGACCTACATGACAATAGTCTGCACTACAATAATCTCCAGCACAAGTTAATGTCTTTATCCCATATCAGATGATTTGATGATGATGAGGAGGAGGAGGATGGTGATGATGATGAGGATGATAGTACTGATGCATGATGAGCAGGCCCTGCTGATGAGTGTGTATGTACTGAACACTGAATGATTGGATCCTATTAACCTGTTGACTTCTTAATTCTCAGATTCTCATATTACAGGGTCCACCTGGTTCTAGTAGCCAATGGGTTAAATTTACATCTGTTGGTCTTTAACTGTAGATTTACTATTTAATAGGTGTGGCATTCGCTGTGTTGAAGCTCTGCTGCAAACTGCATTAAGATAGCATGAGAACTGAAAAACAGTTATGAGACATTGTATTTTTACAAAATGGAAGAGAGTTGGATGGAGACAGTATATTAAAAATGACAATGGGAAGGAGCAGACTTGATGGGAGCATGATAAAATACATTGTAAATGGGAAAGAGGAAGCTTGGTGAACATGGGGAGGTGGGTATTAAGGAAGAATAGAAAAAAAATCTTCAACTTATTAACTTTGGTAACAAAAGGGAGGGAGAACAAAATCGAAATACAGAAAGAACATAAAAAACAGGAAAAAAATAAATTGAGTAGACTTAGAAAATGCAGAAGTGGAAGAAAAGCACAATCTTGAGAAGAAGAGTATTAGAAATGATAGTGAGAAGCGGAAATAGTAACATTAAAAGTACATGGAGGTACAATGTAAGTACATTCAAGTTGTTTGAAAGAAGAAGATAGAATACAGTATACTGAAACTGAAAATCTGAAAAGGTATTCGTGTATCTCATTTCTCCACTGTGATGTTGGCTTTGTCAGATGATTAACTTTTTGTTTAAAATATACATGGTCATTTTGTGTTTTAATCTACAGACAGAATGGCACCAAGAAGAAAATCACGATGTATAGATGCAAAAGTTCTTGCTAAAGAACTGGAGGAGCTATTGCCCTGCCGAGAAAAGCAGATTGCTTTGCTGTTATCACTTGCAGGCCAGGTATGGTCTATGGTGCTGTTATGCAGTATATAATTTATCTTACTATTCCAATTTTTTTAAACAATCATCTACATTTGGAACTTCACACCGTTAAACCTTTGTTTGCAAAGCTTTTGTGATCATGATAAAGGACATATTGCGTTTGATGTGATGAATCAATAAAAAACATACTTTCATTTCACCAATCCATACCTAAAAGTTTACCATTTTGTGTTACTATCCTACCTATAACTTACAGCCAAACCACGCTACCTGTCCAGCTGTCTTTGTCTATGGCCATTCAGCAACGGGAAAATCTGCTGTTGTCCAATCTGTGTTGGAGTCTCTTTCTGCCCCAAGAGCTGTTGTGAACTGTGTAGAATGGCAGAGTCAGAAGCAACTCTTTGAAGAGATTCTCAATCAGGTAGCAGATGCTGGGCCTAGCCCAGAGAATGGCTTCACACAGTATGCCAGATGTGACAATGCCAGTGACTTTGTACGGTTACTCAGAGGAGTGGTCCAGGAAAAAGGATTTGAGGAGACAGTGTATATTGTAAGCAAGATGTAGATTTTATAAAAGATTACTTTAAAGGTCGGAGATCCATTTGCAAACATTTCTGGAAAACTCGTGAAACTTACAAGAGTTGAACACTATATTGTACTAATAATGTGTATGAAATATCATTGTCATACATGTAGACTTTGTAACTTTTTTTTATAAGAAATGAAAGACTAACCCCAAATCCCTTTGAATGGTCACAACAGTTTCAATTCAAATGTAGCATAGATGAGTGACCACGCCAGGAAATGTGTCTGGATCTGATCAGTATATGTATAATACTGTGATATGGGCGCACGTATGTGTAATGTGGTGTGTGTTGCACATAACGCTGTATGTATCTTCGCTAAGATATTCCCGGATATGTACATCACTGAAAAGGAACACATTTCCGTCACATAATTTGTTGTGGGTGTGTCATCAATTCCATTGACATTCATTTTTCATTTTTTCCCCATTAACAAGAAGTTTACAGTTTCGTTAATTTGAGGGCAGATCTTTATCATCTACAGTACCTCTACAATATGACAAGCTATGAAGGTACCGATAAATTGATTTGGGGGGCTGCAAAAAGGGATCCCTTACCTTTAGGTATAAATAATGGAGTTTTCTTTGTATATCAACATCTTTTTAAAAAAATTGATGAAAAAATACAAGTCTTCAGCAGGTTTCCTGAATTGTGCTATCAAAGTTTACAATGTAGTTCATGGAGTTTGGTTTTACTGTGCAGGGTTGCCAGTATTGTCCATGATATTAATAAGAAGATACTCTTAATGGACTTCTTTTTTCTTTGAACTCAGGTGTTAGATAAAGCAGAAAGGCTAAGATTCATGGAGGGGCACATCCTACCTGCTTTTCTTCGACTTTCTGAGCTATCCCGTTGTAATGTGTGTGTCATCATGCTGAGCCAAATAGTGTGGGAGAAGTTCAGATGTGGTACAGGATACTGTGAACCAGTCGTAATACACTTTCCTGACTACACAAAAAGTAAGCACTTAGCCCTTTTTGTTAGTTATAGAATTTATGAACTGAGAATTTTACTTCGCAGTTGCGATCCTGGCATCCTGCATGCTTTCATACATTGTTTTTTACTAAATGTCTGAATTTGTACTACTAGAGAATAAATGTAGGTGGATGTCAGTTGGGGAGCTTTATCTATGTAGAGAGACTTCTGATTCCAGGTATTGGAATGTTTAGGGTTGAATTATCTTTTTCTTTATTAGGATTTTTTAAAAATAAAGTGTGCTCATGTAATTAGCGAGTTAATCTTAAGAAGCTCCTAATTCTTCATCTGCCTGAAGGATGTAGGTTTGAACTCTCCTCTTTAGAATTCAGGTACCCTATGCAATGGAGGATTAAGTTTGATGTAAGGCAGCTAAGGCTATTACATGTACTCTTTTTGCAGGGTATGGACTGAAGCCTTTTTGGTGTATTTTTGTGATAGAGCTATTATAATAGGCAGCTCTTTCTTTTGATGGATTCAACTTTCTTTGTGAGTTTCAGGGTCTGCAGATGTTATGCAGAACTGCATTATTCCCTGTGAGGTTGTATAATAGACTATCTTACATGTAGGCCTTCATTCCAATAATCTGAAGCCTTGTTTTGAGGTTTCATTTATTCATAAATATGGATATCCTGGGGGGTATTTCATAAAGCTGTTCGTAGAGTTACACATGACTTTACGAACGACTTGAATATGAAGTGCCAAATGGGATGCCAAAAAGTTTCCTGACGTATAAACAAAGTGTGACTGCATTTCCCATAATCTCAGTTAAATAGTGGCAAATAGTGGCAAAAAATGCACTTTGAAAAAGGTTTGTAAGCAGTAGTAATATTCATCTACATCTGCATTTTTCACTTTTTGCTGATGTGATTCATAATGATTGAGAATCCCATTTGGCTTGCCATATTCACGTCGTTTGTAAAGTCCTTCGTAACTTTACGAACAGCTCTTTATGAAACACACCCCTTGCTTATTGGTTTATGTCTGGGTCACTTAATCCTGAGTAATCATGCTGGGTACTTTTTGTAGGCAGTTTGCATAAATTTGCAAAACTCATTTAAGTGAAGGGTTTTGTTTAGCATTTAGGTACCAGTATTTTGAATGATATTTACCATGTTTGTACCCATTTAGTCAGGGCTTAGGATATCTCTGTAAAAGAATTTATTATCTCTCAGAGTATTGATTTCATGGTACACAATATGCTGGAGTTACATGAAGCTTAGTGGTATACTTATTCTTAATTGCAGACCTGTGTTTGTTTTATATATTGCAGGAAGAGGAATGGTACGAGCACTGTTCCTTGTGAAACGCCTTACATTATGTTTGATTCCTTCGCTGATGGCAGATAATAGCTGTTTAATAATTTAGGACTGCACAAGTTCTCTAGTTTGAATGTCATGTCATGGTGAATCATCTTGTTCAGCAATCTACATTGTGGAAGACTCTGAGGAAGTCCTGTAGAACTCTATCAACTCTCTCTGTTGGGACTTCACAGGTGCTAGAGATGGTGTGCACTGTGGTGAAGAGTTGAATTTCACAAGATTTGTTTAAACTGAAGTTCTTCTTGTTTAGGGTGGAGGCCACCACCCTCACCCAGATGGTTTCTTTCCCTGGTTCTAGTTTCAGCTTAGCTTCAGCTCTATTCATCCACATGCTGTGTTTTATTGGCTTTGGCTGGGAAGCATTGTTTATTTACAGAATGCAGGTTGTTTCAAGGCAATGCATAGGCTCGGGAGTAATCCATACTTTGGTGACAACAGTTGAGATAAATCCTTAGTGTGTAGATAGGGCAGATACCTGTGTGGACTACATAACTCCTACTTTCTTCTAATCTGTGGCCTATGCACATTAGCAGTTCTGATTTGGAATAGAGAAATTCATAATGCTTCATGTATAAGCTTCAATCGCTATATTGATTACATGTTGCATTTTGGTGTTTCCCTAATGTCTAAACTTAAATAATCATGTGTTACTACAACCATTTCTAATCTCATATTGTAGTGGCATTACATGTATGGAAGCATCCTGTATTTTTTTGGTCAGTTTAATTTATGGTTTGATGCATGCTGTTTTGCAGATGAAATATTGGAAATAATTGGATCTCATCCTCCAGAAGGCTACAAATCTACATTCTATTCATCTTATGTAAACCTTCTGCTAAGCATTTTCTATATGGCTTGCAGGGATCTCAATGAACTCCGACACTTGGTGAGCTTTAACATCAGTCTCTCCCAATTTTTTTTACTAAGCCAACATTGTTCTTCCTTAGTGAAAATACATTGTAAATTGGTTGGCCATAATGGTAGTAAATCCAGATAAATGATTTAATTTTTAAGCCATTTGTGTTGCATGCTCATTTGATCTGCTCTACATGTATGTAGTTATTGATTTTAAATGGCAGTTTTCATATAATCTTTGTCCAGCAGAGTATTGGCAGTAAATGCTTTTAAGAATTTGCAATTTAGAAGATATGAGACTTGTTACTAGGGATACAGAGACAGATTTCCTTACGTGTAAATATTTGTCACTTTTGATTTGTCAGTCTTTTGTTAATGTAATATATTTTCTGCTTTCCAAGAAGTCTTGATGGAAATGCTTCTCTCAAGATAATGTGCCATAATTAGGAGAAACATCTGCATATTTATCAACATTTCAATCTTGATACCAGGCCCAACTCAACTTTCCAAAATACATTGAGCCCATCACCAAAGGAGAAGCTTCTGTGGATGATGCTCACAAGCTGTGGAGGAATATTGAACCTCATCTAAAGAAAGCCCTCCAAACTATCTACCTCAGGGAGGTATCAAGGTAAGAAATAGAAACAACAAAAACAACTTATTTTTATGGTTTACATTTCTTAGGTTCATATATGAAATATATGGGTCTTGTTCTGTCACTAGAAAATGAGGGGAAAAATCTATTTTTCATCTTGACTTTACCAACATTTTCATGCTGCCTTAAATTATGAGGTTCCTTCAAATTTTGATTTGTACTTGCATTGTCTATAATAAACCAGAATAATTTGTCATAGGCTTTTTTCATATCTGATATGAAGAAACTAGAAATTCTGTATTTTGCTCTTGAATTTAACTTGAATGAAGACCTATAATCTTTCTTTAATATAAATATTGATAAACATCTAGGATAGTTAAGGTGCTTTCACACATGATGCGACAGTGTAGTACCACACTGTGGCTCCACACTTTTTTGTGTACAAGCCTGTGGGGTATAGGGCGACAAAAAAAAGTCGCCGAGGCAGGACACACTTTTTTTTGCTGCCTAGATAGACAAAAATTGCGTACCAATCAAATTTCTAAAAAGTTAGCGCAAAAATTGTTGCCACGAGATTGCTTGCGCAAGCTTGTGCAAGTTTTGACAATATGCTCTCTTATTGAGAGTTGACATGTTAATGCACGTTCATTAGCATATGTGGTGACACAAAGTCCCACCCTGTGTGAAGACGAAACAGTGTGGTGCCACAGTGTGGTACCACACTGTTGCATCATGTGTGAAAGCACCTTTATACTGCCATCCAGTGACAAAAGGAAGTAGCTCTGTAGAATAAATTTCTTAGTAAATGAAGAAAATGTGTCACTGTTTTACATGGAAATCTAAGGCGTTGCTTAATCTTTATATGTCTATATTTCAGAAATTTTGGGTCATGCCACCTTAATTTCTTTATCATCACATAGAGCATACAAAAAAATGTACCCCAAATTAAGAAAGAGTCAATTTTGAAAAAAAACATCAAGAGTAGCTTCCTTTTGTTATTGGTTGGCAGTACATAGCATGTCTCTATCGAAATCACTGTTCAAATGCATGTATGTGACATTCATTTGTTTATTTAAATTTTTGAATCTTCTCAGTGCACAGTGGGAAAAATACCAGCAGGAAGTTTCAGGTCAAGGCAACCTTCCCACCATGCTGTCTGCCAGAACACATGTTGAGCTGCCGTTCTACTCCAAGTTTCTTCTGATAGCTGCATACCTTGCCTCCTACAACCCAGCCAGGACAGACAGAAGATTCTTTGCGAAGCATCATGGCAAAATCAAGAAGACGGCCAAGATGTCCAAAAAGAAAGAGGTTAATATGCATTTTATGTCCGTAAGGAATTATAATGTGATAAACAACTGAAGGAGGGCTATACATTTACAGCCTTCATTTATGATGCTTTGCTCTTCCCGTAATACGAATCTGAAATCTAAAACCATAGTGTGAATTTGGATTTCTGTAATTTCTGTAATTTCCGAACTTGTACCATGTGCCTGATTTTTAATTTATATAAGTTACAGATAAATCAGACCAATATAATAAGAAGAATAATTCTAGTGCTCACTTTGCATTTGTATGCCAAAATATGTAAGACATCATAAAAGACCTTGTTGTGTGTGTTAGATTTGTGTATATGCTGCTGTGTTTTTATAATGTCCATCTGTATTCTTATGGTATGATTTCAGACTAGCAACCAGCTGCTAGGTCCCAAGGCATTTCCCCTTGACAGACTTATGGCTATCTTCTACAGCATTGTGGATGCAAGGGTTGCACCATCTGCAAATATCTTCTCACAGGTAAACAACTTGTACTAACTGAGGGAGGGGACCTGAAAGAGATAACACATTTCGAAGTCAGTGTTTGTATACACCAGACACTTTAAACTGAATTTAGAAAGTTTGTGTGTTTTACACCCATAATTTACCGAAGGGAAATATTCTTAAGTTATGGATCTATATGGATGAGAGTTATTTATATATTTACTCACTGTTTTGTCTGCTTTTGTGTCAATGCTTTCAAGGAATTTGACAAGTTGTCATGAAAATTAATTCTGGAAACCACTGGCATAGGATACGAAAAATAATGGAATAAGACCCAGACCAGTATGTTTCTCTGAAATTACAGCACCTTGTCTTGGTATCATTTTCTTTTCAGAGATGCTTATAATTTTGTTGTCTTCTCTTCCCAGATTTCTTCATTAGTGACCCTGCAGCTCTTGTCCCATGTTGGACATGATGATCAACTCGATGTTCCCAAGTACAAATGTACAGTGTCTCTAGACTTCATCAGATCAATAGCTAGGTATGACTCAGTGAGATGAAGATTGAGAATCGTATTGAATTATGACTGATTTTAATGTTGTTGTTCTTCTACACGCAGTAGATAATTGTAAAGAAACTTTGTACTGTCCGATCATCAAACAGTATGCATGAAATATAAAAAAGCCCAACAAATTATGAAATGTGAAATTGCAGCATCTACTGAGTTTTGAAAAGTTTTAAGGTAGTCTGTTTGAAAGGTATACATTTATGAACTATGCACTACCCACACTTTGTGTTTTTTTTTTATGTCAAACTTGCATTACTCTTCCTAGATTCCTGCAAATGGGCAGTTGAAGAAAAAGAAAAAAGAAGAAGATAATGGTACATGCACATGTATTCTCACAAGAGAGATTACTGAGAAAATCAGCAAATATTTCTTTTGTGGTCCTTTATCTCCATTTGCAATATCAAGTTTTTATTGCGAGAATTTATGTATATTTTCATTTTCTCTGTCTTCTTTATTTTAGGACAGTGAACTTTGACATCATCAGATACCTCTACGACTTTGTCTGAAAGAACTCGGCATGTCTTCCCTCAGCATATGTGAGTCTACATGTATGCATCTGTGAAAGAAATGTGTATGGGTGCTAGATGGATGTCTGGACGTGAATGCAGTACTAAATATCTCATGATGGCAAAATATGGCAACTGCTCACAGCTGTATGCTCTGTTACTGTACCTGTGATGTTTGGACATTTTTCTTTCACTTACACTGTGAATTCAGTTTAATATTCAAAAGATTCCAAACTTTCCAAAGTTGCTTTTTTCCCAGAATATTGTATTTTTTGTGCATTATATTCACCAAGTGTCTTTTTTTTATACGTGTACTGTTAAGTACATGTATTGTGTAGTGGTTCTCCCATTGAGGGAAGAAGAAGAAGTGGAAAAGAGAAAAAAATGAAAAGGTTTGTTGAGGTTTTGCGACAATTTCTTGCCTTCATATGGCATTTTCACAGATATTTTTGATATTTATTTTGAGCAGAATAAAATTCTGCCTTGTCAAATACTGCTTTGCATACTTCAGGTTTACTTATTACACATGTGTGTTTCTTCATTTTTTTCTAAACCAGAAGCTGGTATACTGAGGCTTGAAACAAATAAGGTCATGTTCTTTGAGAAATTAGGAAATGAAAATGCATAATAGTTATATGTGTCAAAACAAAAGAATCTGATATCAAACATATGAATCTAAAAATTTGGCTGTTATTAAAGGGTGTCCTGAGTGAAATACTGATTTTAGGTTATCTGGCAGTAAAATATTAATGTAAGAAATGAAGACTGATTTTTTTTGTAATCAGAAGGCCTTTCCTGAGCTAAGTATATAACAAACTTATAGGTACAAAGAATAGATATTGGCATTTTGGAATTAAATACAATACAATACTGAACACAGTACGTTGCATTTGCATTACACAAGGTTTGAATTTGATATCAATTTTTTATGATGAAATTTAGATGGGCATTATCTTGTACTTCATTTTTAACCTTGACTCGCTGTTACAGCATTCCAGGTAGATCCAATATTAAACACTTCTAAGAAAATTGATTCATATCCTGCGTTCCAAATATATTGATTTGACTCTTTTGTTTGTGAAAAATGGAAACAAACAAAGATACAAAGATACAAATAGTTTGCACAGAATCCACTTCAAAGGACTTCTGGATGTATACCATGATCTCTCTTACTGACTTGAGATCTGCATTGCTTCTGTCAGTAGTCCTTTTTTCCACATTTCCTACACTGTGATTTGAATGCAGGACATTTCATTGGTGGATGTCTCAGTCTACAGTTTGCACCAGAATACAGATGCTCTAAGTCCTGTACTGAGGCTGTATCCAGACTGTTCAACTGACTCGTGTGTCTCGTGTGTGAGTCACTCACCTCATGTATCCTGGCTAATGTTACAGCTTCTTTGAGTGTCAGATTCTCATCTTTACTGATCTTTCCTATCAGTCCTAAGACATGGAGCTTACCTGCATAACAGGTGACTTGAAGTCATGAAGTATTGATACTTATAGCCCACCAATAGTGACAGTTGCTTCTTCAAACAGTTTCTTGAAAAAAATCCTCATGTTCATGTAACTTACCAGCATTGTAGAACATTGCATGTAGTGTATTTCCTTTGTAACTTGGCTAGAGTCCCTGTGGAAGGCCAGCATTGTCCAGTGCATTCACAAAGCCCTTTGGGTTGCCCTTACCATCCTTGTATATGAACTTGTTGATTGCAAAAATGAGATTGCTTGCCCCACACCCTGTGCCATATTGGCACCCTGCAGCATAACTCACGGTCAGCTTAAAACTTCTGCCAGTGCAGCGGAAACAAAGTCAGTGTGCAATAGTCGCATACCTATTTAAGAATATACTCTATATGATGACCTTCGCAATACTGTTACAGAGCAAAATCACTGTTAGTATTACTTGATTATGCAAATCTCAAACTTGAGTTCATGCTATATTCCATACTGCAGTTTCACCTTTACAGTGCCAGAATAAACTACATGTACCTATCTGTCTTGTCACTATCAATTTAACATCCAATTACACAGTCAGAGTTATTTTGAAAATTCATTCGACTTCTAACTGTTGATGTCCAACTATCACTGAGGTTCAGACAGTTACATACAAAGCTTGAGTTCTGAGTTCTGACTACAGTCCTTTCCTTAGATGGTCCTGGTTCACTTGATCTTCTGCTGACTGTGTGTAACATGGCTGTCTTGTTCCAGGTTAGGTCCCTTGTTCTGCAATTTGCACAACATTCATATTTTGATCAGTTACTAGATCAACATCTAGCTTTTTGGGCAGGGTCCCATCAGGTCCACTCCAACTATTTCCCAAGCCTTTGATAATGATGTGGACAACATCTTTGGTTTCTTCTGGTACATCGGTTTTGTCTCCATGCAAACTTTGCATGCTCGAGCAAAACTACGAAAACTCTTTGACATTGCTTTCCAGTATAGCTTTGTATATTTCAAGTGGGCTGGAGTTTTCCTTCAGCCTGGGTAACCTACTGTAGGTTTCATGTGACACTCCATCAAGACTGCCTTCTGAAGCTCATTAGGAACAACCAAACAGCCATTCTTTCTCCACAACAGCTTGTTCTTAAACACATACAGACCAACAGCTTGACTATCGGTATCACCCTTATCCAAGGCCAGGATAATTGGACATGGATGAGTGTCACACCACTGGGCTTCCTAGAGCAGCTTCCAATCCAGCCCTAAAATCTGAATGTGACAGTCTGAATCTAGGTCCCGGAGCTTCATCTTGTTGGTAGGATGGGCACGTGTAGACGTCTATTATCTCAGCTTTCTCCTGAGTGATACCAACACAACTTTGGTGGTACCAACATTTACTTTGATCACAGAACACCCAGTCCAGGCGATCATCTTTTGGTTGACTGCAGTTGGGGTCAGCACAGCTCTCCTCGTCCTCACCTTTGTGTATGCATGGATCTCCTCAACAACTCCCACCAATGCAGATTCCAACACAACAAGAAATTAAACCTTTGGAAAAGAATTTATTATTATATTAAACATGAACTGATTTCTACCCTACAAATTATACGACTTAAAAATGTTAACTACATGTACTATAAAAGATATATTCCAGGAGCCGTATTCTGAAATTTGTTTTATCTCTTATATTTTTGTATCTTCGATGTTAAGATAAAATCGGTATTCTGAAAATTGTCTTAACTTTTCTCTTATCTTCTGTTGTATCTTTGTTCAGTCTGCACATGATCCTGATTTACATATGTACCTGAGTTAATAATATCTCGAGATAATAGGTATTCTGAGAATTGTATTTTTTGTTTATCTTGTCTTCCATGGTGATTACAACAAAAATTTACAACAGCTAATGGGCTATTGTATCTCACAATGTCAGCAAATTTCTAGCTCAGAAACAGGCAGTACATGATCGACCAGCAAGGTAAAGAGGGTTTGTTACCAGAAATATCACAGAAGAGACATTTTGAAGAGACTAACGAGTGGAAATCAAAGATTTTACATGAAATTGTGACTTGGTTTGAGCGAGGGGGGACATGTGCCTCGTGGTTAATTAATTGCTTTCGATTGCGCAGTGTATAAAACCCATAAATTAATAATGCCTAAAATTGCCTAAGCGCAAAGCGCATTCCTATGTTTTCTTATAAGGGATACTGCTATTGGTCCACCTACCCTTTTCAGACCCATCTTGATTGGTAAAATGCCAACAAATGGGCATGACTAAAGATTGAATATGGGTGGTCCTTACAGAAATAAGTCAATTTTTGGAATACCAACTTACAAGAATATTAGCGAGGTATTATCTTTGTGAGATAAGACAAAAGTTAATAGAAAATTTAAAACAGTTTTCAGAATACCACCCCAGAACTCCAAACTTCATGGAAATTGGTGTATTTAAAAGTGCCAGTAAATAAGGAGTAAAACACTTACCTTTAAAATTAATTGTAAAAGATGAATGTAATGAAAAATATTACTACCATTATAAATAATTTAAGCTTCTACCAACCTTTCAAAATTGCTGAAAAGAGATTTCGTCCACTCCGGTGGACTTTCTCAAGTGTAATGACTTCACACCACGCTTTGTGAATGTTAGAACTGCCTTAATTTCTCTCTGAATAGATGCAGAATGTTAACTTGTCGAAAGATCAAAATGAAATTCACTAACATGCCCTTTATAATTTCCCCCATTTGGGAAAAAGTATGAAGTAGCTTTTGCAATGATTTCTTGTTAAGTACATTGCTTAGGCACTCTTAGATGTTGTATTCCCCCTCCTTTTGGGGCTTTCACCTGTTTGAAAGATACTTCTTTGTTTTCACGGACACAAAACCCTAATGTTATTACGTGATCTTCTTTAAATGCAACCATTGATTGCTTCTGTGAGATGTGTTGTTGTAAGCTGTGTTTCTTCTGCTTCTCCTTTAGCTGCAAAGACCTCAGTAAATCTAATTTTCTCTGTTCTAAATCTGTTCCTCCCTGTGATTTTTGTGCAAATACTCATACTGCTATTCAATCTCCCTTTAAGGGTATGTATTCCTTTAATTCTTCATCTGAAATTACTTCAATGACACTCTCATCAGTCTGAAAAAAATTAAAAATAAACATAACACAGCAAATGGCTAAAAATGTGAATTTGTTGAGAAAGTCAGTGGTAATGTGCTTATTTTCACTAATAATGATTGAAACTAATTTATTTGAGTGTAATAAACGATCTGCAACAAATTCCCACGTAAAAACCCCAGAAAACCAAAAATCAAAGAATCAAAGATATATATAAGAAACTCACAAAGCAATCAAATACACAAGAAATTAATTCTGTGGCAATTTTTAGCTAAATAATTGTTGCAAAGGTCATTAAGAATATTTACAAGGCAGTAGCCATAATGTGTCTCATCTAATCGTGCACAATCATACATACGTTTGCAAACTTTATTAACCATAATAGAAAGTTTGCAGTTAAATTTAACATTGGCTCTAAAAGTTTGTTGACCCCTCTTGGTAACCTTTGACCTTGAGGTGACCTTCAAGTCAATATAGACATTTTATTGCATTATCGCCCAGCTAAATTCAGCGCAAAAATGTCTGCAGAAAACGCATACCATACACCTATGCACCTACGAGGTGGTCATGGTTGTGCACACCGCAAGACCCGGGGGCTTGATCGTGATCGTTCTGCTTACATTGGTTGTTCAAACTTGTCTATATTCTTGTTTTCCCATGTACATGTATATATATAAAAAAATTTGAAATGACTAATCAAAGATGCTTATATCTTAAACAAAATAACCAAATGGCTCCAACTAAAATGAACTATAAAGTGAGTTAAGTCAATTTGAATGCCGACTTCTCTGGCAGTCATCCAACACTTTTTCTGAAAACAGAGCAAAACTATCAGGCTATATAGAAAATGCATGCGATTGCAAGCGGAAAAGAAATATGCCAAACCAAAGAACACAATTATTTTCATTTTCAATAAGTCTCATCATCCGGACTTAACCAGAAATATGGAAAACATGCAATCAAGGTATAAATATATTATTATCCATCGATTTATTAATGAGCTTCGTAACTTACTGTGAAGTCAGTTTCAGGCATTTTTGGTGTCACATTGAAGAGTAGCTCAATGGCTGTCGATTGCGCATGAACGTGCTTCGTCTGTATGCCAATGTACGGCTGTATAGCAGCCAGTAGTAGTAGATGACGATCCAGGCTTTACAGAAGACCAGGTCACAATCCCTGTAGAATGCCATTTACGGCATTGCTTAGGACCAACTTCATAGAGCCAGAGTTTACAAGGGGATTGACCCTGTTACGTAAGAAGTTGTTATGTTTCTTCTGGCGGCACGTTGTTTCATGCGGCTGATCGGGGTAATATTGAAATTTGCCCGAGGGGGGATATTTTTATTGAGCAATCACTCCTTCCTCTTTTACCTCCATGGTACATGTAATTGTCACGTTTTGAGGAGCAATTGTCAGCAGAGTATAATAATGTCAGCTTTCCTATGTATTCCCATACACATTCTCATGCGAGTTGAGCCATTGCGATCCCTTTGTAGTACCGGTAGGATCATGAGACACATACCCACATAGGTCTAGTGCATTCATAAATATTTGAAAGCTATCAAAATAGTCCAGGATTAGCAGTCTTGAATGTGAAAAGCGTGAATTTTCTTAGCCTGGGTTAGGCAAATAGGACAGGAGAAAAATACTGTGTGTGAAAAGCAAAAGTAATAGTCCACGGCTACGGATTGTGTAGCTACATGTACTTAAGAAAACTGATTGTAGAAAAGGGTAATGGATTCTGAGAAAATTGCAACGTATCAGTTACTTTCTTTAATTCTTTGACATTGAACTAAATTGTATTTCAAAGATAATGAATGTTCATGCATAGATATTGCATCCATGCTGTTTAATTTGTCATGCCGCTATCTATAACTTGTTATTTTTGCATCTCATATGAGTGGTTCTTTTGATTCATCTTTTAGTGATACATGATAAGACGTGCTTATGTCAGCCATTTTCAAGTGTCTCCAAATGTGCCTTGTATATGTATTTCTTTGTTCAAGTGAAGTACTCTTTGAAAGCTAAACATGAAAATATTCCATGTAAAGAAATAGATGACCATGTATAGTCAATATGAATTTTACAGTACTGTGCTGCAATATCTTTTCATTTGTTGAATTGTCAATTTATGTGACATGGAGTATGCTGTTTACTTATTACTGAAAGTGAAAAGTGCTTGAGATCATTACAATATACATTTAAAACAAAAGGACTATTCACTTAAAACTTAAAGGCAGTAGACCACATTTGCACAACATTGTTTCAGAATTTGAAGAGAAATAAGCCAATTTCACTTTTAAATGACAGATATTTTTGTAAAACTATCATGATATCAAATCTACAACAATATTCCAAAGAATAAGTTAAGAATGAATCTTTTGTTCTTAAAGTGTCAGGAAGACGCCTTTACAAAAAAAAGAAAAAAGAACATTTTTGTTGAATATTTCCCCATCATTCCTTAATGGGAATGTACTGGGATCTAAAACTTTACGAGTATTTTTCTGTGGCTTAAAGCAATCTAAAGTAAAACTTTTGTGCAGATTGGGTGCCACTTGCAAATGTGGGCTACTACCTTTAATAGTCTTCAGAGAAGTGTCCCTGGAGAAACAAGGAGAGTTCATATAGAAAGGAAGGGAGATTATAAGAGAAGGAAAGATTGAGAGAGGAATGAAGAGAAAGAGATGGAGACAGACAGAGAATAGATTTATGTGAGAAAAGGATATTAATATAGGCAATGTTCAAGTTTTCTTTAACCACTCAATTTGCTATTCCTATCCACGCCAAACAATTAATTCCACATTGTGTACAGATCTTTTGTGTTTCATATGGATATGAATTTGTCATTCCTTATTTTCGTAGGGATGAATCCGGGGGGGGGGGGGGGGGCACTCAGTATATAACGCGCGGTGGGTATGTGCCGCGGAGAAGACCCCCATTTTTACACTCAAATTTCCGTTCCAAAGCATAGCATTTTTATCTTATTGATTAAAAGAACAAAGAAAGTCGTTCCAAAGCATTTTCTTCTTATCAAGAAAAAAGAAGAAAGAAATTCGTTCCAAAGTTTCGCATGTTTTTCGTTTCGCCATTCCGTCCACATTGATCCGCTACAATGAGCTGCATTTTGGGTGAAAAGCGGCCCGCAGAGCACTGTCCGACCATTGCCTCTGCGCGAGTGCACCCGGCGCCCGTGCTGCTGGGCTAGCTGCATGCACGTATGCGCAAGCCCGTTCCATAGGGATACATACACACTCACACGTAGGCGAACCGTTCCAAAGACCCCCGTTTTCACAAACATTTGTAGTTCCGAAGCCCGTTCCGAAGACCCTCCTTTCACAATAAGCCCGTTCCAAAGCCCTTGTTTTTTGTCTCGCCCGCGGCACATACCTACTACTTTTGGAGTCGAGTGCCTCCCCGGGGGATGAATTTGTTGGGAAAACAAATCACAGTAAGATCACACATTTCTGGAAATTATCATGGAGCTGCCTTATACTGGAAAAAAGATATTTGGCAATAGCTGTCTACTTAAAGTTGCCAATTTTATTTCACTGTTAAAAAGAAAAGAAACACCTTAAAATTGTAAATTTGAGTAAGCACATCATATAAGCATGCATAGTGCATAGCTTTTTTTTATTCATTTGTCAGTTAGTATAAAAGCTTTGTGTGCAATTTGTAAAGAATCATTGTATTTTTCTTTAATCCAATCAGTCATGTTAACAGGGGGAAATGGCCTTTTCTGTAATCTAGATGTGGAGTTTAAATGAACCATTGTGTTCACTACCTGAAGAAAGTCAGCTCTATACTCTCAAGGGTTTCAGATTTCTTTTCATCTAGAACTATTCTTCCAACCCCTCCTCCCCCCCCCCCCCTCTCAAGGAAATTACTGAGATGCGATTTGACACTCTTGCGCAGTAAAGAAGTCAGTCCCAAGTTTGTTTGCTCCCAGATCAAGTCAAACATGATCTGGAAACTCAATAAAGAGTCCTGATTGCATTTGGGAATGGTATGAATGAATAATGACTCACTCTGCTGTAGGTTCGACTGGGACAAAGGTCTTTTTCTCTTTTTCTCTCATCGATAGGAAAATAGTAGTGCTTATTATTAACAAGGAGGAATATTTTGAGCACAGACATACTATATTTAAAACCTATTCAATAGATGCTTCCCTGCTGGAAAGATACTTCTCTCATGTGCTGTGCTATGCAATTGGAGTGAACATTCTGGTCTGTTTTTCATTTGTGATATGTAAGTTTTCTCTCTTCAATTGTGATATTTCTAGATATATCAACAAAGGTTCAGTCTGTAATGGTTGTTTTAACTTTTTTTCATTAGAAAAAGTTGACAGTGAGTTTTATTCGAATTAGAATCTATTTGATTTGCATCCAGTGGCCCATAACACAAAGCTTAGCAGTTAATTGTAGGATTGATTTTTACAATTGATTGCATTGATCACTATGTGCAATCAATCATAAAAATAAATTGTCCAATCAATTGCTAAGCTTTGTGTTATTGGGCCCAGATCTTGTTGGTGATTTTTTATATTTTCTACAACTTATTTTGACATTATGCAATTTCCAAGACTCCTTTTCCCTCAATACTTTAATGCATCATGTAAATTACTATAAAAATGACAGTGGCTTTGAATTAGTTAGAATGTACAGTATTAAAAATAGGAATATTGATTGTACATTCATATGTCATTTTCAGATTAGAGTAAAAATTTTCCCTATTGATTAAAATGAAGGATATTGGATATTGTACAGGTAGTGTAAGCTCCTTGTCATGTAGGTTGTAATAAGTGGAAGTACATTTTTACGAGAAACCTCATCCCCATGAAATATATTTAGTTAATTCAAGATGAATTTACTCCCACCCTCTCAAAAAAGACAAAAACAAAAACACAATCACAATATTTCAAGAAACTGGAGTAAATCATATGCAGGAATGTGATTGGTGGAAAGTCCATCTGCCTGAACTGGTCTGATCCATTGTTCTACAAGGGGTGGTCATCAGGTATCATCATATTTTTTTAGTAGAAGTTGACCTTGCTCAATTGATGTGCATGGTTTAATTTTAAAAAGGTGAAGAATAGAGGATGGATAGGATTGTAGGATAATAGAAAAGTGAGATGGAGAAAGAAAGAAAGAGAAAGGGAGAATTTGAAAATTTGAGATGAGTTATTACTGGGAGTAGTGAGAGCTGAAATAAACATAATAATGTAGAAAAGCAGACTAATTCAAACAGATTGATGGGTTTTGAGGGAGAGAGAGAGGAAGAGAGAGAAAGAGAGTAAGGGCAAGAGAGTCTGAGCTAGAAGAGTGAAAGAGGTGGGAGACAGATAGCTATAGAGTGAAAGTAAAAAAGTGGTGATGCTAATGGATAGAGAGCATGCATGCAGGAGAAAAATAAACATGATACTTGTCAAGCATTGTGAGGAAAGATCGGGAAAGAAGGATGAAAGGGTGGATTGGGTCAACGATAATGGAAAGGAGAGATAATTCATGTACAGTCACCAGAAGTAGTAAAAAGTGGTTGTCAAACCACAGTGACAAACAAATTTAACAACCAATAAGGAGAGTTTCTGGTTCTTTTGAGTCCAGTTGTTTTTTTTGTTTTTTTTTTAATCTGTTATCGTTGACAGTTGATTGACATCCAGGATGGGGAAGTGCAATTAGGTTGTTTTAATGATGACATAAAAGAGAGGCTAGACAGATAAAACACACAATGCATGAAACTGGTAGCTAGTATTGCACAGGTGCACTTCTGTCTCTCCCCCTCTAAATAGAATGAGCTAATCTGTTTGCACGGCTTAGGTTATAGCTACAGGAACTAGGTCTGGTCTTCATCTGGATTAGACCAGGGTTTGCAGCAGTGGCTGATGGATCATTTTGGGAAGCTATGGGCATTGGGACTGGGTCGACTGAAATCAGAACATTTGAGACAGTGATCCTCTGCAAGGATATAAGGTGTCATCTACTTGTGCTGAGTGCTGATTCCAGAGGTAAGGACCTGTCAATCTATGACTGCAGCTTGTTAAAGTCCTGCCTCGATTTGGAGGAGGTTATTCCCAATTGGCTTAATGGGATATGATGCATGTCTGAAGGACTTGTAGGATTATTGACATTAAGGTATGTTGATTAATAACTGCAAGTGATGGCTTCATGCCCAGTTTACTATCTTTTTTTTTCTTTTGCATTTGAAAGAGAACACTTCATCTTTCATGACCCCAAAGAGTTTGGAGCTAATTAAGTTTTCAGTCATGTTAAATGACATTCAATATTGAATATGTTCAATTTGTAAAATCCATTCCCAGGTGAGCTGGGATGATATGAAATATATTTTCTGAGCTGCAAGGTGTAATATAGAATGAGAAACTAAAATACTGGCCAATAGCAGATCATGATTCATGAAAGGAGTTTGCATGAATAATTGTATAAGGTCCGAATTATTGAAATCATCATTTAGGGCATCTCTTTTATCATGAATGATGACTACATTCTTTCATCACAGTGGTCTTAGAGCTCTGAAACTTACATTCATCATATTTTGAAAGCTGTTGAATGTTTGAAATACCTATAAATGCATCATCTTAAAACATTTGGTAACATTTCTTGCTTTCTTTCAGGAAATGAGTTCCACAAAGGAAGGAAAAGGAATACTTGAGGATTACATTTGATGTGTCTTCTGTTGACCTGGGATTCTGAGTCAGCCCTATCGTAAATGGAACGATAAACAAACATAGGAAGAATATGAAATACGTGAGGTGTTTTTAATCCTCAACACCATCTCAAACTGTCTCAAACCAAGACAAAAATCGGAGTTCATTGACACATTGATGTGGAGCATGAAGAACAGAACATTCAAAGCTATGGAGGGAACTAAAAGAGTCCTGAACTGTGGATTTCTGATGCTGGTCTTATTGAACCTTACCACGGCCCAATTGATGCCTTTCACCTTTCCCTGTTCATACAGCAGTGCATCAGATGAAGGAGGAGAGGAGGAAGGAGAAGTAGCACTTTCTGTCAGTATCCATGGCAACCCTAGTCACTATGTTCCTCAGGATATCTACCAAGGTGAGTTCTCTCAAATTAGATTTTTATCACCCCCCAAAAAAGTACATGTATGAATAAGGTTTGAATTAAAAATAACAATAAAGGAGTAAGGTAGATAACTCAGACCTCTTGATGAAAAGGTATAATCGAGTAATGAAAATTGAGTTGTTTTTCCCTTTAAGAGTCCAGAAATGAGTAGGGTGCTACGCAGACAATGAACCTGTTAACAGTGTAAAACAGTTTCTAGCATAACGCTTTTACAATATATGAAAAAAGGGGATATATTACTATCAACTGTATGACTTTTGACACCGAAAGTAGTTTCTTATAACTCATTGTCAAAGTTCTCAAACATAGTACAGGTAATATATTGAAGGTTCAGAAATATGATTCTAAAATACAAAGTGTGCCTTTTAGCTTCATCCTGTTTCATAATTAGAAGTATATAGGACAGTGCTCTCTTGACATCCAGGGATTTTAGTTATCCAGGTAAAGGCTCACAATATTGCATATTTCCAGATACGCAGGAAACCCAGACATTATGACTAACGCCCCTACAGATCTAACAAGGGATTACACAGCAACATTTCCACTCACTGCAAGTTTTTCCTCTACAGACAGATCACCTGTTTGCCATGCGGTTTTGTAGATTTAATCACTTTAATCAAACAATTGAATTTCCTGGATAGCATAGGCCATGACTATCACGTATGCAAGGTGACATACCATTAGTTCATTGAATAAATAGGCTTATAACTGCTTTTTGCTCATTTGCAAATAATGAGTACCATTTCTTGATTTGTATGCTTATTGGTCTTCACATACCAAAGGTTTAAATCAAATTTTGCATACACTTTATATCACAAAGACCTAAATAGTTTCATGTACACACTGTAGGTCAACTGCTAATGCATTTGTTTGATTTGTAAAACCAAGGAATGTGATGGAAAAATGATAGTTGATAGGTTTTAAAACAACTATTTCAAAAATAAAAATGCTTAAAATTGTTATCAATTAATATTTTTTTTTTACCCTGGGACAGGGGCTGCTTAATGCTCTGAACAACTTTGGAATTAACTGTGACTTTCTGATGAAATGTAACTATCCTGAGGTTATTTGCTAGATAGTCAAGGTGTTTATTTTTTTTAAATTCAGATAAATAGACTGTATACGTGAGCATGGTAGAGGCCTATTCTGGTTCTCCTAGCATTTTTAGCTGCCCTATTGTCAGCTTGTACAACACATTTTCGAGGGATTATCTGGGTTTTTCCACAAACTCTCTGGTGTCTTGGGTTATCAGAGTGAAAGCTATTAGATGTACTACTCAGCCATGTGAATGTAAACAGTTTGAAGGAGGTGAAGACTGATTGGATGAGAGTTTACAGGTCAAAGGTCAACATAGCTGTCACCTGTTATCTCTGACAAGTGATAACCTCTCCATAGAATCTTTGAACATAACCATGACATAACTACCAGTAATGGATGTATTGGACCACAGGCAGAGTGTCTGCGGAATGGAGATTTTCATGAAAATAAAGTGATACATTTTCTTTGCTTTCATTGTTGTCTTCTAACAAAAACCAGACAGAGTTTTTAGTTTATTTAATGGATGAATTTTAATTGCATTTTTGACTTTTAACGAGTACTGAAGTCCAAATAAAACAGTGGAAAGTTGAAAGATAAAAAGAACATACATGTACATACATGAAGCTAGTTTCTGAAAATGGAGAATGAGGGGAAAAAATACTTGTGATCCCTTTTAGTCACTCCTTCCCCCACATATATCATGTGCTGTGTACTTTACTTCTAGACACCAAATGAGGCAGGCACTGCACTCAACTGCACATGATATGAATATGATCTCAGGGCTCGATCCAGAATATTTCAAAGGGGGGGGGAGTCAGCTTTTTAAGTAATGGATGTATTGTTTTACTTGAAAAAAAGGGTCCTCAGCATTTTTCATGTGTATTTTACCCTAAAAATTGTGCTTTTTCTGCTTTTCAAGGGGAGAGGGAGCTGTGGCTGATATGCCCCCCCCCCCCCCCCGGGTTCCAAAAGGAGGGGCTGCGGCCAATTCGGCTACCCCCTGGATCCGCCCCTGGGTCTGAAAGAATGTGAAAAAAGTCAGGCAGGTGAATTGGTTTTTATGTGAAGAGAATGGTTTCATGGGAGTTGGGCTGGTAGTCTGGCAATGGGCAGAGGGATTATCATGGCACCATTCTTTCACCAAACACTCTCAAGTTCATTCATAATCATGAAATATTTTCAGAGTTCACAGAGAGTGTTCATATTTCAACATATCTTTCAGCTTAGTCACAGTAAGAATATAATCTTACAAAAGGCCAAGATGAGCACTCTGAGCAGGGTCTGCGTCTGTCTTGTCAGTCTGATGTGAAGAAAAAAGAAGAATTAACCTGTTGACTGCTGAATAATCTTATCCCCCTTATCCTGTTGAATATGATATGATTTTGGCGTGACACACATTTTTCATACACTCCAGCCCAAGTCACGTTATCTCAGGCTACATGTATTCAACAGGTTAATGCAAGGATACCTGGGGGGGTGTTTCATAAAGCTGTTCGTAAAGTTACGAATGACTTTACGAACGACTTGAATATGGCTAGCCAAATGGAATTCTCATTCATAAATGGCATCAGCTTAAGGTGAAATATGCAGATGTAGATTAACATTACTTTTGTTTAAGAACATTTTTATTGCAAAGTAAATTTTTTTGCCACAATTTTATTGAGATTAAGGGAAATGCTGTCACACTTTGTTAAAACGTTGGGAAAAACTTTAGGCGTTCCATTTGGCACTTCATATTCCAGTCATTCGTAAAGTCATTTGTTACTTTAATTTACGAACAGCTTTATGAAACACTCCCCTGGTTCTTGTAGCCAGTGGGTTAAGATCTTAGATGTAGTAGAGCAGTGAAAAAGGAGAAGATTCATAATAGTTGGGTCCCAAACTTTACAGCTACGGGTAGTTCTTATTTCTTTCTTTTCAGAATGAGTGATGAATACAGTTTGTGAATGTCATTTTACCTTATCACCATTTAACCTGTTGAATACAAAACCTGGATTATTTCAGTTCAGCTCAGTTCAAACATTTATTTCCAATTTTTCAAATAAACAGCTAAATAGTGAAACAACAAATAGACATTCATGGTATTGATAACAAAATATTACATAATAAACAATCATCGTAATTACATAAATAATTGGAGGACACACGTCTAAAAGCGAAAGCTTGGGTTTATTAAATATCTGTAGGAAGTGCACTTGTATTTTATATTGAAATCAAATCTAATCCGGTGAATGAATAGGTGGTACATGCCATACACGGTATACTCTTTGTTTATCTTTGTACATTAAATGTAAATGTTATCTATCATTATATGACTTATTTTCAATTTGTTTGTTGATTCATGGAAACAAAGTGAATGTGCATTAATTTTAAAAAGCTATGACTTAAAAGAGCAACCTTTTTTCTTTAAATCTTTTAGTGACACTTTCAAGCAGCAGTGATTTCACCCAGGTACAAGTGATTGGTCTGTATGAATCTTCTACCACCCAAACACTGCCGCAACTTCTCCCAAGCTATGGTCTTCTCACCCCTGCATCATCTGTGTGTACCATGATTCATCAGTACCATAGTTTGTCGGCTCAGAGACATAGTACCTTCTTATGGATGGCACCTCCGGCTGGGACAGGCTGCATCAATTTCATGTGAGCTCATGTTTAGTTTTCATTTAAACATAACAGTGAATGTGCAGTGTTAGGGAAAGTTGAAAATTTTAAAGCATAGTATTCACGGGTATGCAAATGATTTGCAAAGGATGGCAATGTAAAAAATAAAGACAAAATTCAACATTCTCATTTAAGACTCAAAAAGTTTGCCAAACATGCGCTGGGGTTCAGAAGCATTGTCAGTTGTTCGCGAGAAGTGGGAAATGTTTGCAAAATATTTCAAACTTTTTAAAAAGTACTGTCGAACTAAGAGTGAATAGTTGCTGGTGCTTTGACATATGTTTGGCATACTGTAAAATGTGAATGTTGGACTTTGCTATATTTTTGACATTCGCATCCTTTGCAAATCATTCGCTTGCCCATGAAAACTGTACTAAATAGATTTAGTATATTTTCTTCCTTTGAATACATTGATCTATGAATGTACATGTACATGTAGCACAAATTCCTCCCAATTTTTCCTTTGGAAATGTATATATTATCAAGAAATCAAATGTTTTTAAGCTGATATTTCATATTTCACAAGTTATCCACTATCAAAAGTTTTCTTATTTCATGGCTGATTTGCATTTAGTACAGGTGATAAATCTAAAAAAGCAAAAGAGTAGGAATATGCATAGTATCTATGTCAAAATTCACAGTACTCCAGAATTACTTGTTTATGTCATTGTGGCTGTTTTGATCCACATTTTGTACATCATTACGGCATTGTATTAAAATGACGATTAGGATAATTGAGTAACCAGTTTGAAAACACCCTTTACAAAATTTTGTCACCTCTTGCCAAATCTAACTTCCATTTCCTGTACACTGTGAAACAGGTCTGCAACAGGCCTGTAAACAGTGCATTCATTATTTCCCTAGGAAGGTATAAAGACTTTGCTTCTCTTTGTACCCTTTTATTTCTCTTTTAAATCTTTTATTTCCACCGTCCTGTCAAAATGGTTTCCTCTGAAATGTGAGGAGCAATCACCTCAAACAATTGTGGTTTTGGAGGCTTCTAGTTTTTAACAAACTTAGCCAAGAGCTACCAGTAAATACCGTTTCCTGTCCAATTGTTTGTTTTCACCTGAGCCTGAAAGATGGTGGAAAATGAAAAGGTTTTCCTTCCTAATATATCTCCCAGTCTGGAAAAGAAAGAAAGAGAGTGTACCGGAAAGGGGGGGGGGGCCTTAAGTAAGATGTAATGAGAAAATTCTCTTGCCAAGAAATTGAAAAGATATATTTTGTACATTTATACATTTGCAAGTGAAAGAGTAATTCACATTTGCCAAGGAAATGGAGAAATATGTTTTGTACATTTATACATTTGTAAGTGAAAGAGTAATTCACATTTGCCAAGGAAATGGAGAAATATGTTTTGTACATTAAATACATTTGCAACTGAAAAAGTAATTCACATTTGCCAAGGAAAGGAAGAAATAAGCTTTGTGCATTTATACATTTGCTAATGAAAGGGAAATTAACATTTTGCTTGTATTCCTGGCATGGGTCATGTAC
The DNA here is from genome assembly GCA_029962745.1 of Echinometra lucunter. NCBI lineage: Eukaryota > Metazoa > Echinodermata > Echinoidea > Camarodonta > Echinometridae > Echinometra > Echinometra lucunter. The sequence continues at coordinate 53,602,777 of CM057151.1, forward strand.
TGGCTTTTTGTAAATAGAACAAAAGGGGTTGATACATTAACTCTGTAAATTGGACTTTTCAAAGGGCCATCCCTAAGGACTGTTTACCTGTATGAATAAAAGATATATCTATGATTTCTTCTTGAGAAACTTCATGAATGAATAAGGTCACTTCAGAGAAAGTAAAGTTTCAAAAAGAAATTTCATCTCCCCCAATAGGTGAAAAACTGTAATATGACTTTATTCATTTCAAGGTGGTCTTTAACCACAACAACAACAGAAAAAGAATAAAAAACAAAAAAACAAAAAGAGGGAGAAAAAAATCAAGTCACCTCTCTTTATAATTGAATACAGTAGAACTATTCACCTTGTATCCAACCTTCCTTGTCATTGTGCTAAAGTAAGACTTTTTGCAGAAATCCTTCCTTATTAATTTGCCAGTCGGATTCATTTGTATCAACTGTGGTCAGAGTGATTTCCTCTGATACCTTCTGTAATCTGTTAGAGTCTATAGGGACTGTTCAGACTTGACATGTTTAGGAGCATGAGTAATAGACAAGGTTATCATGATTGTGAAAAATGGTTACTTATGTATGACCAGTATTCCAGAAAGCTGTGATTTTTTGAACAATGTTCTTTTTATCACTGTGCGACTCCATTTTTGCCATGGTTTCATGTATCAAGATCAGTAAGAATTTTGTGGATATCTTGTACTAGCATTATGTGTCATTGCTTTCTTCCCGCTATTGGTTTGAGTGTTGATTTACACCTTTAAGACAGTATAAATGTGTAAAAAATTTTGATGTGTGAAAAATAGCCAATTATTTCTAAAAATGTCTATAATGAGGTCTCAAGGGGTTGCATGTCTCTGACATCAAGTCAATTTTTTTCAGTGTACATGCGATTGAAACGATACTAAACTGCAAGGCATGAAATTGTGAAAACATTAACAAGTGATTGACATTTATCAAGGATATTTTATGTTTGATCTTTTCCTTTTCATTACCCATGGGATATTTATGTTACCCCTGACATTTATGTACACAAAATTGTTTCAAATGTTGGCAACCCAGCATACTTTTTCTTTTTTTTCTGTCTTTACCCTAGAAATCTCAGCAGACATAAAGATATAACATGATGTCTCTTAGCTCATCTTTGACCTCCATTGTTTGAATCTGATGACTTCCAGATGTTTCATGCTTTTTATGTTTTTTTGGAGGTGTTGATTTAGTAATTTTTATACTTCACATGACTTGGACCCCAAATTTTCGCATACAAGCGAGGAGAACAGTACCTATATTTGTTCAAATTGAATATGTATACATGTATTATGTCTTAACACCTATCTTCATCATTTTTTTTTAAATTCCTAAATTCACTTTTGATTTCTCCATATTTAACTAATTTAAATTGATTTATTTCTATTTGACCTTCCATTCTCTGTCTATGTTTTTCTTTTCTACTTAATTTGCATCGCAATCCTTCATTGCCTTTTTCTTGAGTCTGTGTGACAATACCCTTTTGAAGTAATCTATTCTTATTTCATGATCTTCACGTTTCTCTGTCATTTTCACTATTTTTCCATTCTGGGGAGTGTTTACACATGCTCTCTTCCTCTCTCACTGGAAGGCCATCATGTCATTTTCTTTGTCATCTATCACCTCTCTATATTTTGCAGATATTTTGTTCATCTCACTTCTTATCTTCCCTGTTTTTTTATGCTATTTTATATTAAAGGGGGTACCCAATGCTGAAACAATGTTAGCTCATTTAAAAGACCATGATTTTATTAGCAGAAAATCATCTGCCTACATCCTTTTTTTTAAGTTGTGTTTCCAAGGAAACCCCCAAATGTGGTAAGATTTCAGAATATTTTTGACCCCTCAGCTGTGACCCAGTTTCAACTGGGTACCCACTTTTACGTCAAAATGATGTCAAAGTGGGTACCTTGTCGCGCACTTCTAGCAAAATGCGCGCAAGGTATAATACATATTGTACAGTCTAGTGCGAAGCACAACTGCAATGCGCGAAGCTGGGTACCCACTTTTACGTCATACCTCATACTCCAATTTTTTGGTCAGCTCTTGACTTTTTTATGAAAGAATTAGCCAAAATACATTGATTTCGATTGAAAATCATATTTTTAATGCCATTTTTCTTAGAATTCTTTTCTCAATCATATATTTAAAAAGTTTTCACCATTGTGTAATCACTTTAAAAATCTAATATCTCTGTTGATTCTTGTCATTACTCCTTTCCTTGGTCTCAGCGTGACAGCAGTATCATACCAACATCTTCTCTTCAAGGATGTAATGGCTCTACAGCTATGTGAAACAGGCATGCCCACTGAATCTCCATTCAGACCTCAATTAGGTAAGCTACATTCTTTACCAGGTGTATTTGAATTAACCTGTTGACTTCTGAATTACATGTTTTATAAATTTTTACTATTATTATTTACTCTCAATTTCCCATTGACTTAATACAGGGACCACCCGGTTTCTGCAGGCAACAGGTCAAGTGACATGGTTGTAAAATTTGCATTGTATTGTAGTACAATTTAAAAGTAGTCAAGGTTGTTTTGAATTATAGAAGTTACTAATGTAGTTTTGGTTTATTAGAGGCTAATTTGTATAAAATGATAAACTTACATTGTCGATTGATATTCTCTTCATGCCCTTCTTTTCACTTACTTCAAGCTATGATTCACAGTGATGGTGTGATTCTCAGAGATGATTTCGATTCTTCACCTGAACTAGACTACACAATATGGTAAGGATTCCACTTGAATGAAAAATACCACTGGATTTTCTTCCTGTAAAGTTTACAAATTGTTTCCGTATCACACATTTCTGTACTATGTATTTACTTTGTTAAAGTTTCTTTTGATTCATTTTCGTTTAAGCCCTTTTTGTTTAAACCCATCCAAGAGTAATTTCTTTCTATGGTCATTTATCCATATTCTTTCTCACATTGTAGTTTCTCTCTGTTTTCCCATGACCTGGTTTATCTGTATTTTTTTCCGTATGTCTTTATTTATTGTATATTTATCAATCTGTGCCAAGCTATATCTTTTGATTTTAGATCTCTGTTTATTATCATTTATCATCTTCACAGTTCCTTGATATATTTTTTTAACTCTCTTTTCTATGACGTAGGTCAGAGATATATGGAGGTAACATCAGTGATACATGTGGTTCTGTCCTTCATGGTAACTCAGCAGTATTCTGTGATTCATTCGGACAACGAGAGCTCAACACTGTTCATCTTAATACAACTACTGCTTCAGCCCTTCAGTTTGCCATCAGTATGAATTTCCTTCTCCATCTGAAAATCTTTTTATTTCCTTTTCTCTACCATTTTGAAAACTTAGAATATTTGTTTGTGATTTTATTGGAAAGGAATTATTTTCATGACTTTATTATTACTTTCCGTTTATGTTGATTTTACGTAATTGTCTAAACCTATTCACAGCTAAAATTCACAGTAAAATATTATTAATCATCTCACCATTTCATTTGGAATGTTTGATATTGTATCATGTAATAATCATCAAGACATCTATCTTCATTTAAAGAGTTGGGTATTGCCATGATCATTTTGATTTGGTTGTAGACCTGCACAGGTACTTCTCATTGTACTTCACTGATTTGCCAATCAGATGAAAAAAAAAAGAAATCTTACAGTTCTACCCATCATTAAGCCCAGGTTTTAGTCCAAACTGAAATGTCATTAAACATCCATTTTTAATTAGGTCTTTGATTATCTCTTTCACTTTTAAGGCTCAGGTCACTGTAAACCAGGAACTGAAGACTATAGTATCACTATATCCTATGCTGTCCATACCAAGGTGGATTGGCACATTATTGATAAGATCAGGTAAGAGATACTTTGCCTTTCCTTTTTATCTTAAAGCCATTTTGCCTTTAATTCAAAGAGGGTAAACTTGAACCATTTTGTACTATTAAAATCAAATTTGTTGAGACATTTTATATGACCAGCAGCAATGAAATTGATGAATGTTGCACTTATTTATAATAATGATAATGATAATAATACCAGTTTCTTGTATCATGCATAATAATAGTATAAGCTGACCAAAGCACTTATAGTATTAATATTACCCTGTCACTGGATTGCAAAAAAACAATATCTTAATGGTTAGAAACCCCGGGGGGGGGGGGGGGGGGTCACTTCCATTGAAGAGTGGACAGCATCCCAAGTATCGTCCTAAAAAAAAGCACCCTAAACGAGGATTCGGGGGCAGGCCGCTAGGACACTTTAAACACGGATTTTGTGCAGATGTGCCAGATTTGCACACCCTAAACAGGGATTTCATTAATTGTTGGGATAATTCATACCCTAAACTAGGATATTCCCATTTTCATACCTTGAGAGTGATAGTGGGGTCCATTGAAAGTTTTGGAGCCATTTTTATCTCGAGATAATTCACTGTCTCATTATGTTTTACACAGGCGTTGCACAAAGGGTATATAGGAATAGATCTGTCCTTTGTTTATGAAGAACGCCTACTTACCAAAGTTCAGACCATAATGGCAGATAATACCCACCTCCTAAATGATTGTTTCAGGTTTAAGGGGGATAACATTTCGAATTTGGACTTTTTAATCGTGGTGGCTTTTACTTCTCTTTATAGGATTTTCCGTTCACGGGTCTTGTTACAATCGGTCCTGCAGTCGGTGCAAATTACATACCCTTTTCGTGTTTTAGATTATTGTGATTTAGATACCCTTTTTTCATTTTTTTTCGTTTTTGACACCTTATTCGCGTTCCGCGCCTACCCCTGAAAAAATACCCTTTTTCCACGTTTTTTTCTCGCGGATGCTGTCCACTCTTTAATGGAAGTGACGACCCCCCCCCCCCCCCCCCCCCCGGGCTAGAAACTACCTATTAAATGACAAACTCATTTCTGTGGCTTTTCCTTGTTCTGAAAAAAAGAGGATTCTCAGCTTTCAGATGCATAATTTATTACCTTTACTTAAAATCTTTGGTAACATTTTCCCATTTTTTCACCTGTCTTTTTTGTTGCTTTGCCTTCTCCTGTATCCCAGAGCACCCTCAGATGGCAGCACCAGCATTCACATTGTCCACCTGCCTGTGGCAGCAAGGACTGAGGAAGTCTCCCTTCGCTTCCATCAAGACCTTGCCATGGACGCTCATCATTACAGAGGCTGTTGGGCGCTAGATAATGTTCTTATCACTAACATGGCTCACAGGCCCACTTCACTTCAAGAAGATTTTGATCCAGTTGACCCGACCAGTTGGCTCTTCTTCCCCAATGGTGCTATTAGAGTAAGTCAGTTTTTGTAGCATGGATCATGATGTAAGATTTTGTTTCTATAGCTTACTTTGTTTACTCTTGAATTATTCAATTTCCAGTAAACATGGATTCCCTAGATGTTTTATCCATAGTACCATAGTTTATTAAGGAAGTACTGAGGTGATGAAATACATACCAGTAGATAATTGTGCATGAACAAATCTCTCAGTTTTAATTTCTTTATATTATTGTTGTAGTCTTTGTTTTAATAAACTTTGTTCCTTTACTTCTGTCTTCTTGATTTTGGGACTTTGTAACTGTTATCTTGAATCATGTGTTTCATTCTTTTCTATTTTCAGTACCTGCTATTTTTAACCCCCCCCCCCCGCCAATTTACTGTAAACAGTCATTTATAATATTAATGTGAAGGACTTCTTTTCGTTCCTTACAATTCTTACTGAAAATTTTCTTTCTTCTCCCTCTACCAGGAGAATTGTCAATCCAGTGGTAATGCTCTGTGTTTCCATGGTGAAGAGGAAACAGAGACCAATAACTACCAGTTTGTTACCTCTCAAGATCTAAATCTGTGGCAGGATGTCGGTAGCCCAGCTTTCTCCCAGAATTTTGAATCCATGGAAGATCTAACGGAGTAAGCATGACAAATCATTCAGATAGGAAAATGCTGGTCCTTGTTGTTACAGTCAAGTTGGATTAACCCATTCATGACAGGAATATTTAAAGCCTAATTTAATCAGCTTTTATTCTTCAAATTGGCAACACCAACATTTTTATTTCATTGCCACATTTTTCTTATAAAACGTCATGTATCTGAAATGAATATAAATTGACAGAAATTATGATGAGAAGTTAAAAAGTTGCCAATTTGCAGGGGAAAATGATGATTTTAAACTTTCTCTCACATAACCAATTTAAGGATTTTAATACTTATTTTCCTTTAAAAAAATTTCAGCATCAAACAACGAATATTGACGCAATTTTTGCTCTTTCTGCTCATGTATTTGGTATGATTTTTAGGGCTTTGCATCAAAAGATATTAGGCCAAACCACAAAATGTGGACCTCTGTCACGAATGGGTTAATTTAAGTCATTTGCATTTACTGAATTTGTCACCCTATGACATGAAGACAGATTGATTGAAATAGAATTTGAATGTATTGCACATAAATTTTGTTCTGCTGAAAATATTAACTGCACATTTTGATTACCAGCTATTGTTATATTGTGTTTTTCTGTAATCTAATTTATTTTCTGCCTAAAAATCATTATTGTCACTTCTCCAACCTTGCTAGACTTTATAATTCTGTATGATTGCCATTCCTCATTTCCTTACCTCATGCAGTTGGGTAGTAAGTGGTGCAGAAGTGAGTCATATGTGTGATGTGGTACATAATAACAACTCACTGGTCATGAATGGAGAAGATGAGAGAATAACATGTACCTCATACCTCAATACAACCAACATGGGCAACCTTCGATTTTACTACATTATGGGTAAGAAATTCTTACTTCTGTGTTTGTGGAAGTCTAAAATTGGTAATGTTCATATTTTCCAAAAATTGAATTTCCTCCTTTTGTAGACAAATACCTAATATCCTGCAGGAAAAGATGCATTTACTATTAACTGGTTGACAACTGAATTCTTAAATTCCCCTAGACTTAAGCCACCCGGTTCCTGTAGCCAATCGGTTCATACTTCCACTTCAAGGTCACCTTTGTTTGTAAGAAAAGAATTGTGTAATGCTTGCATTCATGATATGAAAGCATTGCTCCCGTTGAGAATTGCCAACTAATTTGACATCCTTTTTTTTGTTTGTTGAGTAGAGCTCACACACAAATGCAAGCAATGTGATGAATTTTAAATTTTCACCAGGTGTATAATATGCAGTCTTCTGCCCCATCTCCAAAATAATAAAAATATGTACAATACATGGATTAGTTTTTATGAATGTTTAGAATGTAATCTACTTTCAGTCAATTGTCGTGATTGTCTCTCTTCTTGGAAATTTCTTTTTCCTCTCAATATCAGGTGGTGGATCATGTGACCCAGCAGACTCTGAGTTAGTCCAAGTCTCTGTATATGCCCAGGTGTCTGGCCACGATGCCCCTGTACTGCTACATATCTTGCCACATGATTCACACAGGGTAAGGTGAAAGTTAAGTTTATTGCATGAAATCAAGCATTGGATATTGATTTTGATGAGCCAGTGAGTTATTACCTAGTTTAACTTTTTGTAGTAAAAAAGATACAGATTTTTCGTAATTCAAAGCACACACATTCCCTCACATAAAACTGTCTGTAAAACAGAGCTTTTTATGTAAGTTATCATAGTTGATTTTTTTTAGATAAAGATTTTAGAATTATTCTCATATGAACCCAAATTAATGCTACTTGTATTTTTCATTCTTATTTACAGAAGCCACAGCTTGTCTCAATCCCCCTTCCACCAGCCACCCAGTCCTCTTCTACCAAGTTCTGCCTCTCCCAGCCTCGTCACAATGGCTTAAATCGGAATGTATGGGCCATAGATGACCTTATCCTTCTACCCATCCAACCAACCCATCCCACAATGCATCTTCAGTTTAGCCTAAACCTTCAATGTGGATTGGAGCCAGATGATACAGAGATCAGGGTCGAGTTCTCAACGGATATGGGAAGGTCCTGGTCTCTCGTTCGTCAGGAGTGCTTACCTGGTGTTTGTGAGGGTGTGGTGACAACTGATGATAGTGTGTATGCAACAGGAGACTTCTCTGGAAGGTTTGCTTGGAAACTTCCTCTTAGTTCAGATAAAGATGTGAAATTAGTTATAGCATTTACAACTTTACTGTAAAAATTGTACTATTTCACTATAAGTATTGTTTTTTTTTTTTAATTTGAATTTGTAATGTGTTTATGGAATATCATGGGCAGTGAAAAATCCATTCTGGTGTTACAGAGGCCATGGAACAGAGATATCCCCCACCAAATAAGGAACAACTAAATCATTTGTGCTATATGATTTGTTTTCCATATATTTCATATCATTTCCCTATCATGTAAAGCTCACATAAAAGTGAACAGCATTACCTCAAGCTTATGAGTATTTCCCGGTTAAGTGTATTTGGCTATGTATTTCATGTATTTGAAAAATATTTCATAGCAATTTGTGTTTAGTTAGAAAGTTATGCATAAATATTCATGGAAGTAGCATCTGTCCAAGTATCCAATTGCTAGCCATTTGTGTATTAATCTGTTTGCTGTAGATGGAGAAAGATCACCATTCCACTTCCTACTGCTGCATTGATGAAGCATACTAGGTTTAGATGGCGTCAGAATGATCAGGTCACTTCAAATACTAAATGGGCTGTCGATAATGGTGAGATTCTGAAGAACAAGTGTTGAATGTGTACATGTTAATACATACCCGTATATAACAACAAGGCTGAACAAAATAGAGAAAGAAATTATCTTTACGATAAAAATGAGATAATTGCCTAATTTTCGTAAGCAGTGTGACCACACAAGAGTCATACAGGTTTATTTGGATGTAAAATGAGACTTTGCTTTTACCATATATATCTCTGAAGTGATGTTAACGTAACACAGCTGAAAATTTCTGTGCAACACTCCAGTATTACATCTTGATGTAAAGAGCATGATTGTATATTTGAACATTAATTGTCATCTTTCTTTTACTGTATCATTTATTCAGTTTATGTTGGTGATGCCTGTGGATCTCTAATGTGTAATGGACATGGCAGATGTACTCATTTAGGATGCAGGTGAGATACAAATCAGATCTTGTAGTTCTTTTCCAGTTCAATGTGATTATTCTGTAATCTGATAGTACCACTCAAGGTTAGATGCATTTGACATTGACTACTGTAATGGATTTTCTTCTTGATGTTTATTTCCCCTGTAAAGAATATCTTTATTCTTTGACGAGCATGTTACTGTTGGTTGAATGTAACATGAATTATTCATCAATTATTCCATTTATGTTTGTTCAATGTTCAGATGTGATCAAGGTTTCTCTGGAGTGGCCTGTCAGATCTCGGTTGACATCTTGCCAGCTAACCTCACTGAGAACTTTGAGGACTTTTCCACGGACTTTGATGAGAATGATAACTTTAGTGTAGTCCAGGGAGGATCTACTGGCTATGGATGTGGAGTCCTAGCATCAGGCAAAGCTTTGGTGTTCAACCGCAAGGGACGAAGGGAGCTCATTACACAGGAAATCAACACAACAAATATCAGGTAAATCTTTATCTGGAAGAAGAGGAGAAATGCTTCATCGTATTCAGCACTTTGTAAAGGTCGGCCTACAGGATGGAAAAAATTATTTGCAAAGGTTTCAACCTTATGGCACTGGTAATTGGCTGAGTGTTTAGCCTGTATGATGATTAATGTATGACCCTGTCAAAGTGCAAATCAAATGAAGTCTGTAAACTGGCAACTAACTTTATTCCTCAGATATTTGCAGTTCACAGTTCGGATTGGCAGTCATGGATCAGCTGGTACATGTTCTCCAGCATACAATGCCTCAGAGTCCATCCTCGTCCTGTCATCTTGTGATAATGGTATTCACTGGAATCTCATCAAAGTGCTTGAGTATGATGCCTACAAGACAGCAAGGTAAGCAGACTTTCAATGAGTGCAACCTAGTTTTGGATAGAGAGGGGGTCTAGTTTGAAATGAAAATCCACCATCTCAAAAATAAAACAGACACACACACAAGAAAAGTAGGGAAAGGATAGAAGAAAAAAAAGAAGATAACTTAAGCAGAAAATCATTATTTTTCTGCTACATTGGATGTACTGGATTATAATTCATTTCCTAAAGAAGTCACAAAATTTGAAATGTTTTAAATCATGTATTTTTTTTAATTTTTAAGAGTAAGTATTATCATTTTATTTATTTATTCATTTATTTTTCTATTTTTTATTTATTAATTTTTTTTCATTCATTTATTTTCTCTTTTTTTTTGGTGGGGGGGGGGGGGGTGGTGGTGGTGGGGACTCTAGTACATATAACCATTCCTTTCATTGTATTCTTAGCCCCTTCTTTTCCCTTTCTACCCTTTAATACCTTTGATGTGTTCATCATGATAGGACTGTTCTGATTCATCTAAATCCTGAAGCCCAGAATGATGCTTGCATGATAAGATGGTGGCAGCCTTCAAACAGAGGAGAGAACCAAGCAGGTTGGGCTTTGGATGATATCTCCATGACAACAACACTCAAGAATAACATCAATCTGGATTTCAGTGACCACAGGGAAGTGCGGAGAGCTCTCACATTCCACACTGGTCAGATAGGAGAGGCATGTAATATCAGTCCTGCACTCATGTGAGTTTATTTAATGACAAGTTGTGAAGGGTGTGTCAAAGATTCTACTTAATGCCATTAAATTATGATACATTATAGAAATTCATTAGATGTTCTGGAAACAACTTTTTTTTAATGGGGAATAATGACTTGTTTCAAAACATGATATAGATGAATATTCAGAGGAGATGACACTTTCATTTCCATGAAAGATTATTTTGAGCTGGGGTAAGGAAAATGCTAGTACATTTAGGTGCAGAAAATGGATTGTTATGACACTTAAGAAGTAAGTTTTGACTTGTGCGTCTGAATCATATTAGGTTTTAACCTATCCTAACCAATATAGGAGATAAGACTGTAAATACCGTATGTACATGAAATGAGTTCATGCTCAGACTTTCAAATAAGAAGTTATTTTCATCAATGTATTTCCCAGATTAGGAGATATTGCTGTATTGGTACATGAAACAAGCTCATATTCAGACTTTCAGATACTTCAAATGAGTTATTTTCGTCACTGTATTTCCCAGATTACCAGGTCAATCTCATTCCAGTGGTGCATCTATCCTTGAGACTCAATCTCTTCAGGTTGGGGCTTCCTTCATGATTCAGTTCTATTTGGCTGTAGGTTGTGGACAACAGAGGAGACTAGGTAATTTCTACCTCAGTATGCTTAAGAACTATTTGACTTGTCACTGCACTGTATTATATAGAAGAAGGAATGTGAAAGTGCAGAATGAAGTAGGGGTATTAAGAATAAGAGAGAAAATAAAAGAGTGCAGACTCAGATGGTATGGTCATATAAAAAGGAGCCATAAGAATTACCTTATTCGATGGGCAGCAGAACACAATGGAGAGGGGACGAGAAAGAGGAAGACCAAGGAAGCGATGGATGAATTGTATTAATGGGGATGGAGCTGAAGTGGATTTAGAGTTAGTGACAGAGTTAAATACAGGGCAGTGATGAGAAGACCCAACCCCACACTGAGGGGATCCATGGGCTGATGATGATGATGATGATGATGATACATTTTGTATACTGTGCTTTGACATTCACTTGTAATCACAGGACATGGTTTCTCCATCAACTTGGAGTATTCAACTGACCATGGCTTGACGTGGCATGATGTAGTCCCACCTTGTATGCCTGGTGAGGTAGGATGTACTGCATACAGACAAGGATCTCATTACCACTCGACAGAGTATACAGAATGGACTAGGATCAGTCTACCTCTACCACCAAGGCTTAGGTCAGTATTTTATGTAGTTTATTTAGTTATAAAGAGTTTTCAATTAATCTGAAGAATTTTGCATACAATATTTTGACTTGGCATGGTGTAGTCCCACCTTGTATCCCCTGTGATATGAGATGTACTGTATACAGACAAAGGATTCACTATCACTCAGTCGGCCCCTACCATTAAGATTTAGGTTAGCAAGTGTTTACAAAAAAAAATATTTTCTCTTTCATTTCAAGATAGCTAACTTTTAAGATTAAAAATTATGTTTTGAAAATTTGAAAGGTTTGGTTTGTCAATTTAGATACCATATGATATTAAGCTATTACTGCTTATTTCAAGAATTATACATTTTTTGATTACTTTATTAACATTCAGTCCTATTCAGAGCTGTTGTTTGAAATATAATTTTGAGCATTTCTTCACATTCAGTCTTCAATGTGCTTGAATGATAGGTTTTCAGTGACTAGGTTCAGACTACGCCAGTCCCATCATGCCGATGGAGCGACATGGGCCATTAGACATCTATATGTGGGAGAGCAATGTCCAGATATGTGTCATGGACATGGTGTCTGTCAGGAAGGACTTTGCAGGTAAAAAAGGAAAATGCAGGTTTACAGTAGTAAAGATGGTGAATTTTACAATGATGATGGTGACAATTAGTGTGAAAAGTAAAGCAAAGATATTTTCATCTTGATTGATAGAAATTTTAATTTGCAGGTAGAGGGAGTGTTGTAGACATTACATTCTTACTCCTGTCATGTAATCATTTTATATCGCAGTTTTTCTTGTAAAAGGTAGAGATTAGTTTTTTTTCTTAAAGTGTTATATGTGTATCTGTCATTTGAATTGAGAAAAAAAATCTGAATGTAAATAAACTCTCCCTTACAAATATACACAATCTCCATTTCATAACTGTTTTTATTGCTTGCTTTCCACCACCAGTTGTGACAGAGGCTATAGTGGAGTGAGTTGTCTCCCGGATAATCCTCGACTGAATGCTATACAATCCAACTTTGAGGAAGCAGCTACAATCAATGCTGATTGGTCAGCTATTCAAGGTGCTAGTGTCAAGTGTAGGGGTCAAGGATGTGGAACAATCTCCTCTGGCTGTTCACTCTATTTCCATGGTGTAAGTATACAGAGGAGATTTTGTTTGAAATATCTCAGACCCTTCTCAGACCCTTATCTCAGTAGACATCATAGACATCATAAGGAATTGGAATCAAGATTATTGTACTATCAGTGTATACATTCTATTAGTAGTAAACCGAATATTCTCACCTTTGTCATTGTAGCATGTGAGGGGAAGTTTATATTTGTTCTGTTCCCCTAAAAGAATCAGTCCTTTATATTCCATCAAGAGAGAAGATACATGTACATAATCTTTGTATTAAAAACAATTAGAGACATCGGAGATATATTGGGCGCTTTAGAAATCCAGAATATTATCATTATTATTGTTATTGTTATTTAAATTTTCAATTCATCTTTTTGTTATTTGGGCATTGTGTCTTTTCATAAGAGGTATATTCTCTACAACACCTTGCTTTCTGCTTTTGATAATTATTTGTGAAAAGACACTTGTACAGGGTGCATTTTGATAATCTCGTGGTGAGTTTTTGCCTCGTGATCACTCCACCCTCTCCCGCAGCCTGGTGTGCGACAGCTAGTCAGCCATGATGTGAGTACAGTCGAACCCAGCTACATCCAATTCTACATCAGGATAGGTAGTGACAAGGAGAGGGGTGCTTGTAGTAGGGCCACAGAGAGGGCAGAGGGTATCCTTCTCCAATACTCTGTAGATGGAGGGGTTTTGTGGCTAGATCTCTTAGAGTTATACTACCAAGACTATACTACCCCAAGGTAAGTTCTTATGTATGATGGGAATTGAGTATTTGAGAGAGAGGGCAGAAGGTATACTATTATAGTATAGGTTGACCTGCTGGAGTTATACTACCAAGATTATACTACCCCAAGGTAAGTTCTTATGTATGATAGGAATCCTGTATTTCAGATGGATGCATGCAGTATGGCCACAGAGACGGCAGAAGATGTACTATTATAGTATAGGTAGACCTGCTGGAGTTATACTACCAAGATTATACTACCCCAATTTAAGTTCTTATGTTTGATAGGAATCAAGTATTTGAGATGGATGCATGCAGTATGGTCACAGAGAGGGCAGAAGGTATGCTCAAAAGACTGTACCATGCCGAGGTAACCTCTCAAGAAAGAAGAAAGACAGACATTTAGTAAATACCACTAACATTATTATTTCAAAAAATTTTTATGAATTGCCGTTTTTCAATTTCTGGATTTATTCCTGTAAACACACAAAACAACTAGGGAGCTATTGTTGCAGATTTAAGATGTGTTCATTTCCACTTTCATATTTATCAAGCAAATGGAAATATTTAATGACTATATTTGTGAAATGTGATCATAACCTCTTCTGAGACAATCGATTTGTTCTACCGGGATTAAACTCTGTACTATCCTTCCTTTCTTTAGATTTGTCCGTAAGGATCTGCCAACTGGAGCACGATCTCCTGCTACTCGTTTCCGCTGGAGACAACCTCGGCATGCAGGAGCTTACCACAGCCAATGGGCTATAGATGATATATTCATTGGCAATGACTTCAGACTTCAGTCACTGGAAGCCTCATTTGTGGTAAAGAAATTTTTAAGGAGAGAAAGATATTTACTAGTGAAAGTGGTAGCTGCTATCTAAAACAAGTGTTTGATTTTGCTTTACAGTCTAATAGGTATATGCTAAAATAAAGGGGGAAAAAGTAATTTTTTTTTTCAAAGCATAGATGTAGTAGTGTAGGGAAAAAAAAAAAAAAATATTACTATCCAGACTCTGAAAATTAGATTTTGTCTGAGTTTTAACCTCATAAACTTTTCACCCTGGCCTCATAGTAGCTACAGACTGCAAGAAAAAAAAAAAAGAAGATTTGTGTCTTTTCAGTTTACCTACTTCATATTTTCTTTGTTAATCCAGCTGTAAAAGAAGGCTCATATTCACAGCTGATGATTTGGGGTACATAAAATTAGGTATTCATCTTCCTTCTTGGCATATTTTTTGCTAACACATGTTTTTGTCCTATATTCAGAATGACAATCAACAGCCAGACATCTGGATGTCTACTAGCAGTGGTCATGTGGGTACCTTCTGTGGATCGAGAGGTCCTGCCCTCTACTTTGATGCTGTCGGTGAGGATAGATTCGCTGTCACAAGATCAATGCAGCTAACCACAAGAGATGTCGTTCAGTTCAAGGTAAACTATCTATTCTTGCTATTGTTTTGTTTTGCAGTTACTGGAACATTTGCTTAGCAGGAAATATCTGCTTAGAACCAGAAGGGAATTACATTTTTGAGGATAACTGCCATCTGACTCTCTATAGACAATATAGACTATTCATAGTTGCAATATCTATACTCAAATAGGGAAAAAAGTCAGTTAAACATTTACTAAAATGGTGCTTTCAAACAGGATACTGAGACCAATGTGAATGTACCTGTTCTTTCACTTTTATTGAGAATTGATGATAGATTTGAAGTTGAGGTCCAGTGTCATTTCAGGGTATTTTGATTATTGGGAACAAGTACATGTGAGGTATTATATGTTTGATGAAAGTTTCTAAAATTTTCTTTAGGTTGTGGTGGGATGCCAAGAAGAGTTCTCCCACTTTGCTCCTGTCTACCTTGAGAAATCCACAGATGGAGGCATCCACTGGGAGCTGGTAACCACTCCTTGCTATCCCTTCTCTGAGGGAGAGGTACAGTGTGATGGACAGGGTGAAGAGCTGACAGATGGGAGTGTCTACCACTCTGGAAAGTACAATGACTGGGGACTGATTGTCATTCCAGTTAGCAGGGATATGACCCACAGGTAGATATTAGGTTTGAATATCTATCAACTGTTTGATACCATGATAATTGGATTTGAATGTTTATCAACTATTTGATGCCATAATAATTGCTGTGCAGTTGAGTTTTAGTTTTTTTATCTATTGTATTATCTTCTGAGAGTTAGGGGGCTGGAACTCAGTGTTAAGTATACCAATTAACCCATAGAATACTAAGCCCAAGATAACTCGGGTTGGAGTCTGTGAGGAAAATGTGGATTATACCAAAATTAAATCACATACAATGGGTAAAGGCCCTTTCAGCTCTCGATGTATGTCAATTATGGAATGGTTTTGCTGCACAGGAAAGTAGCTCTTATTTGGAGTCGCATTTGTTGCTTTAAGTTATAGTATAAGAAATTGTTATGAAGATGTTATTCAGTGAAAAGTCTTTATATATATATACAATAATTTCTTTCAAGTCGCTTTCTGCTTTCATTACAGCAATATCCAGTTTCGTTGGTGGCAGGCAGGTGACCCACTTGCTCCAGCCTTTGGGTTAGATGATGTGTACATTGGTCAGTCATGTCCAGGACATTGTAGTGGACATGGGGTGTGTAGAAATGGAGATTGTGAATGTGACTCTGGATATCATGGTAAGCATCATATTGCTTCTCTCACTGATTATTTCAAAGACATGATTTTCTCTATACCGTAGTGGACATCTCAGTGTGAGGGAAACACATACCTAGGAGTGTTTATGATATTATTCTACAACAGTTTATTCTACTTCTAAATTTAATCTCTCTGTAAATTCGCTTGGTTTGGAAAACAAATTGAGTTGCAGTTTTAGTTATTTTTAAGTCTTGGCACACATCTCTGAACACACCATGTTTTTTTTTATTTGACCATTGAAATAAAATCATATTATTTCCAAATGTGTAATACATGGCTGTTCATGAGTACTGAATTTGAGATTAATTAAATTTTTTGATCAGGTTAGACATATCTGTGTAGTCTATTTATTTGAACAATGTATTATAAGAAATGCTTGATCATGTATCCATTTAATGTTTGCTAAATGTAACATATTTCATTTTCCTCAATCCAACTCACCTCATTGCTGGGTGCATCCTGCATCCAAGGGTTCCAGAGACCAATCCTCAGTGTTTCAAAGATTGCTTGACTCCATGAGATGTCAGAGTGATTGTCAGTGGCCAATGCCTATGGTGCTGATGTTTGTCAAGGTTGTGGGGTCATCAAGATGGACTCAATGCAAAAACTCATTCATTTTATGAAATCTATTATTCTTTTCCAGGTTTGTCCTGTACCCCAAAAGGCTCCAATCCTCAGAGTTTCATAGATGGCTTTGACTCCATGAGACCTCAGAGTGATGGTCAGTGGTCTCATACCTTGGGTGCTGACTTGGGTCAAGGGTGTGGGGTCATTAAGATGGACAACTCTCTCTACTTTAGTTCAACTGGACCAAGGGAGGCTCAGACAGAACCTGTCAATACTACAGCAATCAAGTGAGCTAATGTCACTCCATGACTATCAGCAAATCTAGTAGGGATAATGAATAAGAAGTCTGAATGAGATCTTGTGAACTTGCCAGTATTGATTGTACATGTTTTGAAACCATCTTTGCTAGCCATGTCAAGGACTTACTGATATCATTTTCTTTCAGTTCAATATCTGTAATAAAATGTAATTATCTGTTTGTGCCATGAATCCTGTGAAGTTGTTGAGCATAAAAACATTTTTTGCATAATTTACAATTAAAGCGTTCCTTCATTAGTAATCTGGGGATAGGTGGTAGAAAATTGTAAATTCTTAATTAATTTACACAACAACATCCATTGCTCAAAGCATAGTGGTGAAAATGTTGCCATGGCTCATTTCTTACTATTTTGGATTATATGAATTATAATCGTTGGATGCTGTACCAGATAAGTATTCTGTTTCTGCTATCCATCAAAAATACACACAAAAAAGTAGAATTTACTTTTGATTGCCGGACTGAGGGGGCGTTGCAAGAAACTTGCAATCAGTTGCAAGTCAATTTTAGGTCCCAAAATCAATCATAAGTCTTGCAATTAATTGCAAATTTGCAAATGATTGCTGGTCTGCTTCTTGCAACAGAAACTATAAATTGATTTGTTATAGTTAAAATTAATCTGTCAATTGCAAATGTGCAATTGAAATTTGCAATAAGTTTCTTGCAACACCCCTTTTAAGACTGTTTACTCTGCCTCTAAACCTCTTTGAACGTAGAATCGTCCAGTTTTACATCCAGATAGGCAGCATGGACCAAGGTGACCAGTGCATGCCAGCCATTGATCGTAGTGAGGCGGTCATTGTCCAGTACTCTAACAATTCTGGTATCACCTGGCATACACTGAAGGTTCTTGACCCTACTCAGCTAGGTGAAAGGTCAACCCAGGTCACTATAAGTTTACCTCTAGGAGCTAAGACACCAGATACCGTATTCAGGTGGTGGCAGCCATTTGTTTCTCTTGGTAAGTTGATTGCAAGCTGAATCAGCGTGAAAATGAAAATGGAGGAATTTGCCATCATGCTTCTTAATTTACCTTTCTATTCTTGTGGATTCATTTTAGGCATTTCCTGTTCCACCATTATTATTATTCTGAAAAAAATTGGTGGAAACATCCCACTTTCATATCCCATTATTCTGATCAACTGCATAGTACAGACCTATATACAGACTTAATAGATAAACTGAAATGAAAGAGAAACTAAACCTAAGACACATATCTAAATACATTGTCATATCTTGCCTTCTATTTCCTTTGCTCAACAAATGCAGGTGTACCAAGAGCACAGTGGGCCCTGGATAATGTAGTAATTGGTGCCAATGAGACCAAGTCTTATGGCTTTGAGGATAGCTTTACTGGTGGTGCTAGTGATAACTGGTACATGACAATGGGAGGACAGGCTAAACCATTCTGTGGAGCTCAGGATGCTCTGGTCTTTGATTCCACAATAGGTGAGAACTTACTCTCATTAGATTCATTGGTATGGAAGAGAAGTTTTCAAAGAACCTTCTTGAAAAGTGGATTTCTTTTGTTGCCTGTTACTTGAGATCAAGATCAAAGCATTCATTTGCTTTATTTTTTTTAGGATTCCTAGAGATGTTGACAGAGAATTATGTTGGAATGAACAAAACTTAGGAACCAAATTTTCTGACCAGTTTGATTACTATGTCTTATTCTAGTTCTTTTGATGTGCATTGGAATGCCTTTCCTGAGCTGACTAATGGTACATAATTGCTCTGTGATACACTTGATTTCTAATCAAATGCAAATAACATCGAAATTCTTACAGGGGTACCTCGCTACACAGAGACCTGGGATTTCCATGTCACTATGACGGCCTTCCTGCAGTTCGAGCTCACCATGGGTTGTGGGGGCACACCTTCCCTGCCAGCCTATGCTGTTATATTAGAGTACTCCTTAGACATGGGACAGACATGGCATCTGGTAGCAGACGAATGCAGCCCTCCGGACATGGGGTGTGGTCGATATGGGATGGGTACAGTCTATCTGTCTCAAATGCATCCAGATTGGACAAGGGTTACTGTGTATCTTCCTGAAGCTGCTATGTGAGTGTAACTAAGAAGAGAAGAAATGATAGTGTTGGCACAAAAAGTTACATAATAAGAAGATCTAGCAAGGAAAGAGAGAGAAATGTAAAGAGAGAGAGAGAGGAGAGAAGGAAAGAGATAAAAAGTATTATACATAATTTAAAGCTTCAATTTTTTTTTTTAATGTTTTGCATGGGACAAGAATGTTTGCATGAAATTCTGTTTTTGAAGAGAAAATTGAGAGGAAAACAATGAAAAGAAAGGGGTATTTTTTTTATTTTAAGAAATGGGCAAAGCAAACTGCTGCTTGTTCCAAATTGGCAGAGAGTTGGAAAGGCAACCAGCTCTCTTTTAGAAGAAAGCATGTCATGATGAAACCATCAATGGGTAAAAGTAACATTTGACTTCTTACTTTCCTATTCTTGTAGATCAACTTCCACTAGGTTCCGATGGCATCAGCCTGATTTCAGGAATGGCCGTGACGTCTGGGCCATAGACAATGTATACCTTGGCAATAGCTGCCCTTGGATGTGTTCTGGACATGGACGATGTGATGGAGGTTATTGTGTGTAAGTTAATTTCCTATCTGTCCTTCAAATCTTATTCATTGAAAAAGTTTTTCATATACCAGTTTAGAATCATGTTTTGAAGAGATTTGATAGATCTGCCTTGGTGCCATCTGGTGCCATTGAGTTTACCAATATAGTCTTCTAAGTTTTTCAATCATAGTGACTCTTGATTAGTCATCTTGATATGAAGATCTTTCTGTTTTATCTAACTTCCTGAATTTTAAGAATGTGTCTTGCTTTTTAAAATGAAAGACTTTCAAGCTTCTTCTTTGAAGAATTTTATAGATAGGATATCAATATGGCACTGAAAGAGGAAATGACTGATATAAATAGATGTTTAATTAAGTTAAATGATGTAATTTGATACCTTTTTTGATATTGTTCTATTGATATTGATTCAGCTGTGACCCAGGTTATGCTGGAACCTACTGTGTACCAAGCATCCCGCTACAGAAGCAGCTCAAGGAGAGTTTTGATGGCCCACCTAGGTTTGACTCATCTCGTTGGCTCTACCAGTATGGTATGATCCGTGGTAGCACTCAGTGTGATGGGGTACTGGTGTCTGGCAATGCTGCTATTTTCAATCAGGTAAGAGGAAGTTCCAGCAAACTTTTCATTGTGATCGATAGTTTTGAAGATTTGATGCTCTCTCCGTGCATCTTTCAGCAGATGGTCATATTTTCCAACAGAATGATATCCATGCCAGAAGGATAGGGACATCACAGCAAAGTTATTTATTGTCTTGACTGTTTATCTCACAATACGTAATACATGCACACACTTCGGACTAGATACATGTGACACAGAACCTTAGTCTTTGTCTGTGAATATATAGTTTTCTGGACGTGAATAAGATCAGGAACAGGAGACAGTCGAGGATAACATATCACACTTTTATTCTGCATGTATATCTCGTTGATAGAGGAGGTGCCACAATCTTTGAAATGTTATATCCATACCACCATGCTTTAGGCAGTACAACGATAAACCAGATTGTTTATTACCATATAGATTATTTTTCATAGATTATTTTGCATTCTGTTAATTACTAAATCACATTTTCATGTTTAAATGTTCTCTAGCCTGGCGTGAGGATGTTAGTAACCCAAGACGTGGATGCTACCATGATGGAGTATGTCCAGTTTGTATTCAAGTATAGTTGTTATCCTGATCCATCATCTAGTCGATCCTCTGCTGTTCTACTTCAGTATTCCATCAATGGTGGTATTACATGGGAGCTGTTACAGGAGCTACCCTTCACCCCTCTTCCAGCAACATTCTTTAATATCAAGGTATAACCTATCAGTGGTCGTACATGTAGCTTTGAATGATTACTAAAATCTGTAAAAAAAACAAAGACTTTTCCAATTAAAATTTTGAGAACTTAATCGGAACTGATAACATTGTGAAATTTTTCTATGGGTCTACTTCTTTAAAGGAATTGTTATCAGCAGTGTGTTTGATATCGGGTGTATTGTTCTCTGTTCTTCTTATCCTCTTCCCATACACAATCATGCATTTAGGATGAATCATCATCAGTGTACCATGTGCAGTCATATAGCAGAATTTCATTGACTTCACTTAACAAGCATATTTTGTGGAAAGAGTATCAGAATGAACTTCCTTTCAAAATATAGGCATGTGCAGTAGTGGAAAGGTTATGCACTGATGTCAGTCTTTGTTTTGATCCAGCTTCCGATGTTGTCAAAGACCAACTCCACCCGCTTCAGATTCTGGCAGCCCCAGCACTCTCTTCAAGGCAACACCTGGGCCTTGGACAACCTCATCATCGGGGGTAACTTCATGAGCCGAGGACCCCTTGAAGATACCTTTGAACTGAGTAGCATCAATAACAATGATTGGTTGTTTTACCCAGGAGCAACGACATTGACTGAGCACTGCCCCCAGCACCAGAGGCAGGGGATGTCTTATTTACCACCAAGTCCATATGAGCTTACATCCAGGAATACACAGAGGTATGCTCACGCCTGTGCTATTTTGGGCAACCTTTTTAACCAGTCGAGTACTTCACCTTTGGGTTTAAATGGAACCTTGCCTAGAGTTTCCTCTTATCTTTGTTTCACCTATTACAATATGTATATCTTTTTGGAAAATCTTGCTGTGTTCCTCAAAAGATCATGCCAGTGAGGCCCCTGAATCTCAACTAAATTTGAATGGATGCAGAAACAGATACCCTAG
Source organism: Echinometra lucunter (assembly GCA_029962745.1). Taxonomy (NCBI): domain Eukaryota; kingdom Metazoa; phylum Echinodermata; class Echinoidea; order Camarodonta; family Echinometridae; genus Echinometra; species Echinometra lucunter. The sequence goes on from CM057151.1 coordinate 53,624,827, forward strand.
CCTTTTTATCCCATTGAAGCATTTAAAGAAACAACAAAAATTCAATCTATGTGTCAAAATTTGTATTACAGTTAAATGTTTGATTTTTTTTTCCCAAACTAGCTATTCTTATACTGCCTGAGGATGAAATTTGTGTTCTGAGTCTGAGGTATTCATTGTTGTCTTTCTATCTCTTTTTAAAATCATTAATAGCAATCAAATTGGAAGGCGTCCATCCCTTGTGTTTCCCCAAAGCAATGGAGAACACTCTGTGACAACCAGAGATATTGATGTTGATGAAACTACCATCCTTCAGTTTGAGGTTAGAAATTTCTTTTGCTTAGTCTTTGCACATTATTTATGTACTGATAAATTGAATGGAAATTTGAGTTTGAAGTGCATCCCCTATATTTATTTAGATTTTATCTTTTAATCCAAGGTAAGCACCAGTTTATGTTGTGTTTGCGTGAGATTATAAGATAAGTTCTCATTCAAAACTCAGATTTTACTTCTCTTGCTTTTCTTTATCGCTTTTGACATGCACTTCTTTGATTAAACTAACCATCATGAAAACAATTGATTTCTTTCTGTATTTAACCTTTCTTAGATCAATGTTGGCTGCACCAATCAGTCTAGTGCCACCCATCCAGTCAGACTAGAGGTATCTAGAGACTTTGGTAACACCTGGAGCTTGGTGTCACCAAACTGCTTCTCTAACCAGTCTACAAGTCTCTCGTGCTCTGAGCATCTTACCACTCCCACAGTCTACTATAGTGGAGAGAACGAGAGATGGGTTCGACACACCATTCTCCTCTCAAGACTCCATGTTTGTGGGTGAGTATATCTGCAGTATTTTGAAAAAAAAATGAAAGTATGTTTTCTCAAAGAAATATAAAGATAATTGGGTTACCTGTTTCATATGATTTTAAGGCCAGTTTACTATTTCATGCCATGGTGAAATATAAACATCAAAAGATAACATAACATCATGTTCAGATTTCCTTTTTTATGCTTAGACACTAGTTGATTGTTTAATTATAATGATAATAATGATAAATGCAACTTATATAGTGCCAAATACACTCTGTGGAGTGCTCAAGGCGCATGTACAAATATTTGAGAATTGAACAGAAATGTTTTAACATGATTTTTAAAGGAGTCAGAGGTTATACACTTTTTGATGTCTTCAGGCAGGCTACTCCATAATAAGTAACTTCCAACATCATACGACATAGAATCTGAGTAACATGTAAATGAAATGACCGTTGAACCCCCTATTTTCTTATCACAGTTTAAAGATCTGTGTAAATGAGCTTTGTCACTATTCTTGATATAATTTTCATGGCTTCCAGAACTGTGAGATTCCGTTGGTACCAAGGCTTCTTCACAGCACACGATAACCCCAAGCAGTGGGCCATAGATGGGATCTACATAGGACCTGGCTGTCCTCTCAGTTGTAATGGCCATGGTTCTTGTGTTAATGGGTTCATGTGTCAATGCGACCCAGGTTATGGAGGACAGACATGCCGTGCCCTTCAACCAAACCCTTTCTTCCTCAAGGAATCATTTGAGAGTAAGTCTTATTTAGTCTTTTCAGCACCAGAAGGGCATTATATCACATCCTTTTACATAGAAATTAATGCTGTACAGGCATACTGTAGAGAAGAATTTAATGTTGTAAGGAAGTTTACTTGTGACTTGTTAACTTTTAAACTGGGAATCCTTCAAATTGTGCAAATCCTTTCAACCCCTTTCAACCTGGTACACACTTACAGCACCTGGGTAGAGTGGCAAAGATTAATGTTTTGCCAGAGAACATAAGTGCTGCAACAGCAATTCAAATCCTGTGCCTTGTTGTTCACAGTCTGGAGAGTTATCTGTTAGAACACAACATCTATCATACATGAGAACCAGGAGCATATTTCAGCAGAATTCATTCTGACTTCTTTATTTTGTTTTTGATGCAGGATCTTTAGACAGAAAGAAGTTTTCACAATGGAGTGGAGCTGAGATAACTCAGAAGTGTGGTACCCTGATCACTGGAAAAAGTCTTCATTTCACTGGGTCTGGAAGACGAATGCTTACTACGGTTGACATGGATCTTACCATGGCAAGGTATGTATATCTTGACACCCCCCCCCCCTCTCTGTCTCTCTCTCTCTCTCTCTCTCTCTCTCTCTCTCTCTCTCTCTCTCTCAATTTTCTCCTGAGTTTCTTTACAGAAGTATATCTTTTCAAATATCACTCTGGTATTGAGTTTTAAAAATGCAGATTTAGTAGTCTGCCAGACCCTTGTAGTATTTCTACCTACTTGACATTTTATAATGGATACCACTTTATGTCTTTTCACAGTGTCATCAGTTTCTATATTCGGCTAGGCTGCTCCCAGCGTCCTCCTTCTCAGCTCAATCTACCCATCATCCTCCAGTCCTCATCAAATGGTGGCATCACATGGGATACCATTGAGGAAATGACTTTTGACCCTCAGAGCAATAACCCAATGTATGTAGCCCTTCATCTTCCAGCCAGGACACACTCCAATGCTACCAGGATTAGATGGTGGCAGCCATCCAGGGATGGGGCATACATTGATGAGTGGGCCATAGATCAGGTTTGGCACCATGTCATTCATCTCATTCTGATATCATCCAGTAAGGGTAAAAGAGGGCTGACTTATATCCCTCAATGTTGAGTTGATGCCTTTATGGTTTGCATGAGGTTTGATACATCAAAGATGTTCCTATCAGATAGAATATTCCTTCACACCAGAAGTATATGACTGATTTCCTAATGTCAGGTGTCACTTTTTCTTCTCTTATAAAGATGTAAAATCAGTGCTAACTGAAATTAATTTAACTGAACAATTAATTTGAACAATTTCAACTGGCCTTGCCTACAGATTTTCATTGGTGGTTACATCCATGGTCAGATGGTACTAGAAGATGATTTCACGACATCGCTTCAGAATGATGATGATCAGAACTTCTCTCTTCATGATCAGAATTGGCTCATCTCTCCTGGTAGTACCATGAGCCAGGTAAGCTCTTGCTTTACAGGGAGGCAGTAATCTCTTTCACATAAGCTACTGACTGGAAACAAATATTACCTTTTGTACAAAACCGCCCATCAGGGAAAGCCTCCTAAAATTGCTCCTTCCGGAACATTTTGATGTCACTGCATGCTTTCCTGAAAACAAAAGATCATGTAGCAACATGGTGTGGGAAACAATTTTGTCAGTTTGTCTGTTAGCTATATCTGGTCTTGTGTGGTCATACATATCCTTATGTTATCTTAAAACTGTATCAGACTGACTTAGATAGATGGACATATTACATACTACCAACTTTTATCTCAAAGCACTAAAACTTTTGTGAAATGAAAGGGATGCTAATAAATGCAGCTGGTGTCGGGATTTTCTTTTCAATTGCCAGCTTTGAAGTAATTCACTGCACTGGATTGATATCTGATTATCTTTTAGGTGTGTGGTGTTGCCCGTAATGCGCTACATTTTGCCAGCAATGAACAGATGAGATATACCATCACATCAGATGTCATGGTAACAGACCACACCTTCCTTCAGTTTGATATTGCTCTGGGATGTACTGAACAGGAGGCATGCTATGGTGAGTTTTACTCTCAGTCTTGTATTCATTCTTTTTCACTCTTTCTCTATCTGTCATTTGAAAAAAAAACCTTCTTTTATGTGCATACTCATTTTTGATATCTACTGTAATGACTATTTCTTCCTTTGTCATGTGTTTTTGAAGTCTCATGTCATGGTTAACTTATCTCACTCATCCTTCTTTGAAGTTGCTCAATCTATCAATTTCATCTTGATATTCAGATTTGTTATCCTTCTCTTTCCTTCACTCTCACCCTTTTTTGTGTGTTTTATGGCCAGTTCTTCTATTACCTTACTTCCATATTTTACTCTTTGTCTTTCTGCCAACATATTTAGCATATTCATGCATCATTTTGAAAAGTGTGTAGTTCAATGTTTAATATTTATTTTAACTTTATGAAGGAAGATTTTATTCTTTAACATAACTTGAATATTTTCAAGTACCTCACAAAAGGTATCAAATGCCGTATATATTTCACATCCCTCAATTGTTTCTTTGCAGGTATAATCCTGGAGTACTCTCTTGATATGGGTAAGAGCTGGGATCCCCTCCTCACAGAATGTTTCCCATCTCAGGTTGAGTGTACCAGTTACCATATGAGGAGTGTCTATCTTGCAGACATCTACTATGGTTGGAATAGAGTAACCCTCCCTCTGCCTCACTATACAAGGTACTATGTGTTAAAAGAAAACATCAAAGTTAATGTCATTACTTAAAGAACTTCTAGATTGCAGTTTCCAACAAGCACTTGAGAAGCAGTTTCACTGCTTGTTCAACTCAAACTCTGACAACAGTGGCCCTGTGGTCAATTTCTAACACTAGCCAGTTACAAATTTCAACCTCAGCCTAATCATACCCCTGCCTAATGAAATCATTTACCGGTATATATCTTTGTTTAGAGCAAATGCTGGGTCACAATTTCATCATGTGATGAGTTTGAGTGAGATTATATTTTTTTAGGTTTTTAGTACTTTGACCCTATGTTGCAGTGATCTATAATTAGAAGCCATGAAGTGTTTTAAAGAATTTTATGATGCCATTGAGGGACCCCTTTTTATCCTCATATTTTTCAGGTCTTTAAATGAATAATAGTTCTTTTACCACAAATCTCTTGTGATATATGAACCATAATCATCATCTTGTTTTGATTCACAAGCTTGAAATCACTGATTTGATTGTTTGATTTTTTTAATTGTTTTTCAGATCCAAGAGTACCCGTTTCCGCTGGAGCCAGCCACCTCGCTTTGATCCAGGTCATGAGTGGGCTCTCAGTAATGTTTACATCGGTGCAGAGTGCAGTGATATGTGCACTGGTCATGGACAATGCAGCTCTGGAATATGCATGTAAGAGACTAAGTAATACATTAGGCTTGGGTTATTATAGTTTCATCTGATCTATGATATCTGGCATTTGAATAAAATCTCAATTTTCTTTAATGATATATGATTTTTTTTTTTTAAAATCAGAGTACAAATTCGGTAAATATAATATAGTAAATTCAACATGATTTGAAAAAAGTAAAGAAGATACCGGTAGTAGCTGGATCCTTCATTTAAATCATGTTGGTGCTCTAGTGCATGATTGTGTCTATGGGATAAATTAAGTTTCATAAACCTCACCAATTTTGTGAGGGGCGAAGAAAATTGCAAAAGAATTGCAATATAATGGAAGGTCTTTCTTGATATAATCTGGATACAGTCAATCTAAAATTACCTTTATCAGAACTTCAATTTATTGCAGAATGAGGTAGAGAATGATACGTCATACATAATTTATCTCTGTACAGTTGTGATCAGGGATGGACAGGTCCATCTTGCCAGCGACCATCTGTGCTTCTCCCTCAATCCCTACGTGATTCATTCTCTAATCAACCTGTTGGTGGGCAAGATCACTGGTCAAAGGTCATTGGTGCGGTGAACTCCGAGTCCTGTGGACCTGTGGCATCTGGGACTTATCTTCATTTCACAAAGGTATGATGAGAAAAATCAAGGAAAAGAATGACTTAAAAAAGTAAAAGTTTCTCATTTATGATTTGTGATGGTCAATATCAACACAGTCAAAGGCTCATTTTCATTTGATTTTTGTCGAATTCTATTTGCTATTCAAGTCTGTGTTGATACTGGCAATATTTACAATTTGCTAAGAAAAATTATGGAATGGATATTATGTTGACCTGATTATGTTGAATGAGATCAAGTGCTCTTATGTCATCTATATATGTTTTTCATATTACATATATGGAAAATCATGTTAATTGTATATGAATGACAATACAAAAAAGTAGTAATGACTTCTTAAATTTTAATGACTTAGACTTAAATCATAATCCTCATCAGTGCGCTGCAGGTACTGATTTGTCTTACTGGTTGACATACCTGATTACCTATTTTTTTCTCCAAACCAGTCCTGCAGTAGACAGCTAGTGACCTCAGACTTTGACCTGACCCATGCAGACTATGTCCAGTTCTACTTCCGCTTTGGCTGCCTGAATCCCCCTCAGCATCGGGATGAAGGAGTCCTGCTGGAGTACTCCTTAGATGGGGGTATAACCTGGACCCTAATGTTAGAGTTATACCACCACCAGTACCAAAGAGAAACGTAAGATTGCTAAATTAGTTTCCTTTAACATTCTTAAAGATAACAAATATTTACCAAGATATGCAGTGATCTAAGCTGATATTATGCTTAGTGTATTTGCAAGTAGCTGCCACAAAGTAGTAGACAACAATGGATTTGTTGCTTCTATGAACCAGTGAAGATTATTTCTTCCATTCTTTAGAAATCAACTTTTGCTGTGAAATAATTCTTTCAAGCTTTTGTTCATGCTTTCCATCACAGATTTGTATCACTAGCCCTCCCTCCTGAGGCACGCCACAACGGCACCCGTCTGAAATGGTGGCAGCCATCCCACTCCGGACCTAGCACTGCAGACTGGGCCATTGACAATATCTTTGTAGGGGGGTCAGCTACCCTTCCTCACCTTCTGAGGGACTCATTCCTGACTGAAAGTATCCAAACCCACTGGCTGTTCTCAGATAATGCAGCTGTTGGAGAGTTTTGTACCCAGAATGCAGGGCTTGGTAATACAGGGATGCAACCCTCAAGGAATGGGGTATCCTGGATTGGAGGGATTGACTCAGCTGAGAGTTCATCTTTAACAACTCATGATATGATACTGAAGGAAGGGGATGTACTTGAATTCAAGGTATGTCACCTGTGTAATAAAAAAAGAAGAAGAGAAATGTAGATCTTGATTATTTGTCATGGAATACATTTTTACCTGCATAATCAATTTCCCTTCTGAAGGTTCTGTTGTTATGAAGTTTTATAAGCACTTGTGAAGCCTTTGGCCAAATGACTCTTAACTACATAGGCATGGAATTTATGTAGGATTATTATTACATCTGGGAATGACATCATCAACCCTTCATTTGTTAAATCACTTTTCAAAAGTAGTTGGCAACATTTTCTGTTATAAATAACTTGTAAAATTTTTCTAAGCAGGATTCCCTTTGCTTGATCACTTTCAGGCCATGTCACCATCTTCCTCCAAGATAGATTTTTGTACAACTTGTTCACTTTTTCCTGGATCCTTTGATTTAATTCTGGACAGATCAGCATTGGTTGTAACTCATCCTGGGATAGTCCAATCCAGCCCATTCAGCTAGTCTACTCCACTGACCATGGTCTGACTTGGTCGTTGGTCACTCCTGCTTGCTTACCCTCGGACCCTAGCTGTGGTGGTGATGTGACCCTTCCCAGCGTCCTGTATTTATTCCCTGGATGGAGGAGGTTGGTGATGCCCTTGACAGACAAGATGACAGGAAGGTAAGACAGTACTTTCATTTTGATGATCAATAAAGCAAAAGGAATGTGAGGTATATGCCGATGTTACCCTTCCCAGTATCCTCTATCCTCTATCCTTTCACTAAAGGAGATTATACCCCTACCGACAAGATACATGAAGATACGTGTATGATGATTCTTCCAAGTTCTTGATAGAATAACTCTGATAAAAGTAATGCGGAGAAGGAATGGTGTAAGGATTGCCTGCAGAGGTATTTGTTGAAAGTCTTTGTCAGAACCATAGACTCTGTGAACTCCATGCTTTTTCTCAGCCCTGTTCAAGCTCTGTTCTTATGTATTTATTTTTCTTCACTGGCAGAAGAAAATTTTGCTATTTTTTCTATATTTGCACATAGATAACATCTAAAATACATATCTCTTTGAGTTTGACACAGTGTCTTATCTGTATTTGACTCGTCCCTTCCCCCCCCCCGAAGGGAAAAACAATAACATTAAAAAAACAAAAACAACCAAATAAACACATATATTCCTGTGAAATAAGAATGACTTTACGCCCCATGTTCTTGTCCGATTTGTGTTCTCTCTTTCCATCAGACCAATAAGATTCCGGTGGTACCAGGGTGCATCTTCTTCTCCCCACCCTTCCTACCAGCGATGGGCTCTTGATGATATCAGGATAGGTCCACCCTGTCCTCTCATGTGTAACGGTCATGGATCATGTGATTATCCATCATGCGTCTGTGATCCTGGTTTCCGTGGTGACTCTTGTGAGAGCAGCTCTGGGTTACCGGTAATGTTCAATTTACCCTTTTCCTTCCTATCTTGTGATAAATTTTCTTGTCACTTGGATGTAATGTACTCCTTATAGCTCTGGTTACATTTATTCTTACCTCAGAATTTTCAGTGGAATGAGTTTGACACACTTTTTTCTTTGGTTGGTTGGTTTGTTGGTTATTTTACCTGACTGCCAAGAAAGCATAAGTATGCTTGTTAGTAAGCAACCAGGGGACCAATGGCTTTAAGTCTCGTCTGAAGGACTTGGTAATGAGGATTTATACCTTAACAGAGGGCATAATCACATCTGCTTGGTTTTGAACCCGGGAACTCTCGGTTACAAGACCACTGCTCTACAACTGAGCCACAGTGCCTCCTCTCAACATTTTTTTCTTGATGGCAGCAGGGGTTTCATTTGCATGGAAATAGATTTTCTTTTGTTTTTAATTGAATGGCCATGCTGCCATACCAAGATACACATCAGAAAATGTCCTGTTTCAATTCATATATGCATTAGCTGAACTTTCATGAGAGCAAATGTTTACTACCACTGAAGGTCTATTGTTGATGTAGAAGATTGGCCTTTAGAAGCATAATTGAAATGTATATAGAATTTGGGATGGAGATGAGGTGTAGGGTTTTCAACATGATTTCTCTGTTCTGTTTTGTTATCAACCTTGGTTTGAGTTATACTGAGGGAAATGGACACAACTACCATCACAAAATAGATACCTTCATCTTCTCTCCTTTTACCTGTAGACTTACTTGAAGGAAGAGGTTGTTGGTAATGTGATGTCTCCTAGTGATTGGCCTCTCATCCAGGGTGGGATCATCACCAAGGGAAGCAGTGAGATGACCTGTGGAGTGCTCAGGGAGGCAAGGTCACTGTACTTCAATGGGAATGGTGTAAGGCTAGCTCAGACTGTATCATTAGATCTCAGAGATGCAAGGTACATGTTCAGTTGATAAAAGTCATGAACCAGCACATCATATCTTTATTGGGTCATGTAAATGAAATGTGTTATGTGTAGTTGTTGTTTTGCTGGATTGTTTTTTTTCAGCATGTATCCATTAAAAAAATTTTGATTCATTTATGTACATGTATGCATTGATCAAGACCTGTTGAATTTGTTTTGATTTGGTATAACTGAGACTCTTTGTAGACCACAGCCTGAAATACATTTATGCTGTCATTAATAGGAAGAACATATGAGTTAGTTTATAAACATGACATGCATGAAGTGTAAATTTTATTCCTAATTATTTTTCATTGCATATAGATACATCCAGTTCTACATCATCATTGGAAGCCAAAATAATGAAGCGCATTGCCTTACAGCAACAAGTAGACTGGAGTCTGTCATCCTGCAGTATTCCACCAATGGAGGTTAGAAATGGTCTCTTGAGTTATTAGGGAATTATGTGTATTAAAGTGATTACACAATGGTAAACAAAAAATTGATATATGATCGGGAATAGAATTATAAGAAGAATAACATTAAAAATATGATGATTTTCAATCAAAATCAATGCATTTAGACTAATTTTCTCATTAAAAAGTCAAGAGCTGACCCAAAAAATTGAGTATGAGGTATGACGTCAAAGTGGGTACCCAGCTTCGCGCATTGCAGTTGTGCCGCGCGCTAGACTGTACAATATGTATTATACCTTGCGCGCACTTTGCTAGAAGTGCGCGACAAGGTACCCACTTTGACGTCAAAATGACGTAAAAGTGGGTACCCAGTTGAAACTGGGTCACAGCTGAGAGGTCAAAAATATACTGAAATCTTACCACATTTGGGGGTTTCCTTGGCAACACGACTTTTAAAAAAACTTTAGGCAGATGATTTTCTGCTAATGAAATCATGCTCTTTTAAATGAACTAACATTGTTTCAGCATTGGGTACCCCCTGTAAATATTATCGGGTTGAGAGCCAGGGTGAGAGACTTGGGGATTTGTTGGGGATTCTGATTTCCATAAAGGCTCCTGGAAAAAATAATGTCAGGCAGCTCATCTCTGTATATGTTAGAATGCTAATGTGAGAGAAACTTTACAAACTAGTAAAAAGGTTTAAAGAATTTTAGACACTTACTACCAAACTGGACTGTTTATCATGTGCATAAACCAAAAATCTTTTACCGTAGCAGATTCATATTCCTGATAAAAATGGTTTGAGCATGTGTTATTTATTGCCTTTAATACAGCCCTGGTAGTGTGATTGTAGGTAAAGTGATGAAACAATGAAATCCCTTTCACCAGATTTCAAGGTTGCTGCTATTGTTGTGAGCAAGAATGTGCTCTTCCATTCTCTACCTGCAACATGTATGAGTAAAACTTGGACAGTAAAGCAAAATACATTACTTACTTGCATCTTCTACTGCCAGGAATCAGCTGGACCTTGCTCAAAGAATTGTATTACCAGCAGTACAGCATACCCAAAAAAGAATACATAGCTCTTCCCATTGAGGCCAGGACACATGCTACTCAATTCAGATGGTGGCAGCCTTTGGATATCACCAGGATGCAAGCTCAGTGGGCTCTGGATAATATCCTCATAGGTTAGTATTGATGAATATCTATAGTTATTTCATTTTAAAAATCTGCATTTTCTTGAACGTTATCATCATTATCATATCATCTTCGTCATTGTCTCACCGTCATCACTATCATCATCATCATCATCATCATCATCATGCAGTGTCCACATTTGAATTTTCCTTAATATTATCATCATACTAAATTCATTATCATCTGGATAGATCCATCTCTACTCAATGTTACTTGCACATTATTGTTGCTGAACCCATTTTCTGTTGAATATACACACTTGATTTGATCTTCATCAGGTGGTTCTGAAATCAATCCCAGTTCATTGTCAGAGTCCTTTGAACATGGACATCATCAAAGTGTGATGTGGGAGTTTTACCCTTACGGACAGAGACAGCAAGAAGTTTGTCATCAGCGGAACACCGCCCTCTTCTGGGCCAACGAGAGGAATGCTGCTTTTGACAGTGCAGCCATCACAAGACAGCTCATAGTGGGCAAGAATTACATGATACAATTTAAGGCAAGGCTCTAAATATTTGTATTAGTTTTATAGGTTTCTATTCCTTATTCTTACCAGTTTTTTACTGGTATTATTAGCAAGCAAGACTAAATATCGTTTTTTTTTTAACAGGGCCCTGTATTGCTTTGTGATCATTTCAAAATCAAACACCCTGTACTACTTGCAAGTCACAGTGCATTCTAATTATTGGCAGTTACACATTTGGTTCACATTTATAAGATGGGGTCCTGTAATAGTAAATGAAGAAGCTTGATGGGAGAAATTATAATTTGTTAACAAATTTCCCGGCATTACTCCCAGTGTTAAAGATCGTGTGTTCAATCTGTAATGAAAATCACAAGTCAGCAAAAAAAAAATCCTGCAGGTTCCAATTTTTTCTGACTTGTGATTTTCATTACAGATCAAACATATGATCTTTAAACACCGGGAGTAAGGGCCCTGTAGTCTTGTTTATTTTCAAATTAAGAAGTATATGCATATTTCAGGAGCTTAATTTTTGTTGACCTTAAATAATATTTCTTGTTCCCGTCTCTCATTTCCAGATTGTTGTTGGTTGCCAGAGAACCCCATCCTGCCACTTAGACTATCCTATTAACCTGGAGTACACTACTGATCCAAGCCAAGGCCAGTGGACGGTCCTCAGACCAGCTTGTCTCCCAGGAGATGAAGAGGATGTGAGATGCGATCCATTTAGTTACCATGACAGCAGCTCCTTCTCAGAGAATGAGTACCCTCAGTGGCAGACTGTCACAATGGAGCTTCCAGCTGATGCAGTGTCTGGGTAAGTGAATTCATTGTTATCTTCTAGCTTCATGAGCTCTTGTAAGTTCTGATTTATTCCTTGAAACCACACTGTATAGATTAAAATTGCATGCACCAAGCTTTCTTGATTATATCTACTGAACCATATGACCACTGATTTTTTTTTTATTCCTCCAGCATTGTAGCTTTTCTATTAGCAACAAATTAATAGTGAACCAAATTGAACTGACATAAACATTTTCCTTCTGAAACATAAACGTTGTGTTTATAAATGTATATAAAGGAGGAGGCGAACACCCCCAAAGCGGAGTCTGTTTTAGAGACACTGAAGACATGATGACAATGATAACAAGCATGTGAATAAAGCAACTTCATCATAGACATTATTTAGCATTGCCAGATGAAAAAAAACTGAAGTAAGAATGAGGATGAGTGCTATTGCAAAGAAAGAGAAAGGGATGCTTTTGCATCATTAAAACTTAAATGTTACTGCCCAGGGCCGGTATTCTGAAAATCGTGTTATCTTTGCAATCAGAAATAGTGCCATTGGCTCACACCATGCACTTTTGTCTTGTGTGATGTTCATTTGCGCAGTTTATACCAACCGTAAGTACGCGTTTTAAATTTGTTATGACAATTAACACAGTGAAGATAAGACAAAAGATAACACGATTTTCAAAATACCGACCCTGAATGTTAGAGGTAACATATTTTATTACTCTTCCAAGTACAATGACTTCTGGAGGTCACTTCAACCTTAGCAAACCTATTTTCCTAAATTTCACTAGCAGTGTTATCATCTACTTGTTTGTTTTCACCCCTTCTTCCAGCTCCACACAGTTCCGTTGGATCCAGCAGGATGCATCTAGTTTGGCGCCCTCATGGGCAGTGGATGATGTGTACATTGGAGAGAAATGTCCTGATATGTGTAGTGGACATGGACAATGTGTAGAGGGTGTGGAGGGACCATCATGTGTATGTGATCAAGGTTATGAAGGTTAGTGACCTTACCTGAAAAAAACATAAACCTTTCCAATTCTTGCAGTATCTCAGATATCGTTAATTTGTGTGTCATTCACTTTTACATTTCAATTTCTGTTATTATTATTTTTTAAAATTTCAATCAGTTTGCAAAATTACTGCACTTTTCAAGTCTGTATAATGATTCACAATATAGTTTTTAACCTCTACCTTTTATTGAATGTTATAATCAGTGTGAGATAATTGTTGTGACAATAATTTTTTTTCAAGGTTGTCTTTTCATTTTGTATTCACTTCTGCTAGTCCCAGATTTGTGCTTTCAAAAGTAATGCTACTAATAATGAACATTTCTTTAGTGTACTTTCTAGTATAGTACCACACAGGGTGCTACATAATACACTGTCCACAAGAATACCTAAGTGTAGTCTTTACCAAAAACAATTTCGAAAATTATACAAAACAGAAATAAAGCAAACATAAAAAAAATCATCCTTAGTAGCTTTGAGTGAAAGGAGCTGTTTGATTCTTTTCGTTACTTTTAAGTGCCAAGTAGAAAACCATTGTTATGAGCTCCTGATAGACACCTATACACTTTTTTCAAATGCAAAAAGCTCGCCTTGAATCCATGTTATTTTGCACTTTTTTCATGTTTTCATGTCCAACTCTTCTTTAATTTGGTAGGAGAGTCATGTACCTCATCCATGCCACTGCCTACTTATTTCCGCTATGGTGTTGATCGTGGTCTCATTCCATCCATGGATCCATGGAGCAAGGTCAGCGGTGGAGGAGAAGGTCAAGGGTGTGGCCCCTTGACACCCCATGCCCATGGCATGGCATTGTATTTCAGTGGGTGTGGTCTCAGACAGGCTGTGACAATAGAGTTGGACATAAGACTTATTGTGTAAGAACATTTCATTTGTGCTGTTCATGAAATAAGAGTGAAAAAAAAAATTTAGGATGAAGATTTCAAAAATGATTAGCAATAAACTAATTAAGGTTTTATGACCATGGTTTAAATACAAAGAATGTGTAACTTGTTTCCATATAATGAACACATCTATAAAGACACACACTTTTATTATGTATTACATCTGATATTGAATGCAGTAACACTAATGAATGGGGAGCCATGTATTATGCAGTCACATACTTTTAAAGATTTTAATTTAATTGTATTTTGCCCTCCTACCTACATTGATATAGGATGCTTATTTCACATACCATGGAATATGGCTTGGTCATAGTCTTCAGATTTTTTCAGTTATATTGTAAAAGTGCATACTTATATGAATCTTTTTTCTCTCTTTCACTGTCTGCTCTTCACCTCTTTTACCTTCATTTCTCTATTTCTCTCACTTCTTCTCAACAGGGAGATCGGGTTTGTGTTGCAGATTGGCAGCCGAGATCCCAACAACACTGCCTGCCACATCAACTACTCCTCCGGCAACATCCGGAGTAAAGCCATTCTCCTCCAGTACTCCCTGGACAACGGTATCCACTGGTATCTGGTGCAGAGTCATGCCCCTGGAGATTACAGTGAACCTACCAGAGTGTCCTATGAACTACCCCCGGAGGCAAGGGGGTTCGGAGTCAGGTTTAGATGGTGGCAACCCAGACATGATGGAGTGAACCAAGACCAGTGGGCACTTGATAATGTTGACCTTGTGAGGTAAGATCTTTCTCAGATTGGTGAGAAATGTTGGATATTTCTGTAATCTTCTTTCTTTTTTCTTTTTTTTTTTAAAGAAAGAAATAGGTCCATTGTCTTTCACTTGTTAAAGATACCATGGGAGAAATTACATTTTCCATTTTCAAAGACGCTTGCTTTCTTTTTTATTTTCTTGTAGTGAAAAAGCTTCATCACTTTCTCAGAGCACTTGATTGAAGGAATGGGTTGTTATATTATGCATGGGATTTTTAATAAATGTATGCTTTCCATACAGATCTTTGATTTTATTGTATTGGCAGTTTTATTCCATTACTCTTTTGTCACCATGCACATTTTTGAAGAATTCTTTAACCCTAATGTTGAATTTTTGGCGGTTCTCCGCAATGACTAGATGTATCGCTCTGAGATTCAATGACTTTTTTCTCTGATCCTTCCCGTATGTTTTGATACCAAATTATGTCGATCGGACATACGGTGCCGGTGTCAGATTGTAAACACAAGTCGTTAAAATTTCACTATTTCTGTATATGACTGTGTACAAACCTATCGGCAAAATCAGAAACTTTTCAAAATTATGTGAATACTGTCAGGAAAAAATAATTACTCTCTCTAACATAGTGAGAAACATCAAACACATACTCTAATATACACACACACACACCCCCACACCCACACGAAAACATTTGGAAAAAAAAGAAATACATAAGGAATTTGTAAAACAATAGAATACATAACAAAAAAAATTGATAACCCATTTTTTAGTAAAGGAGTCGATGTGAATGTTATAAAAACATTTCTACCAAAAATCATTGTTCCTAAAGCTTTATTCAGTGAGATATAGCCAAAACTATGATTTCTTGCATAAATTAGCATAAATTAATTCGTATAAAATAAAACAAAACAATTTGATAAAATCTAACCATATAGCCTTGTAGATTACATCATTCTCTACCCTCATGCTAATTTTCATGCCGATCCGGGGATCCACGGTCGAGATTATAGGGGGGGCCATAATGTTATTCTTTTGATGAAAGCATTTCTCACTTTGCTTCATTTTTGTTGTCTTCCTGTTTAGTTTCAACCGAAGAAAACGCTCATCACTTGATGAAACCTTGAAGCTGTAACATTTCTTCTCTACCAAAGAACATCATACATCAGCTTTATGCCAAGGTGCCCTTATTTAAAGTCTTCTTTCACAACAAAAATGGAGATAGGTTCTGTAAATATAAGTGTATAGAAGTAGACTCCTTGTAGGATTGGTTAAAGAATTGTGTTTTTTTCCAGCTCTACATCTTTAAAACAAAATTTGCAAAACAAGCATTCCAACTGACCTACATGTGCAGGACCTCCATGCATGAAGTAGGTATTGAGCTATGCATTTATATTTTCATCAGGTTTTGTAATATGCTTCCAGTAACATAATTTTGAAGTTAGAATATTTTTGTATGAATAAAGTTTGACCCACAACTTGTACTATTTATTATTATTTTTACTTTGCTTTCAATTACCTTTTTTGCAAAAACTTTTGTATACAAACTGGATCCAAATATGATGCATGATATGTTATTTGTACATGTAGATAACCTTGAGCTCCAGACACAAACCGGGAAAAATTTTCAAGCATGAAGTAAAGAGATAAAATGATTAATGAAATGCTCATGGCATCGTTTTGTCACAATAAAGAATGGATGATTTATACTTTGTTGTTTAAGATGCATTTTGTTGAGGCTTGTATCACAAATAGCCACATCATTTTACAATGTACTTTTATATTAACTCTTACAGTGCTGATGGCACGTATATGTGCCCAAGAGACTTTACATTTTTAATGGACCATTACTCCACGTAGAATAATGAATATGGTCATGAAAATATGTCAAAGTTTAGAGGATAAATATAGTATTTGTAATATCTATCAGTCACTATATGCTACCATAGGATATTTTTTTAGAAAATTACAGATTTTGGAAAGGATCCATTCTTATTTTAGCATAAAACAGTAGGAAAACAAATGAGAAATGAAAGCAGAAAGGTCAAGAGAGAAGCTCATTTCTATTTCCAAATGATTTTCATGCAAGACATTGAATTAATGGAAATATTTGGTATCTTTTGAAAGGGTAATAAATTTTCTACAACTTTTGTGTAAAACCTATCTGTATAAAAATTACTGTTGAAGACTTACGGCATTTGAAAAGCAAGCATTGTTCATGATTTGGTAGGATTTGGGAACAAGCGAAACCCCTTGGCACCATAAGAGTTAATAGGAAAAGGTGAATTGAGTATGTTTATATGTGTTCGGATATACCTATAGTCAGCACACTCAAATTTTCATTCTGTATTGAAATTCTTTCCATAATTACTGCTTAGAATTACTCATGGTGCATTTGTGCTTCACAGTGATGTCTCTGTCATCTTTCTATTGTTGTTGATATGGTGGAAAGACAATTTCCTAATTACCTCCCATGCCACTTCAATCCAATTTTGCTATGATGAAAGCTACACATGTATCCTTCACCTTTTCCATACATCCATAATCATATTTTAATTAATCTTGTACCAATCACCTAAAAATATTCTGTGTATGGCTAGAGATTATAAAATGGACCTTGATACAAAACTGTTCCTGGTATTGTTGATTGAAAGTTTAAAGATATGAAGATGTAGAAGATAATGTTAGGCCTAATGTATGGAACTGAACTCCTAGTTTGGTTCTGCAACTCCCTTGATTTTATGTACGCCTATGTGTAGGTTGACTAACTAGTTGCCTTGAGGTTTATTGTATGTTTTAACTCGTAATATCATCCTATAGAAGTATCATTTGAAGGTCATATCGTTGCCTGGCTGGCAGAAGGGCGTTAGCACGTGCTCGATTTTGTACATCCCCCCAACTGGCCGAAGGGTGTTAGCTTGAGCGTGCGCTATGTGAATGGTAAGGTGTGCGTGCACATTAACGCCCTTCTGCCAGCCATGGGATGTATAACATTGCGTCATGCACGCGCGTTATTGCCCCTCTGCCAACCAGGCAACAGTATTATGAATATAGTATAGTGACATGGAACACTCAACATACATAGCAAAATGTCTTGGTGATTGATACAATGTACTCAACTGAAGAGATGCTTTATTGTTGTAAACCTGCAGAGTGGCTACATCTGTATTGCCTACATTGCCTACAAATTTATTTTTGATGGGAACGTTCCCATTACCACTGATATTCCCTTGTGAGGTTTGATAATCTGTCATAAAATATTTTGATAATTACAGACTAACTTGAGCAAACCTGTCTATCCTTTGTATTCATTTGCTGTGCTGGTGTAATTTGAAGATCTTTCAGACTGATGTTGATTGTTGGCTAGGGATATCAAGATAATGAACCTGGTACATTAAACTTGCGAATATGAAAAACATACTGTATTTCTGAATAGATATAAGCATGCTTTCTGTTTTTATTCATAGATTGTCCTGTGTTGACATGTTTTGAACCATAGTCCATGGATCGCCTTTATCACACTGGGGTACTTCTAGCTTTTATTTTAAAAAACACAGCAACAACACAAATAATACACATGCACAAGAACATTGTGGTACATTTACCAGTCATTTAATCAACTGATCATTTACAAGAGTGATGTGATCATTACCTAAGTCTGTGAGTGTGCTTTAACTGACTAAAGAGTATAAATAATGTTACAATGCCACACATAAGCCAAGGTATATGCATAACAAGCTACAGCAAATTGTATTCTACCTTTTTTTTTTTTTTAGGAAATAAGTCTTAGTATACGGTAAGCAGCTAAAAACTTACTATAGAGTTCATTAACCTGCAGACTGCTGAGTATTTTCATTCCCATATGCTTAATACACAGGCCACCTGGTTTCAGCACCAAATGGGTCAACCATTTGATGGCCAAGCAAAATTTCAACTCTACGCCTTTTGATTTTAAAGATATAAACTGTGACTTGCACAGATACATCAATTCTGACTGATCAGTAGCTGTAGCCACCCATAACAGAGATCAAAAGGTAGTCACTTTCATGTCCCGAGGCCTCTCTTGCTTAAAAACTAGTTCTCATTTATCACTCCCACAATTATGTAACATATTTTTCTGACAAGCCAATCAAATGAAATGATTTCTGTAACATATACTACTTTTAGGAAGATGCTATTCCATATTGAAGATAATTTATGAGATAATGTGAGGCATCTGCCCTCTTATATGTACCCAAGATTTCTGTGATTCTAATTAGTAAACAAAAGTTGGACTTGGGATAAATTATAGGCCATTACACATCATATAATCTTCTTTTAAAGATGTTATTAAATTACAAAATTTATGAGATAATGTGAGACATAAGCCCTCTCATAATGTATCCAAGAGTTCTGAGATTTCTAAGTAAACAAATAGTGGATTTGGGGTAAATTATCAGCCATTACATATAATCTTTATTCGGTGATTTCCTTCACATAATAAGTCACCATAGAAGAACCTATTCCTATGTGCTTTACATGTATTTTATGACTTAATAACCAAAATACACTGTATGTACATGCTTTGTACTGAAATGTTCTCATATTGTCTCCTCCTTTGCGACTGTACACATATATAATCTGTGTCAAATATTGAGTTCAGAGCAGATTTTGGCAGAAGAACAGCAAATATGAATGAATGCACTAAACACAAAGTAAAGAACTAGTCCTGGTAATTATAGTCTGGCTTCACAAAATAACTTCATGTTGTTAAAAAAAAAAAAAAAAAAAACTATCCCCAGTCTATGCTAAATAACTGCTTTTGACTTCTTGCCAATTATTGTATCTTATCACATCAAATGTTTTCATAATACACTATCTACAGCTGAACATCTTGGTTTGGTTTTGTGCCTACCAAAGGAATAACCAAGTTCTCATCCAAGCACTGCCTTGGGTTCGATTGTAATATGCGTTGGGAACAAATTTTACAACAATCAAATCTGATAGAAAACACATTCACAAATTGAAAAAAGTCTATTCAAAAAGACAATAGAATCAACATATATTGTACACAAACAACAAAATCCAGGTAAATTTTAAAAAATATGATACCACCAAAAAGGCAATCACAGGTGTCAATACACAAGAAATTGCAGGTATCATTATAATTGTACGATGTGCACAGGTGACATAAAGATTTTAAAGATACACAAATTACATCCTTTAAAAGCTACATTCATAGAAGAGATTTTAAGTATGATACAAAACGGAGAACATTTTTATATTTTCTAAAGCCCGGTGCACACTATATGATCCGTCTGCGATCTGATTTTGGAAAAGTTTGTAATAGCATTTGATACGAACATTCCAACCTGTAAACTCATAACGATCAAAGTTCCAATAGTGGTATAAATACAGAAATCAAAATTCCGGGCTATTGCGAGCCTCCCTGTAGGAATAAAAGTGAATTCAATTCCAAATTGTAATGACATCATAGCAATCTTGCGATCGCCTACGATTTGAAGCCAATATGGCCTTTACTCCTACCACAAGGCTTGTAGTTAAGCAACATTTCAATTTTAGTATTCATCGCATTATTCTGAACTTTAAATAAGAAAATTTACTTGTTTAAACTTTCATATTCAATGCAAAATGCCATTTGTTAAAAAAATCGGGTCGCAGTCGGATCGTATAGTGTGCGGCGGGCTTTAGTCTTACAAGGATTATCTCCAAAAGTAATGGAAGAGGAATTTAACAGGAATCACAATGTCAAATATCACCAGGATATTGAAATTAAAAAAAAAAAAAGGGATTGATTCTTTATAAATTGTACAAAGAGAGCAAATATTACCATAACTGTTGCACAATGATTATAGTTTCAACAAAATGTTTTGTAGATGAGATTCTGTATTTGAGCACATAGGATTGATGCGTTTACACTGGTAGGCAGATATTTATTAGTGAACTACAGTGTATTGCTAAACACAAGAAAGTGAAGAAATTGGCTGATATATATGCACATGTAAATGCAATGCTAATCACCTCAACACATATACGTACATACAACTGATTAAATTCTGTAGTAAAATATTCCAGCTCTCTTTCCAGGTAACTTTATATATGAACGAAAGTGAAAATAAGTAAATGAAGAATTATTGATTGAATTCTATCTGAGCAAAGACATAAACTGAACTCCAAGCTGCTTTTTAGGTTTTGAAGCATCAATTTTCATTAAATTCAATCGTTATATAATTGAACCTTAAAGAAATCCTTGTATAAAAGCACCACTTATCACCTTGCTCCAGATATATCAAACACTTAAAGGCATTGGCTAACTTTGTGAGCAGCTGATTTAAAAAATTCTCAAACTAAGATGAAACATGTGTATGAGTACTTGTATTTATACTCAAAAACCCTGAAACCAACCATAATTTGGAAGGAAAAGCTGTAAATTAGACGCAAACCGCGATTTTATTAGCTTTTGTCTCGAGAGACACTGAACTAAGAGGACCGTTTGGACGAATTCAAAAATACCGTTACTTGCCTTCCACCGCGTGATACGTCAATACACACAGTGCGGTCCGTTGAGTCATGTGCGCATGCGCACTCCTTACGTTGGGTCTATGCAACCGACCCTCGTATATTTTTCAAACATTGGTTCACATTTCTAATATTTAAAAATACTTCCCGTGGATATTATGCTCTGGAACTTTCACACTGGTATTTTTACACTATAACCCTAATGTTTATCCCATTTTTAAGTAACAAAATGAGATTTTTTTAAAATCATGACAATGTTAGCCAATGCCTTTAAGGAATGCTTTAGGGCAGTAAGTAACAATCAAGTGTGATTAGATTGTTAATCATATCATGTTTCAGTGTACTTGTCAACAAACATTGAAAGGAACTCGTGTCAATGTTTGTTGTCATTGTGCCCTATGAGGATGCACAGTGGTAGCTTAATATTATTCTTGGTTTGAATTGACATATCTCAATGGACTTGTTTGATAAACATCCCATTGTAAGCATACATATGTTTAACTTGTTTATCATAATAATTACTAAAGCTATCTTGAATATATACATAATTTTCATGTCTAGGGTTAGCTTTGTAGCTAACCATACACAGTATTTGCCATACCTATATATTTCTACACATCTAAGCTTTGAAATAAAATCATTTTAGAGAAAAAAAAAGAATGACCATCAAACTGAGGAAAGACTTCATATCAAATGAAATGTCAAAAATCACAGAGATACAGTTTTGAGCATGAGATTAGTTATTCAATGGCTTGGATGTGCTTGTGTATGTCTAATACATGTAAACTTTCAATGCAAATATAATACATGTAACATATATATTCACCTCAAACATACTATTTCATGTAGAATACAGTGGTTTTGTTAAATCAAAACACAACAGTCTCCAAATATGATTAGATGCTTCTCACAGAATGATTTACAAGTACATTTATATTTTCACTATTTTAACATTCTTAAAACTTTTCTATCCAAAACATTATGTCATATCAAAGTTTGCTATTATGGGGATGGTTCCACATAAATATCCTGTTCGAAAATGGATCTTGGCAGAATCTTTATATGCAGATTGCACTTACTTAGTAAGTCACTGCCAATGAATAATGAATATTTTGTTGTAAAACATTTCAAACTGTCCTGGGGAGCATTTCATCAACATTTGTTGTCTGACAAGGTGTCAGATCTGACATCTTTCCTTGATTTTGATTGGCTGAGAAGCATCGTTACTGTGGCAACTGTCGGATAAAACAGACTTTGTCGGATAAAACATCCGACAAGTCCTTTCATGAAACGCTCCCCAGAATACATAGTAATATAAAACAAAATATGATATAAAGACTAAAGTGAGTAGAACCAATTTGGGTATAATGGAGCTAACATTTCAACCCTCTCACACCCCCCCCCCCCCCCCGATATAATATTTCTCTACACAGTAATAGGCAATCAATTCACTGACATGCATTTCTGACCGATCCATTTAATTTTTTACAAAAAAGCTATCAATTATTCAAGACATAAATCTGCAACTATTTAACAGCATATGAGATGGGGTTTGTAATAAATACTGCACACAAAGAAATAGTTATTCTAAAATTGTTTCATCATGACATATCTCTGAGTGGCAGAAAGAGCAAAATTAGGTTGAGATCTATCATTCATATTCATGATTTGCATAGAATACAAACTACACCACTGGTACAATACATACCTAAACTGCCCAAAATGTACATGTAGAGAATAAATAGGAATCTATATGATATTCTCATTTTTCACAGTATTACTATGATAAGGGAAAAAAAAAACCCCCAACTGATTATGGATTGTCTGTTCCAAGACATAGTTGCTGTAGACATGTGCGGTTTGATATAAGATGAATTATGTTATCTCTGCACAGATATTGAACACCTTGAACTGAATATTCATATGGCAATAACAGGCAAAATAATCTTTTCAAGATAACAAATACATCAAAATAAACTTTGACATGGAAACATACAAACTTATAGAAATCAGGTTAATGATAAACAATAGATTTATGAAAAAGGAATTAGCAATATGAATAACCAGACAAATTGAATATAGAAAAAAAGTAAATCTACACAGAAACACAAAGATAACTGTTTCATCCATATACACCTGGTTCCTTCATATCTGCTCTGGTTATCTCCTTATAAATTCTTCCATCTTTCCCTCAATTTATCAAACATAATATACACAATAGACAATAATTATAATGTTATGAATATTTATATTGGTCTTCTCGCCCTTGAAGCTGATTGTGAGAAGGAGAGTAAGAGTCTCCTAGCGGCCGCCCCCTGACTTCGAATGCTGTATCAGCCATTGCAATGTGATATCTGCAAAAACAAGTGAAAAGAGGTATACACGAATTTATGGAGAAGAAAAAACAACAACAAATGAACCATTTACCTGACACATGAGATATTGGTTCTTGAGATATTGTGCCAATAAGGCGAAAACCTGATATCTAAAAATTCACACTGCTGAGCTTTGATGTACATATCCCAATTCTAATCAGATGGTCTTCCTCTGATGATGCATACTAGCACCAAGTTTGAAGTACCTCAAATGGTTCTTTGAGATGTCAGGTCAATGAAAAAGTGGGACAGGCACAGGGAGGCACAATCCCCCTGGCACCACCTTCGGTGGGTGGAGGCATACACACAACATAGGCTGATTTCTTGCTTTCATATTTCAACTGATAACAACTCACACTGTATTATCCTCAACACTCAGATGCTACTGCTTTGAGCAACCAGAAGATAAATGTAACTGAGATATGTGCGATAATTACCAATATTTTCTTTTTCTTTGCATGAGATGGAATAACAGCAGATCTCTCGGTCCTGAATCGCTGACAAGTTCATCCTCTCAATGAGTTCTTTCTCATCATATGCTACCGGAATGTCCCTCTTATTCCCTAACACCAGCACCTGAGGAGGGTTTGAAATACACACATGTATGTAATAATAATCTTGAATAAACTTCCCCTGTGTACATCATGGGTACCACACCTGATGAAAACTGCACAGACTTGGAGAGCATTAGTAAGTTACAGTCACTAATACTAATCCTACTAGCAGCCTACTGCCCAGCCAGCAGGGCAACACTTTAGTGAAAACTATGCAGTCTGCTATAATGAGTGAAGCAATACAAAACTATACAAAACTTTTTTTTTTTTAATTTCATTTTTTTTTAAATGAAAGAAGTGATATTTCAGTTTGACTTTTACTAACTTTCCACTTTGGTTAAAAAATTCAAAAGGTGAGGTCATCTCAGTCACTATGGACACCTGTCTGAGAGAGGGAAAAAACAACAACCCAGGGTTGACTGGTCATGGGGAGTTTCTTTTTCTTTTTCTTTCTTTTTTTTTCCTAGAGCTACACAGTATCTTGGCTTGAGGGTGGGTTGATTTAGGCTGAGTGGGCTCAACCCCAACCAATAGCAGTCTAGTCCTAAGAAAAATACATTGCCTCATACATTGTATATCTACATGGTAATGTCACATTCTTACTTTCTCCAATGTTCTGGTTAACCCATAGAGGTACAGTGTCACCTTTAGGAGACGCTTTTGCAGCATCTATTGGTCCAGAATGTTGGGCAATACATATCATACATTAGTAGAAAGAGAAAAATGCACTGACAAATTTGAGCCCATTCCCATTGCTGTATGGTGTGGCATTCTCGAATTAGAGCAGTTTAAGTGTAACTAATCTTTAAACTCTTTAAATTGGCAATGCAGTGAATAATATATAATCACTATTTCTGTTTTCAAGTTGGCAATTTCTGATTCAATTTTACAATTATATTTCATTTTGGTTTATGTTATATCCATATTTATTTTTTTCAAGCTATGTAAATGTGGAAAAAAATGATTTGTATTGCCAATTTGAGGATTGAAGATGATTAATTTAGACCTCAAGAAAGCTCTGTACTGCTATGGGTTAATGTGCGCATATAAAATTTATTTTAAAAATCTACAGGAACTAATTTAACGATGACTTTTTTTTCAGTGGACATGAATGTAGACAAAGACCTATCAACTATAAAACATAATGTTAATCATAAGTCGGTCAGTGACATTACGGCAAGTTTAATGGGAAGTACATTACAAGTAAGGCCAGAAAGTGTGTGTAAATTACAGAAGAAATTACGGCCCAAGTCAAATACAGCACTTTTTAGACATTGTCTTTGTTTTCTTCAGTTTCCAGATGGTACAATACATGAAGTATGAATTGCAAATCAAAGTCCTTGAAAAAGGGAAGAATTAAATCATGCCTATATTTAAGTCACACTTGTGGGGAAAAGAGAGTGCACAGCTCCGTACAGTATCAAACTACTTCAAGATATTCTGCATGACGATTTGAGTACATGGTAGTGTACCATATTTCCATAGTTAAGAGGAAGGAAGTGTCAAATCACATGAACATCCACTTAACACGAGGATTGATTTCTGAACAAACCAGACAGTGAGAAGCATTCTTCAAGGACTGTGAAGGCCATTTAAAACAGAGGAGAGGCATTATATTGTAAGCATTATCTCTGTTGCTGTTTTGGGTTGATAGTTTCATTTTAGACAAGAATGAGTATGACAAATTTCAATTTTCACTGCATTTCATAAAAAATCATCATAGGCAATGTAAGCAAAACAACACTTATCATAGGTAGTTGTAAGCTGTTTATTAATAATAAATATATTCCTTTTACTTTTGCCTATTTTCTATAATGGGACTGTCTTGACAAGACCATCTGTTCTTTTATGGTACCCTTAATTCCATGAAAAATCATATGAATCTGCTTTGTAGATGTATTTCTGTTCATTCAGATTGTAAAGGAATATAATTTCAATAAGAAATTCTTATTGGAAGTGCATAAACTGATCTTGAACTTGAACTAATCTGTCTAATATTGTTCTTAAATCAATCATACATCAAACAAGATTTAATGCATGTCTGAAAATTTTTAAGACCCATTTATTACACTTGCTTTGTTTTGGATATGTTCTTTACTTACTGGAATTCCTTGGAGTTGCGGTTTGTCCAGTAAGTTGTGAAGTTCATTCCGTGAAGCTTCTAACTTTTCATGGTCAGCTGCATCTACCATATACCTGCACAATATTGACAAGTAATATATTCAATGAACAATCAATCATTTTTTGTTCCCCTTTTTTCCTTATCTTTTATGCTATTGTACTGGAAATGTATTTAAATTTTATTTGAAGTTACTTTTTAATGATTCAGAAAAATCTTGAGTCATCATTGACACATAGTAACATGAACACTATTGGTAGCCCCAAAACTCAATCAGTTGAAATTGATTCCTGATGTCGGACATTAAAATAAGAGTTTCTATTTTTGCTGCTTTTTAGTCCTATTGGATCTAAACTTCCCTACAACAAAACTTAAACTACACTAATGATCAGATGACAACAAAGAATATTATACTATACAACCCCCACAACTATGATCATATCCTAACATACATTAGAGACACAAGAATGAAAGTCTAGACTACGTGTACATATTAATTACTGATAATACACACTTCTCTCAGTATACGATTCCCATGAGTTTAGGGACTTAATTCACTTTCTTTATTATTAAGCAAGAACCAGTAATATATAGAGTTTTTATTTTATAGAAATTGGAGGAAATTTTACCGGAGTAGACCTGAAGAATCTCTGTATAGCGCCTGGTGCACAGGACACAAGTTTGTCGACGCACCACCACTTACCACAACAACAACAACAACAACTTTCATGAATCTGTTTCTCTAATCCTTTTTTTTTTTTTTTTGGCCTTTCTTTCTCTTTATTCATTTATTTATAAATTCATTCATTTATTCATTTATAAATATTCATTTATTTATAATTCATTCATTTATTTATTCATTCATGTATAAATTCATTCATCATTTTTAAACATTCATTCATTCATTTATTAATTGAATGATTGATTCATTCATTGATTTATTATTTATTTATTCACTTAATTATTCATTTTTGCCATCAAAATTATATTTCATTTGAATGTTTCTAACAAGATATTTTACGTATGATAAAACAAATAACTATCCT
This sequence comes from Echinometra lucunter, assembly GCA_029962745.1. NCBI lineage: Eukaryota > Metazoa > Echinodermata > Echinoidea > Camarodonta > Echinometridae > Echinometra > Echinometra lucunter. The sequence goes on from CM057151.1 coordinate 53,652,093, forward strand.
GGAAATGTGCAGGAAAGGAAAACACAAGAAACAGAAAGAAGAACTTACACAATACAATTGACTCCTCTGCAGTATCTCTCCCACATACTCCTGAACCTAGGCTGACCTCCAATATCCCAGAGCTACAAGGAAAACAACATACGGGAAATGTTATTTACTTGCACTTTTATCAAATATCTATAAAAGACATGAAAGTGATACCAACATGATGTATTTACATGTAGGTAGCCACAATTTGTATGCATTTATTGAGCTACATGCAGTCATAATATCAACATGTTAGTCTGAAACCAGTCATTTAGCATGTCAAGGAAGAGTAGCATCGAAACTACATGTAGGTCAAACAGGCAATGTGAAAGGGGACACCACTGTTCACTGTGTTGGATGAAGAAAGTGTGAATCTGAAAGTTAAGAATTATGTGTTGAAATAAATCTGTTTAGATTATGATTTCATATCAGGGATCAAATAGAGCACAGCCTAAAAAAATAAAATGAAATATATTTCAAAAAGGTGAATAGTTTCAGACTTTCAGATGTCAATCTTATCTATTTCATTTCAAGATGATTATCATTGGCACTTACATGTATTACTTACCTTTATTGTGACATTTCCTTTTGTGACTTTCCTCATGTTGAAACCTACTGTAGGGATCATGTCTTCATTAAATTGTCCAGACTGTAGGGAGAATTTGAAACAGGAAGTTCATGGTCATTAAAAATTACATGTTGTGATGAACTGTCAATAACTCATTATGTAGTAAATGTAGATGTATACATGTATGTTAACTCACTGTTATCACTTTTAAAAAGCTGATCTACAGAATCACACGAAGTCTTCAAATGGGGAAGTAAAAAAAAAAATTAAGAGGAAGCTGAGAATGAAAACATACCAGTGAAAAAAGTCTCATAAAACTTGACCAAGAATGTGGGAGATGTGACGATGATGATGATGTCATCATTTTGGTAAATTTAGATCTGAGAGCAACTACATGCAAACACTGCAACAGCGCTAATGTTATCTAGAATACTAGTACATTGTATCTATAATTATGTAGAATCTCTGATTTTAAGAGTGCAGATTCTGCCCTATTAAAGATAATGGATATCAACCAAATATATACGGCCGCATGTGAGAGGGTCTGGTTAAACTAAGTAAGGCGAATGCTACTATTTTCCTGAGGGGCACAGCCTCGAAGGAAAATGGTTGCATTCACATTACTGAGGGCACCATATTTTCCAACCAGACGCTCTCATGGCCGTACATATTTGTATACTAGTAAAATTTTTTTCAATACTGGAACATACTGTAATGGATGTGACTGTATCGGATCCCAGACTGTTCTTTGAACTATTCGCAATTTTCATTTCTATTCTACAAATTCTATATTAGAGTACTGTACAGTTTATGAAAAACTACCAAAATGTGGAAAGGGTAATTGCATCAATTACATGCAGTGTAACTGATGCAACTTGAGCTTTTGTGTATGTTATGTGTTTTTTATTATGAATATGATTTTCTTAAATTGTTTTTGTCACACAAACCTACAACAATGGAGGAACCTGGCTGGGATACAGGAGGGGGCGGCCTGCGGACTACAGTTATTTGGTTAACTTTGCCCAAATCCTGGCAGCACAGCCAGGTGCATCCTGTATTCTTGTGTGATCTGCAATTTTTTTCTTCATTTCTGTATTTTTTATATTATGTGTTTACTGCCAAACGAAATAATAATAACGATGATAATGATATCAATATTATAGCGACAAGGATATGTGCTGACAAATAGCCTTGATCCCAATTACACAAATATTTTTTTTGTAAAAGAATTTGAAACAAACTGCAAATGTTTGAATGAATTAGGGAATGCAAAGATTAGAAATAGCAACAAGGTATAATAGATATATGATACTTCTCAAATGAGTTAGACCAAAAAAGGTTATAAAATGCAGTTATGCGTAATTACATGTACAGGTGTATGTTCATCATCGTTTTGAATGTAAGATGGGTAGTACTCCTAGACACTTTCATTGGCTAGTTTATAAACACCTTATACTCAGGGTAGTGAAAAAGAATGCAGTAGAAATTTTATCCTGTGTTTGGAGGCTAAACCAAAACATTGATATGCAAAATTTTGGCAAATTACAAGCTAAAATTTTATCTCAAAATTTATCTTTAAATTAATATGGGTTTGAAAACTACAGCCTATGTTTCTGACTGTGCTTTGCATGCCGTGACAGAATTATGTTCCTTTGTGACATGGTACAATCACAGAAGAAACCCTCTAGGAAGCCTTTTTTCCTGAAGTGATTACACAGTGGTACATTTTTTTTTGACATATGATCGAGAATAGAAATCTAAGAAGAATAACATTAACAATTTGATGATTTTCAATCGAAATCAATGCATTTTGGCTAATTTTCTCATGAAAAGTCAAGAGTTGACCAAAAAATTTGAGTATGAGGTATGACGTAAAAGTGCGTACCCAGCTTCGCGCTTTGCAGTTGTGCTGCGCGCTAGACTGTACAATATGCATTATACCTTGCGTGCATTTTGCTAGAATTGTGCAACAAGGTACCCACTTTGACGTCAAAGTGGGTACCTAGTTGAAACTGGGTCACAGCTGAGGGGTCAAAAATATCCTGAAAGCTTACCACATTAGGGGGTTTCCTTGGCAACACGACTTTTTAAAAAACTTTAGGCAGATGATTTTCTGCTAATAAAATAATGCTCTTATGAACTAACATTGTTTCAGCACTGGGTACCCCCTTTAAGATCTTTTGACATAAGAAATATGAAATATAATATTCATACATAAACAAGGATATATCACTGATTTCAGGAACCTGTAGAAAAGACTGATCAGGGGGGTGTAACATAAAGAGATACAATCAATCTTACAATCAATTGTATCTCTTTAGTACATGGTTTGCCATAGACTTACGATTGATATCAATCGTAAGATTGATTGTATGTTTTATGTTACACCCCCCAGAATTATTTTCAAATCTGTGTTGGGTCCCTTTTGGTCAGCCATGATCTACCGAAATGATGTGTTGGCACTGCATGTCAACTAAAAACATATGACAGCTTTGGTAGTGACATAAGTCTTTGTCTTGCAAGTTGTCTTTGATCTTGTTAGGATGGCTTCGTGAAACACCTAGCGGACAACTAGCCAACTACATGTAGCACTGATTTTAGTCCAGAAGTTACATGTTGACTCATGATGGTTTTAAGAAACTGACCCCAGGGGAGCGTTTCATGAAAGGACTTGTCGGATGTTTTATCCGATAAAGTCTGTTTTATCCGACAGTTGCCATAGTAACGATGCTTCTCAGCCAATCAAACTCAAGGAAAGATGTCAGATCTGACAACTTGTCAGACAACAAATGTTAACCCATTCGAGACAGAGGGTCCACATTTTGTGGTTTGGTTTAATAACTTTTGATGCAAAGCCCTAAAAATCACATCAAATACATGAGCAGAAAGAGCAAAAAATTCTACACTTACTGTGCCCATTTTTGTTGCATCAATATTTGTTGTTTGATGCTGAAATTTTTTTAAAGGAAAATAAGCATTAAAATCCTTAAATTGGCAATGCGATGAAAATGTTAAAATTACTGTTTTTCCCTACAAATTGGAACTTTATGACTTCTCATCATACATTCTGTCAATTTATATTTATTTCAGATACATGATGTTTTATAAGAAAAATGTAGCAATAAAAGAAAAATGTTGGTGTTGCCAATTTGAAGAATAAAAGCTGATCAAATTAGGCTTTAAATAATTCCTGTCACGAATGGGTTAATGAAGTGCTCCCCAGGTCTATGAGAATTGGTTTGTAGACAAAGACAGATATCTGACCACTAAACAAAACTCATATCCCCCACAATAACTTGATTGTACAAAAGTCTTGCCTTATACTTATTTGTTTTTGCTTATTTTCAGAAGTAATTATGACATTTATAGACCTGCCATATTAGTGTAGTAAAACCAAAATCAAATTCTGTTTACTGAATGTAAATTGAAAAGGCTTTAACTCCCACAGGGGCTCATACCTATGTTAGGCTGTTAAAATATGTGCAGCCATTCATCTCTACAGTTAACAATATTTATCCCCCACAATACTCAGAAATACTCTAGGGAAATACATGTATATGCTTTTTGCAGTGAAGGATGATGAAATCTCATAATTCCATAATCATTCTTTCAATTGCATTTCATTCAAATTGATCAAATGACATTTTTTGGGGGGATTTGCAATCTTGCTCCTCTAATACCGCTTTCACACCTTGGTGTGAAAGCAGTATAAGACACATATGAGCCCCTAGGCCCCGTATAGATACATGTATCGGTTCAAGGTTAGTATAACCTCACATTCGTGTGAGTGGCTCTAAATAAGCTGACAAACAATAAATCAATGTGACTCTGTAAACCATAACAGTAAGAGGGTCATTCTCGGTCACATGTGTGACCCAAATCATGAAAAATAGCCGATTCAAAACTAAATTGTCATTATTTATCTTGTAGCAGACGTCTGTTTGGAATTTGAAATACATATAACTGTAGTACCCCCAATAGAATGAAGGCAATTATTTTAGAAGAGCGTACATCATCTTTCTTTCAGAAGTCAAATTAGGTCTGTCAATTGTGTGACTTCACACGACAATGGGTCTTACTTGTTGGTATTCAAACCTATTTTCTCACATTTCTCTGGGAGTGTAAGTTTCCACTTTTCATTACTGCATGATGGGGATTGCTCTAAACAGTTTTAAAGCAATTTTCTATAAATGAATGAACATTCTGTTCTTTTAGAGGTTATAATTTGGGTCGGTCACGCATGTGACCACTCAAAAAGGGGGCATTTTTAAATGACTCTGTAAGCACATTATAGTTGAGAAATTATTTATTCTTATCAAAGAAAGGGGAGCCTTTTTCATGCAAGAAACTGGTTGAAATAAAAAGATTAAAACATGTTATCTAATTTTCGAGCAATGAGGCAAAATTAGATGGTCACTTGTGTGAATGAAAGTTTCACTTTCCAGATAATGGCCCAAGAGTGTAGACCCAACGCAAAATGTAGGGAAATTAAAATCTCCTGCACCACTCACACAAATACAAGTTTATAAAAAAAATTCACGGCAATTCTCGCCGTGAATTTTTTGAAAAAGTCTGCAAGATCGCTCGTATCTAGTTGCGCATCGATGCGCATGCGCAAGTTAGTCGCCATTTTCTATCTGTGTTTCAATGGACGCCGGGGAAATGCGACTCCGGCTGAATGTATTCAAACCAACGATCGACCAATACGAAACAACAACATCATTGTTCGTACGTACCGTTAATGCCCAACGCGCACGTACATTTTGTAGGCATATTACATGTACTGGTCGATCGAATGCGGGAGTCGCCAATTCGCTTATCTCCCTCCGAAAAGCGGAGGTGAACGAACTGTACGAGAGAGAGGTTTTCTGCAAGTGCAAGATTTTCAACCGCGAGGACCTCATGTTAGAACCTGGGTTTACCTCAAAATGGAAAGTTAAAAGAATATAACCATAAAAATGCCACTATGGCATATACAGATTAGTTTTTTTTTGATCATCAAACACAAGGTTCTCACTAGAAAAATAATCCACACACGGTTCCCCCTCTGCGCAAAGCGCGGAAATTTCGAAAGTTTTACGGAATAACATGTAAAGTTAGGTGTGGCGGCAGTACATGTATATGCTATAGCAAAAGGATGGAAAATACTTCTTGGTGAGCAGGAGTTGTCTACTAATGGCGTTGTAGTAAAAATACATTGCCAAAAAGCAAAACAATCTGTGGCATTTATCATTATTGTTAGGAATATATACTCCAATATTTTTTTACCCTTGTTGCCACGTATGGTGCAGCAATTTCACACATGGTTCTTCCTTATCTGAAATCCTTTACGCATGGTATTGGAACCATGGGTGTTATGTACTGGTGAGAACCATGATCAAACATGTCAAAAACAATTAGAAAGTAAGAATTTTTGCGGCTTGCTTAGCGGCTTCTCGCTGACCTGATCCAGGTCAGCGAGATTACATACAAAAGTCTACGGGGCGCTTCTGTCTCTATAAAGGAGGAGTGCCGACCCCACCAGAATAAGAAGCTAACGACGAATGTTAGAGACAGACTTTTTCGGTCTAGTTAGTAGTGTCATTGGCCCATGTGAAAGTGATTTTCCAGGGGTTGTTTTGAAGTGCCAAGATGCTTGCTACATGTATGTACAAATAGGGGGTAAAAGCACTGGACGTCATGGAGATCAATAGCGTTAGCGTTTTTTTTTTTTTTTTACTCTCCAGACGTCCCTGGACTACATGGACTACTCCTGCTCATCTAGTCCAGGGACGTCAGGGGAGTAAAAAAAAAAAAAAAAAACGCTAACGCTATTACTCCCCATTGATGTCCAATGCTAAATTTATATCTAAATTTCGGTTTTCGTCCGATTTTTAGTGCCAAGTGTCAGTCGGGTTCATGATGACCACAGCCAATAGTTACAAGGCTGGTGGTGTCATTGGCCCATGGGAAAGTGATTTTCCAGGGGTTGTTTTGAAGTGCCAAGCATGGTTCTCCCCAGTACGTAACACCCATGGTTCCAATACCATGCGTAAAGGGTTTCAGACAAGGAAGAACCATGTGTGAAATTGCTGCACCATGCGTGGCAACAAGGGTAAAAAAAATATTGGAGTATATATTCCTAACAATAATGATAAATGTCACAGATTGTTTTGCTTTTTGACAATGTATTTCTACTTTTATGCCATTAGTAGACAATTCCTGCTTTACCAAGAAGTATTTTTCATCCTTTTACTATAGCATATACTGCCACCACACCTAACTTAAGGTGTTATTCCGTAAAACTTCCGAAACTTCCACGCTTTGCGCAGAGTAGGAACCGTGTGTGGATTTTTTTCTAGTGAGAACCCTGGTGCCAAGATGCTTGCTATGTACAAAGAGAGGGTAAAAGCACTGGACGTCACTGGGGAGTATTAGCGTTAGCGTTTTTTTTTTTTTTTTTTGCTCCCCTGACGTCCCTGGACTATGCTCATGATCCCTCCAAATTTCTTTCTCACGCCTACATCACACTCACAGCCTATCCCCACATATATTATACACAACACCTGGCGATCTCACAGTTCCCTGCCTGAAATCTCACGCATTGCTGGCCTTTGACCTTGGCGTCTCTGCTATCTGCCTAATGTGCCTAGAATAGATCTAGTCTAGATCTAGAATCTATACTACTTTACTAGACGATAAAGAGACAAAGAGCCTTAAGCTTGCCAGAGAATGTCGGGTGATGTAACACTTTATTGCTAGCAAAAGCACAATACTAGCAGTCAGCAGTCACTCATACTCATCATACTTATCAGGCACACTCACAGTCATGTCATATTTCGTAATGTGTATTGTGGGTGGATTTATGAACGTACCGAAATTACATTGACGAATGTAGTTTTGCCAGAATACTGAAGACCGACTAAAGTGAGCTCCATTTCCTCCTTCCAGAAAAGGCTTTTCAGCCAATCCAGGAATCTGTTGATAAATGCTAACATTTTGAATCCTCTAGTGTGAAGAGAGAGAAATCTATTTCAAGAATAGTGGCAAATGCAAGTGAGTGATAGTCGCAGTCAACTTGATGATTGTGGACACACAACATGTAACGTATAATTTGCATTGTACGTACGTACAATTCACTCCGCATTCATAATGAATGAGCTTTTCATCATGTTCTTCGTGACCTGACGCATAGGTCATTTGTTAATAGTGAATAAAAATAACATTTTTCAAAATTAGTGATTGAGTAGGTAAAATATAAATGATTATTCCAAATATTAATGACAGATTCATTATATTACAGAGGCTATTAAATTCAGCAAGGTAAAATACATAAATAGATAAAAACATTACATTTCAGAGACCCTGTAAATTAGTGGGAGTGTTTCCCCCGTACATGTCATATGATCAAATCACCTGACACAGTGTCTCGTGACTGTAGCTGATCAACATGCATTCATGTACTCGGTAGATAAAGTGTAGTAGTTGAGGTGTGCAAGGAAATAAGGTCCATATCCATAGCGGAATTGTTGTTCATCCGATTTACCCCTTGAATATTAAGACATTCTTTAAAAAGGCAGAAAGGCAAGAAGACAGGGCATAATCATGAGGGTGTACGCTGTGATTTTCATATTGACATTTGTGCCAGCACTTGTTTTGGGGGATACACCGGCAAACTGCACTTACGAAGACATTGCCGGGGAATGGATTTTCGAGGTCAGCGGGTATGGCGGTGACAACACAATTGATTGCACAAAGCCAGGTACGTATGCTCTATGAATTCATCATTTTCTCTCTTTTTTTGGTGAATGAATCTGAAGGGTGAAAGAAATTTAGCCAGTCAAAAATAAGCTTTAATCATGATCACACATGAAAGACTGGAAGAAATTGGACACACATGTTGGAAATGGAGTCTACCGGTAATTTATATGTTGACAGTGGTTGATGGAACATTATTTAGGGTGGCAGAAAATACTTAGTAATAAATAATCTTACCTGGGTGATAGTGTGGATATTTTATGCCATTTCTAAAATTCAATGTAATATTTACACGCTATATTGAATGCTAGTTCTACAAAGTCAAAGACATGAAATTTTGATATATCGTCATCTTATGAAGATAGCAAATAGAAAGAATATAAGTTAAGCTCCTGGCCATTTTTAATGATATCTCTTATGGTTTTGCTATTATATTTTATATAACTATGTTTTCCCTGACAAAGTTTTAATGTGAAATCATTGTATTCATGTATGTTATGTTACAGTGTATAGTCCATAGCTTTTTTCATCAGTAGAAATACACTTAGCCAAAAAAAAAAAAAAAAAAAAAAAAAAGAAGGAAAAAAAAGAAGTAAAATAAAAAAGAAATTAAAAAAAACAACAACAAACAAATAAATTTTAAAAAATGAAAGTGGACCCTACACTTATTGTTAATATTTCTGAAGAAAGATATTTTTCATATATAAAAAAAAAAAAAACATTCATGAATCCTCTTTAAGATGATATGTAATTGGAATCTTATGATTCACATAATGAGCAAAGCCATTCTGCAGTAAATGAGTCACTGAAAGAAAATTGTAAAAATAAGAAATCAGGCCTTTCAAATGTTGAGGAGCATTTCCATCTTTTAAAGTCAAACTAAAACTGCGAAAAAAGAAAAAGGCAAATTGAAAGAAGCACTTGAATCTGTGGTTGCTGTATCAAATTACTGCACTTTAAAAAAAAAAAAGACTGTCTGTTTGTCTACATGTTACAGGGAAATCCATCTTGGATACTATACTACTGTATTTCACTCACAATGTCTATCTTGCATGTTCATCAACATTTAATGGCTAATAGTACTTGCTCTATGGAGTTTTCTACAGTTTGTTTCTGCAGTTTGTGTCCACCCAAGCATGAAAATTCAAAACTTGATCATAATAGATGTTATTAGGAGATTGTTGGCCGAGTATTTTTTTTCTTTAATTTGTATATCATATTTATCTACATTTTATACAAAATATTTGAACATTTAAACAGTTTCCACTTTCATTTTTCTGTGAGTGTAGATTGGGTGTATTCATTGTTTCTTGTTGATACTCTTTACATTTTAAATCTTGTAGAAAGCTGGTTTATTTCTATCTCTTATTAGTCTTTTTCTACTTTATAAATCTTCATGGAATAATTCTTTATTAACTTGAGATGTAACTGTAACTTTTGAAATTCATCTTTTAAACATAATACAAGTTCAAGGTAATGTGTGTCACACTGAAATGAAATTGTATTGAATGGGTCGTGGGGAAGAGGTCATATAAGCTTTTCCAAATTTAAGTTACAATTAATTGCAGTTAAAAAAAATGGAGAACTCAGAACGCTGTACCGGGCGGTAAGAGATATCTAATAAAAGGATGATTTTGTTCTTTATTATACAGGTCCTGTAACATACAAGTTGCATGTGCAGTTGCTTTTTCCTGATGTGGCAATAGATGTCCAATATGGTACAAAGGGATTCTGGACTCTCATTTATAACCAAGGCTTTGAGGTTGTGCTCAACAATAGGAAGTACTTTGCTTTCTCTGAGTATACTCAACAAGGAAGTCAGGTGTGTTTGAGTTTGCCCAAGAATCTTTCTGTTATCTCTCTCTGTCTTTCTCTCTTTCTCTCTCTCTCTCTCTCTCTCTCTCTCTCTGTCTCTCCCCCTTCCCCCTCCCTCAGCAAAAGGAAGCTCTTTGCTTATTTAGAATATACTCAACCAGGAAGCCTGGTTTTCTCTCTCTCTCTGTCTCTTTCTCTCTTCACCCCCTTAACCCTCCCTCAACAATAGGAAGCTCTTTGCTTTTTAAAGTATACTCAACAAGGAAGTCTGGTAAGTTTGAATTTGCCCTAGAACCCTTCCATTCCCCCCCTCTCTCTCTCCCTCTCTTTTTTCCTCTCTTTCTTCCTCTCTTTCTTCCTCCCTCAACTTCCTCATTACTCTGGTTGCTTACTTACATGCACAAGCATGCATGCTTTCTTTATTTAATAGCAGTCAGGTAAAACAAACCAATAACCAGTATTTGATTTTTGTGCACTGGAAAGTAAAGAATGTTAAATTATTTTGAGTGTATATTACAATGATGTATTACATCTCACTAAAGTTTTTTTTTAAGCTTTCTTGTATTTTGACCAAAAGTAAGGGAAAAAGTTATTTTTTCTTAGCCTAGTTGATATATTTCAAAATCTTGCACATACATCTGGGCATTTTACACCTCATTTATGTAATTTATCACAGTATTCATGTTACAGGAATTATATTCTCACTATTTCTGTGAGCTGTATCATTTCATTCAAGTCAAATTATTAATTAATTTGGTTCACTTTCCCCCCACAAGGTCACCATGAACTGCTCTCAGACTCTACCAGGTTGGTCTCACAATGTGATGGGGTCTGACTGGGCCTGTTATGTAGGCAGAAAGATGGGTCCATCAAAAGTGCTTACTGTCAAGAAAGAAAGGTGAGGAGTTTTGTATTGAGGATGATTAGTGTTTTCTACTTGGGAGATTTAAGAAAACATTCGATCTGTGCCTTGTTTCATAAAACTTGTTATCAATAAGTTGCAATAACTGTTATAAGCTACTGAAATCCGTGCATCTGATTGCTGAGAGCAAATATGTCATAAAAATATGGCAGTTGTTACTGATAACAAGTTTTATGAAATGTGGCTCAGAATTATCACTAACAATTAAAGCACAAATCTAAAGTTCTTGTTACTACATGATCTTTTTGTATTGTTTCTTTTGATTACCTAGCTGCTTGTTTATCTGGATGCTTTTCTTGTGTAGCTTCAAATGAATTGGATATCACGGATCTTTGATTTCACACTGAGCAGTATACTTGTATAATCTCTTATCTCTTGCCAAGGATGTTTTATTACCAGCATTTATATGTAGCATATTTGAGTGCTGGGCATGCATATCTTGTATTTCTGATTGAACAATTAATCATATTGATTTTATTGCCTCAAAATCTCCATATGATTAGGTTGATGGTGTCCAAAGATCCAAATTTATGGGGACAAATACCTGTAATAATAAAGCTTAAATGTGCATATACAGTTGAAATGATTTTAGCATTGGTTTGCACCTTTTCCATTAACTGTCAAGAAAATTTTTAATGAGTTTCCATACATAATGCTCAGCCTGGATTACATGCTTTTTGAATTGTGATTAGTGTGGTATATTACATGTATTTTAAATGATACTGAGAAGGAGACAGCCTTTTCAAGAAGTGATAAAATTTGAAGTGATTCAAGGCAGTTTTAGACAATGAATATTGATTGATCACTAGCCTTTTTTTTTTTATAGATATAGTCATAGGAAACAATTGTCATCACACATCTGTCACTTCTTTAGGCATGATATTTCTATTTTTGCAGATGCTTCTTGTATTTTTTTCATGAAAATGCCATTTACTGAAGTAGAATCAAAATGTGCCTTCAATAATATGTTTGGGAAGTGCTTGTATTAGGATCACACATTAAAGATAAAAACTAGAACTGGAAGATTTGACTATGAGCTTACAAGATCTTTTTCTCAATGACAGGCATCCAGACTTCAGCCAAATGATGTATGTGAATGACAAAAAGATGGTAGATCATATCAACCGAGCTCAGAAATCCTGGCATGCAACCATCTATCCTGAACATGAGATGTACACTGTGGAAGATATGCGGCGGAGAGCTGGTGCCATGAATGGCTTAGGATCTTTCAGGTATTCATTCACATTATTTTTATAAAACTTCTTCATCTTGCGCTGAATCTGCAGGGCTTTTGCTTAGAGGAGGTGGGGGTTTAGCAGGGGGATTATTTGACACCCTCTTCCCCTATTCAAAGTACATACCGGTATGGGTTTTTTTTCTCCTGGTGAAAAGGGGATTTTGAGGGTCTTGATTGCAAATTCTTGTCAGATGGTAAATTTTTAAAAGCTTGTAAGCAAAGTTGCCCCCCTCCCCCTATTTGAAATGATCATGTAACTATGAATCTGTTGATTCCTATTGTAATTCAGGATTTATTTGGTTAATCTTTTTTCAAATTAAATTGTTATTCTGAGGGAGATAGAAGATTTTCATGTTTGTTATGCTGAACAAATGGTGAACATGTATGAGTAGAAAAATGCAAAAACAAATGTGCAGAAAATGGATGCCCACTTTTTTTTTTTCTTTAAAGAGAAACCCAACAGAAATAATGAAATCATTAAATAGGTGATTAGCAGATCTATAGTAAGACATGATAACATTCCTGTATCTGCACCAGACCTGCACCAGCGATTGCCACTGACGAGGCAAAGAAGGTAGCGTCCTTACTGCCTCCAGCGTTTGACTGGCGGAACGTAGATGGACAAAACTTTGTATCTCCTGTCCGTGATCAGGCCTCTTGTGGCAGCTGCTATGCTTTTGGTTCAATGGCCATGCTGGAGTCTAGGTTACAGATAGTAACCAACAACAGCATTCAGCTTGTATTCTCTACACAGGATGTGGTATCATGCAGCCACTACTCACAAGGTAAGGCTTACATTGTTGTAATTTGAAATATTTTTGCTGTTCGGATGATATGATACTGTCATGTTGGGATTCATAGTTCTGATAATGTTAGGCGTATTGAATTTGAAGGAAAAATACAGTTAATTAATCTGAGAAGTTTCTAGTCTTTTACATTGCCATATACATGTTTGTTATATTTTTGTAAGAGGTTGTAACTAATATTGAAGTCTAATTCAGGGATATTATTCATTCTTATACTTTATAGATATTGAGAATACAAGATGATTGTGTAAGAATCAGTGATAGCATTAGGCTTCCTGTTTTGTTGATAAAAGTATTATTAAGAGGGGAAATGAAGCCTTCACTTAAATACTTTTTTTTTCATTGAACTAATGAATTCTAAAAAGATTTACATAAATTGGAATGGATGTTCAAACCCACCATCAAATTTAAATGAGATTAGTATGTTTATGATGACACTTTCAGGTTGCAATGGGGGATTCCCCTATCTTGTTGCGGGCAAGTATGCCGAGGACTTTGGTGTGGTGGAAGAGTCTTGCTATCCATACCAGGGACTGGACATCTCATGCTCCAAAGAGAAGCAAGGATGCAGGAGATACTACGCTACAAACTACAACTATGTTGGTGGATTCTATGGTGGCTGTAATGAGGAACTCATGATGGCAAAGCTTGTCAAAAATGGACCTTTGGCTGTCAGTTTTATGGTTTATGATGACTTTATGCATTACAGTGGTGGAATCTACCACCATACTGGCATGAAGAATCAAAATCTGAAGTTCAACCCATTTGAAATTACAAATCATGTTGTGCTTGTGGTTGGGTATGGTGCTGAGGAGGGGACAGGGGAGAAGTTTTGGATTGTGAAGAACAGCTGGGGTAAAGGTTGGGGTGAAGAGGGTTATTTCAGAATTAGAAGGGGGACAGATGAATGTGGTATTGAAAGTATTGCAGTGGAGGCCTTTCCCATATATCCATAGAAAGCTAAAAAGATCCTGCATGTGTATGATTCATGTATGTAATTGTGCCTATCATGGATGTCGATTTGTGTTCGCGGTTGGGGGGGGATGACTGATGCCGAATATCCTCGGCTGCGGAGAAAAGCGACCGAGTGGGGAAAGGGTGTAGAGGTTCAAACGTGAAGGATAGACTAAATAAGCCGGGGGGGGGGTGGGGGTTAGGACCTGTCTTTGCTGTCCATATCTCTGCATTATTAGTCTAATCTACCGTTCCTCCAATTACTTGCACAAGAATTGTTTTCAAACAATACCGCAGTGGTACATCCTCATTACTTGAATGAGAACTTTAGGGGACTTTAACCTTTATTTAGAGTATGAACCATCCCGTTTTGCGAGCGAATGAAACGAGTGAGCCAAAAATTCCACTTTCTAGCTATAAAAGAAATGTTTTTTGTCCTCAAAGTACACTCAAGCAATATAAGATGTTTGACTAATTCAGCACCTCGCTTATCCAATTCTTACTTTTCTAAACCACCCTATTTTAAATATTACAAAGGAGGTAGGCGAGATAGGGAAAACACACTCTTTTAGTGATGAAGCTTTATTTTGTCATGAGAATCCACTATAGGTCTATAAAATATCTACATTACATATTCAAGTGAGCGCAGCGAGCAAGGAAAAAAATTACATTCTTTGATAGCCTCAAAGATTTCTAAATAGTTTTGATCACCTAATTGCCAAATATGATGCTTTTTGGTGCATCGCTTGCCATCTAAAACCATTTTGTTTCTATGAGTGAGTGAAGCGAGCTAACGACAAAAACTCTGTTTCTTTCTACAAAAACGTAGAATTTCCACCAAAATAAATTAGATGAATTTTATGATGTGCCATTTCCCTTGTATTCGAAAAAAGCTTTACATCTCGCTGTGAAAATATTACAATATTCGGACATGTTGCTAAGGGAATAAGAGCGCTTGCCTCCTGATCTTGATTTTTGTGAGCGAGCGGAGTGAGTGAGCAAGAAAGGGCTATATTTTTATACTGGTACTGAGAACAGCTAGGTTCTAGTGTACTGTTACTCCAATTTAATGATTTTAATAATGTACATTTTATCAGCATCCTCCTTTCTCATGTTTGGTAAGATAGGAATAGGCTACCGGTCACAGGCCATTATCTCATGAAAATTCTTCTGTTATGGGTCTTTTTCCCATTATCCTTGCAGTTATATTATGATAGTACGTGTATAACATTGGATAGAAAGACAAGACGCAAACCAGTTTTATTTCATAATAAACCCTGATAAAAATATTAACTGTCATTGGTTAAGATAACAAAAGATATTAAATGCGAGTAGAACAATACATGTAATAGCATACTATTTGATAGAAAGACAAGATGCAAACTGATTTGCTTTCATAAAGATAGTAGTAGTAAAATGCGAGCGAGCGCTGAAAGCGTTTTCCTTTTCCTTTTCTTTAAAAAATGGTTCTTTGCTCTCTATTCTCTTTGTCTTTGTCTTTGTCTTTCCCTTTTTTTAAGGATTATAGGAGGTTATGAAATTTTTCATGTTTTCATATATATCCCCCATCCCTCCCCCCCCCCCCCCCCCCCGATCGACACCCATGCACTTTATATAGATTTACTGCTACTTAAGAAATTAGAAAAAGAAAAGATTTCATATTGATCTTATGAAAGAGGTTTCTGACAATATTAGAAGTGCAATTCTGATTATTAGGAGCTATTCAATCATGCAGTTAAACCTGCTTGTTTAATTCTTTGTGCTTCATTGTTTAGATGGAAAAAAAAAATAACTGCTTCTGTTATTCATGTTTTTCACCTTTGTTCACTTAACCATGCTGCAGCACCCTTTCTACTGCTCATAACATAAACTAAAACTGCCTTCGAAATTTCATGGTTAGTAAAATGATGAGTAGAGGTTCTTTACGGTTCTTTACTGTAGGCAGTAAAATGTAGGGGATTTCCTAGTTTGTTATTATTCATGACATAAATGTCTCATAAAAGAAACTATGTTCACCATGACATAGTTGAAGTAGATTTTCTAAAAGGGTGCAGAATGATTGACTTCTTAATTTGTAAAGTGCCCAGTGCACTGAGGCTAGCTAGTATGAAAAAGAGTATGTGTGTGTGTCTCAAATATATTTTCATACATTTGAATTTCCAGTAGAAGTAGTAGCTGTTATTGTAAGATGTAATAACTAGTAGGGGTACTCTTCAGGTAAAAGATACAAGTGAGGCTTAGAACATTTTTTGTGCAGTCATTTTTGTACCATATTCATGTGTTTATTTGAACTGCCATTTATTTAGCTGAACTGAGCGTATAGAGGTTTGTATTATATAGGAGGTAAAGAATAAGGTTACAAGGGTGAATTAGCAGAATGGAAACCTCAAACCTGTAAATGTAACAGTGACATAACAAAGATGGTCCATCAAGTATGATATCATGTATATAATTTATTGATTAACCCCCCCCCCCCCCCTCTGTACTGTCAAACCTCCATAAAGATCACTGATCAACAGACTCTTTTGCAACTCAAGGTATGCCACTCAAGGTAATATAATATTTTTATGTCTATCATTGTTATAGTATCTGTCTCTTGGTCTGACTGGGTTATTAATAGATGTAAGATTATTGATGGTATGCAGATTTATACTCTCTTGACTCTATATTTTCTTTATATGCTGATGAAAATTTGATTAATTATTTTTTTTTCATCTAGTCTAGGTGAAAAGACAAACTTTTTTTTGGTGTATTTTATGTGGAAATAAATCAACTTTGATTAAGTATCAGTTGGACCAATTTCATATTTTTGGTGTATTTTCTTGACTGGTTTGTCTCTAATTTTGTGTGAATTTTCACGATGATACATTTTTCATCCAATTTAGATAAAATGATGCAAATCGTTATTTGTATGTATTTTCATGTGGAAATAAATTAATCTTGATTACGTATCAGTTGGACCGATTTCTGGTATATTTTCTTGACTGGTTTTTCTCTAATTTTTGTAGATTTCATTATGATACAATCTAGGAAATGCAGCATGAGAGGATAAGTAGGGAATTAGTTTGAAGACTTCATATTGATAATGATAATAATAATCCGTTCATGTATAGCGCATATCACATTATTATCTAACGTCTGTGTGCGCTTCCAAAGGACTTATTCTTTTCCTGATAGGTTGTCAGCAGGCTGGCATGAATGGTTTATTATGAGCTATGTACCGGTACTAGACTAGAAAGAAGAGGGTGGAGAGAGAGGCTTTTAACTCATTGACTACTGCATTCCCCATTTCCATAGGCTTATACAGGAACCACCTGGCTGCAGTTGGCAATGGGTTAAAACAAGGGATTTAACAAAAAAGAGTGAGTGTAAGTGAATGTAAATACATGGGTGAAAACTGGAGAATGAGATTAACAAACCGTAGTGATTTGAATTATGCAACTTTGAATTTGACTGTTATGAAGTTTGTTAAACATCTGAGGGAGAGGTTTTTTAGTCATATTTTCACACTATATTTGGCATGACATGGTTGAATGATATCGTGAAATGTGAAATAATTTCATTACAACAGGGCATACACTCAACTGAAATGTAAGTTTTGTATTGCAGGAGATAAAATATATGAAATATAATTCCATTTACCATATATATTCCATATGTTGTACTTCTACCTTTGCAAGCTTTTATTGTGCGATTTACATTTAGTGGTGCTGGTACTCCAGATAGGACTTGAAAAGATGCAAACAAAGTTAGTCTTTAGCAGTCCTTTTCTCTTTCCCTTTTTTTCCTTCATAGACCTCACCCTGCACCTGTTACATCCGAGGCATCAAAGGCAGCGTTCTCACTGCCAGAGACTTTTGACTGGAGGAATGTCAATGGCCAGAACTTTGTATCACCAGTCAGAAACCAGGAGCAGTGTGGAAGCTGCTTCTCCTTTGCTGCTCTAGCCATGCTGGAAGCAAGATTGCGCATTGCAACCAACAACACTGTCCAGAAGGTTTTTGGGCCTCAGGATGTGGTGGCATGCAGTGAATATTCACAGGGTGTGTTTGTCAACTAAGTTCATAGAGAGTCTTCACTAGATGTCACTTTAGTTTTCTTGAGTCATATGACCTTTGAAGTCAGATAGATTTACATGAGTCTGCATTTCACCAATTTGTCAAATGATTTAATACATGGCTATAGTGAATGTGACTTTAACTTCCTGAGACTTCCAATCAATAACAAAAAAATGAAGCGAATAGAAGATGATTTTTCTCTTTTGACAATGAAACTTAGCATTCCTTACTCCTTTATGGCCAGTTGATGTGCACTGGTCAGTATGAGTGGTACGATCAACCTGTAAAGAAATTGTCATTTAGCTTTAGTTAAATCAAAAACCAATTTCTTGATTTATTCTCTTTCGTCAGTTTGATTATTTGTATGATTAACGATTTAGTTTCAGTCGTGAATTTCTGATTTGATTTTCCCACAGGATGCGAAGGAGGATTTCCTTATCTGGTGGCAGGTAAGTATGCGGAAGATTTTGGAGTGGTGGAGGAAGCTTGTTACCCCTATCAAGGAGTCGACTCTGAATGCAGCAATGAGCAGAAGAAATGCCGCCGTTACTATGCCACTGACTACCACTACATTGGTGGTTTTTATGGAGCATGCAATGAAGAGCTCATGCGCATTGCTCTAGTCAACAATGGACCCATTGCCGTCGGTTTCGAGGTCTATGATGACTTCTTCAGCTACAAAGGCGGTGTCTACCATCACACTGGGGCAAAGAACTCCTTGCTTAAGTTCAACCCCTTTGAGCTGACCAACCATGCAGTACTGGTGGTAGGGTATGGGACGGATGAGGCATCGGGAATGAAATTCTGGACGGTGAAGAACAGCTGGGGTGCAAGATGGGGTGAAGCGGGGTACTTCAGGATCCTGAGAGGTACTGATGAATGTGGTATTGAGAGTATGGCCATGGAGTCATTCCCTGTCTTTCCATGATTTTAATATTCTTGCAATTTAATTAATTCTTTGAATGAATGTGATATATTTTTATAAGACTTTTAGGAAGTCACTAATAACTGAATAGAATTTATATCAATAAAATAATATTGTCATTTGTCTTACAAATTCTTGTACAAGATTTTATTGTCTCTTACATCTTTGTTTCATTCGAAATTACACAGTTTGAAATGTGTGAATAATGATAATGATAATAATAATGATAATAATGGTAATGATAATAATATTAATAATGATAATGATAATAATGATAATAATAATAGGACATATAGGAGAATACTAGTATACCGGTATGTAAGTCTTCCTCAAAGCCTTTGATTTCGAGTTTAGTTTATTTTTTCTATCATTGTTGATTCACTTAAGAATTAAAGCCATTATGTGCCAAAGAATATTGCATGATGTTAATGAAATGAGTTGAATATTCTTTATCCACAATTTGTATTTACATATATGCAGCGGGCATCTTCTCTAGCATTTCATTGTTTACTTTGATAATGTATGTTAATTTTTTTCATTGGCAGTTAAGTTTATGGATCCTCTTTGCAGTGCAATCAAAATTATTCTTCTTATACAATCAATTAATTAATACATATTCAGATTTTAAAAAATGAAGTATAGATTGTTATTACTAGCAAATAATCCATCCCATTATGACTAGCAAAGAATATGTCCTTTGCCTAATGAAAATAAAGCTGTTATTGAAAGTGTGGCTAATAATCTCAGTTCACACATGAGGTGTTTGGATGATGTAGGAAATACATGTGTTTTCATCTTTATATGTTTCATTACATTCGACAATGCTGTTGCATGTTTGACTTCATGAATGCATAAATGATAACGTGAAGCTTATGGCCTGCAAAACATTCATGCTTTCTGAACTTTGCAAAAATTTGTAGGTACAATGGAGCAGCAAGATAAAAGAAAACAAAAACAAAAACAAAAACAAACCACACATCCTGCAATTAAATCATGTTTTCCTGTTTTTATTTATATTTGTTCAATCCAAGAATGTTCCAGTCTTTCTCATTTGATCAATTTGTTCAATCAATATTGTTCATGCATTTCTAGTTTGATCAATTTGCTACCGGTGTTTTTGTTTTCTCTTGTTTAAACTACCTCTGTAATCCACTGTGCAATCCAAATTACTTCTATCCTGATTTGGACCACCCTTACCATGCCTGAATCACTGTTTATATGAGTGACTTGGTTTTTCCCCACCTCAAGCAATCAAATCTGATGATATATGTCTAGGGGCCAACCTTTAACCACATCATCTGCAAGATTTTGCTGAAGATTGAACCCTGGCTGCATAAAGGTAGATTAGAAAGCTAACCACTAGAACAGCTCACAACTCACTAGTGCAGATTAAGTTTCTTCGCCTGAATGAATTACACTGTAATTTCTGTTGTTGTTGTTGTTTTTCAAATCTACAAAGCTTGCGTGTCATTGGTTTTATGTATATATTTTCTGGCGTTTCATTCAACACTGGAATAATACTCTGAGGCTTTCACCTTTCATGTTGCATATTGCTGCCTATTGATATAGCACGTTACAATGCTTGTCATACCATAACAAGGAGACTGGTTTCAACAAGGCTGTCATATTGGTTTTATTTTAAAGCCCTCCTTTTTCATTTCATGTATTGTTATTCTGGCTTAATTATACTCAAATTTCATATTATTGTTTTAAATGGATGATTATATGATCTATGTGTATACTTGTTTTGTTGTAATCTTTTTAAGAGAGGAAATAAATGAACTGAACCAAATTGAAATGAACCTATTTTTTATTTGACAGGAAGATGAACTCATCCATTAATGTGTGTTCCAATCCAAGTATATGAATATAGTACTAAAGATATATTTTTGACAAATGAAAATGAAAAGCTTGTTTTCTCAAGCAAATGCCAATTTTGTTGTTGTTATTGCTTTCATGTCATGGTTTATCTAATTGTTTGCATGGAATCCATGTTTAATGATACACATATATGTTAGAATTATTCCATATTGTCTGAAGATTTAGATATGGATATTCTTTAAAGGGATGCAATCAGGAAATTGAGTCATATATTGCCAGGTGATGTATTATTGTCATGAGTTATCTGACAGGTTTCTGTCATTAGAAATTGAATAATGTGTGTGTCATATTTCTAAGAGATGGACAATAAAAGAAAGTATTAACTTTGACAGTTGTTTTGTTTTAACATAATCTGTTCTACTATTCTTTACATAATTATGGCCTCTCTCCAACCCAATTTTATAAAGTGATGCTGTCTCTTTTGCTGCCTCCTACTTCTCATGAGCTTTATGCTTTTCAAATCTCAAGTTTTCTGTACCAGATTGAAATCCCTCCACCTGTCTTACAAGTTTGAAATTTGCTCCTTGTCCCTATCTCAGGTTTACCTGGAAACCGTTTTTCTTCATCACTGCATAGTCAGTGTTTCAACACATCACATACCGTACTTTAAACTGTGTTTTGCACCCCATTGAATGAAATAATAAGTTGGAAGGAAGTGAATCAAGACGTTTGAGTTGAATTATCGCTACTTCATATCTCTTGAAGTATGATTCATGAAGGCAGATGTATTCATGAAGCATTAGCGTCATCTTTAGTCCTCATGGCTGAGATGATTTTGATGCAAAGACGGAAAGGAAGATAAAAAGAGAGCAAAACCTAGAGAGAAACAATGAGAAAGAAGGAAGGACCTTAGAGTGGGAAAGAAAAGACAGAGGGTGAGCTTGAAAGAGATACAAATATTTTACTACAGAGGAAGGGAACAAAGTGGTATGAAAGGAAAAAAAGGAGAAGGGGAGGGTATCAGGACCCCCCCCCCCCGAACAAATGAATTAGTACATGTACTGAGTAGAAAGAGGGTGAGAGAGTATAAGCGATGATATCCGAAATAAAACATGACAGATTATCGAGCGTCATTTGTTATGATGCTCTTCAGTGCGGAGTTTTTTGCAAACAAACCACGAAAACGGAAAATGAGCAATTGAAGTTTGCAAGAGTTTTCTTATGCATGCGTTCTAGAACAGAAATCTCTCCTCATTTTTGCACGAAATATCTAAAAAAAAAAAAAAAAGCAAGGGCACTATGCACACGAAGTTCTCTTAGGGAAATATGTTTTTGCCGGATGCCTTGATCTCAATCTTCCTTGCGAGAATTAGGTGATGACGAGATAATTAGGAACTTACTGAGCAGTAGGATTAGAAGATAGAAAGAGAGAGAGAGAGAGAGAGAGAGAGAGAGAACAGACAAGCACGAGTATG
>CM057151.1:53674937-53811917 GCA_029962745.1 Echinometra lucunter
GTGTCTAATTCAATGCATGGATATTCCCCCGTTCACTAATTTCATTCACAATCATGTGCATTTTATTGACGACACTTGATAAAAGTTGAATGAACTTTATACAGGGCAAACCGTTTCCTTACAGTGTTGTCAGGAAAATTCTAATTATTTTAGAAATTTGATCAGATAATTTAAAATGGCCACGGTCATGACGGTGGTTGCTGTATCATGAATACCTTAATTCATTTAAAGTCTGTCATTAATGTTTGCCAATAGCCATCACTAAGAGAAGTAATGAGTGACACAATCTTGATCCACACCTCTAGTGTGCTGACCTTCAGCAGTATAACGATGTTTCCATGTCCTTTTGACTGCTGTTTTTTTTTTTTTTTTAATGCGTTTCCTTTCTTTGAAATCAATTTCATGTCCCCTTTTATAGCCTTATTTCTTTTCTTCTCGATCTTCTTCTTCATCTAATTTTCTACCCGTTTATATTTTGGTTTATTGTTTCTAACTTTATTAATTTTTACATGTGTTTTGTTGTTTTCCTCTCTCTGTACTCAGTCATTTTAAATACGTTCATCAGCTGGACTACGTATTTTTCAGTGCTCATGGCTAATGAACGCTGATGACTATAACAGGTGAGTCACATGATATTGAAAAGAAAATTGAGTCATACAAGACATGTTTTCACATAATATTGTGACTGATGACCACGTGTCGATCGGGACACGATGACAATAATGTTCAAGGCCGAAAGTTTATGTTTTGTTTGAAGCCATTAATTTGCGGCTCTGATCAATTAAAAAGGAAATACAAAGGGGAACTGTATGAAAAGGACAACAATAAACACAAAGATTTCCTCCCAGCTTCTTCTTTCTTTCCCTAATGGTGACTCCTCCCCCCGACTTATACTTCAGGCTCCCCCCCCCCTCCCTCTCTCTCTCCTTTTCTGTCTATTCCATTGTGCTTGGCAGAAATGTGTGCTTGCAGAGTTGAGATTTATACCGTTAAATTAGAGAGAAAGAGAGAGAGAGAGAGAGAGAGAGAGAGAGACGGGGGAGGGGATCTCTGTAGAGTCCAGGAGACAATGGAACCGAAAATGAGACGACGCCTATGGCACGCCATAAGGGAATCAAATTAAAATATATTTCACTTGAACAAATATATGTTTCTTTTTCACTAAACCATTTCACTCCAGCAAATTTATATTTCACTTCTTTAAAAAAAGCATTCCACTTTTCACAAAAATTCGTTTCACAGTTTCCACAAAAATATTATTTCACTATTCACAAAAATATATTCCACTTTCTTCCAAAATACATTCCACTTTTTCACAGAAATATATTTTACTCTTCACAAAAATATATTCACTTTTTTCCAAAATTCGTTCCACTTTTCACAGGAATACATTTCACTTTTAAGAAAAAAAAAATCATTCCTCTTTCTCTCATACCAAAACCTTTTCACTTTCTGCCAAAAATATGTTCCTCTTTTATCTCGGCCTAAAGCGATCTTATCGACCTGGGTGAGCTTAAAGGCCTTGGCGAGCTTATCTCTGGCTTAGCTAGCTAGCTCATATATATGGCACGCCATAAGGGAATCAATACAAAATATATTTCACTTGAACAAATATATGATTCCTTTTCTCTAAACCATTTCACTCCAGCAAATTTATATTTCACTTCTAAAAAAAAAACATTCCACTTTTCACAAAAATTCATTTCACAGTTTCCACAAAAATATTATTTCACTCTTCACAAAAATATATTTCACTTTCTTCCAAAATACATTCCACTTTTTCACAGAAATATATTTTACTCTTCAAAAAAATATATTTCACTTTTTTTTCCAATATTCGTTCCACTTTTCACAGGAATACATTTTACTCTTCACAAAAATATATTTCACTTTTTTCCAAAATTCGTCACTAAGGTTACTTTGTTAGGCTAAGATATGTTTTGAATGTTAAGTGCAGATTTAGACTTCTCTATCGTGTTGATGTTTCTTAGAGAGTTTGGGAGGTTATTCCATAAAACTGATGCAGCATGAGCAAATGAACGTTCGCCATATGTTTTTGTTTGAATAGGAGGTATGATAAACAGATTCTCTTTGCATGATCGAAGTTATCTTGTTGGTTTGTATACAGTTGGAAGAAGGGGGTGGTTGTGTGCAACATGGAATGCAAGTCGTAAGTGGAAATATAAGTAGATAACTTTCAGTAGTTATTCTAGCCTAATTTCTGCGTTTTATTTTCGTACAGGTTGTTATGTACATGCATTTCTCAGATATTCATTATGTTTTGTTATGCATCACAATCTGTATGATCTGTGTCATATCTTCATTATAAATACATGTATGTGTAAAGAGTCCGAAGACAGTTCGTTTTATTATATTCTAAATCGGCTCGTGCAGGTCGTGGGTGTTTCTCTCTCTCTCTCTCTCTCTCTCTCAATCGTGCTATTCTTTTTTGTTCAGTGTTTATGTTTTATGTCCGTTTTTTGTTATTATGTTCTGTTATGTTTTTAGATTGGGAATGTTCCTGAAGGGTTGGATTTAAATCAATTAATTTTAATTTTAAATTTAAATTTTGAATTTAAATTCATTGCGATCCCTGAAGCTGCCAGTGTACTCCCCCACCCCAATTTAGAAAATATCACAGAACCGCGTCTGGGCCACTGCCACAATAAATAGACATTTGAACTGGAGTAGAACTGGAAGCAATCCAAGTTCAAGTTGGAACACTCATGGTCGGGGGAACCGGGGCCGGGGGCCCGGCCCCCCAATATTTGGCAGGAAAAAAAAGGAAAAATGGGAAAGAAAAGAAAAGACAGAGAAAGAAAAGGAAAGATGTAAGAAAGGACAAAATGGAAGCGCTCGCTCGCATTGTTGGCCTTATTGTATATGCCATCTATTATAGGCCTACACATTTTAACAAAACAAAATAATTGGTTTGCATCTTGCGTCTCCATCTGATGTTAAACCAATTCTATTCATGAATATAATCATAATTATTGCATTTAATGAATCGGGCGGCAAGTTTTGCGAGGAATTACAATACCCTGCACATTTTGGTAACAATAATATGCCGTGACACCCCCTCCCTGCCTCTTCCTCCAATTGGCTTGCATAGAGTTTTACTTTATGAGAATTCAAGCCCCCCCCCCCAAAAAAAAAAAAAAAAAAATGCATAGAAGAGATGCTGTGGTCCAGTGGATAAGTATCCTTACTTGAGCCACAATGTCCGGGGTGTCCTTCTGCAAGATATGAATTTACGTACATTTGCCACTTTTCACCCATTAAGTGGTATACCCGGTAAGATGCGACGGCCATTGTGATTTGTTTAGCATTGTGAGTGCGACTGGCCGGAATTAATGCTGTGCAGAAAGTGCATACATTGTGTGCGGGCAAGCTTGCATGAATCCGATGACCGGGGTAATGATATTTCTGTAAAGCGCTTAGACACATTTCAGAGAGAAAGCTTAGGCGCTACATTAATGCAGAATATTCAAAATCATGTGCAGAAACTTACCCCCCTCCCTCAGCTATATAGCCTCGCCAGACCAACGGGAGAAGCAGCATCCATCATTCACCCTGCATAAACCTTGATAAATTTGCATACTTCAAAATCATGTGCAAAAGACTCCAAACCCCCACCAAGCCCCAAGAGGCAAAACAAGCAAAACCAAAGTTCGCCTGTAGAGGTAGCATCCCTTGTTCACCCTGCATATATCCCTGCATAAATTGGATGTATTAATGAACTTCAATGTCAAGTGCAGAAGCCTCAAAGCCGCCCCCTTCAGCCCCATCAGACCAAATAGAATAACAAAACATTAATACCGATGCTAAACAAGCAAATGACAAAAGATATAGCCCGCGCCAAGCTAACAAGCTAGCAAAACTAGAGTACCTACATAAAGAGAGTAGCGACATAGACGTCCTACTTCTTGGGAAACAAAATGGCGTTCAAATTCTTTCTATTTCGAACACCCGTTTGCTTATCGGAATTGAATAGAAATGTTGCGTAACAGGGAAACAAAATGGCGTTCAAATCTTGGGTTGTCGCTACTCTCTTTATGTAGGTACTCTAAGCAAAACTCGCCAATAGCGCCTCCTTTAGGCCGAGAAAAAAGAGGAACGTATTTTTTTGGCAGAGTGAAATAAATTATTGAGAGAAAGTGAAATGGTTTCGGTGAGAGAAGAGGAATGGATTTTAGGTACACCGTCGATAGAACGCGCGTATATGAGCTAGCTAGCTAAGCCAGAGATAAGCTCGCCAAGGCCGTTAAGCTCACCCAGGTCGATAAGATCGCTTTAGGCCCAGATAAAAGAGGAACATATTTTTGGCAGAAAGTGAAAAGGTTTTGGTATGAGAGAAAGAGGAATGATTTTTTTTTTTCTTAAAAGTGAAATGTATTCCTGTGAAAAGTGGAACGAATTTTGGAAAAAAGTGAAATATATTTTTGTGAAGAGTAAAATATATTTCTGTGAAAAAGTGGAATGTATTTTGGAAGAAAGTGGAATATATTTTTGTGAATAGTGAAATAATATTTTTGTGGAAACTGTGAAACGAATTTTTGTGAAAAGTGGAATGCTTTTTTTAAAGAAGTGAAATATAAATTTGCTGGAGTGAAATGGTTTAGTGAAAAAGAAACATATATTTGTTCAAGTGAAATATATTTTAATTTGATTCCCTTATGGCGTGCCATAGACGCCATACTCCCTCCTAAATTTCTCTCTCTTTTTTTTTTTTTTCTTTTTACATAGCTTTCTTTCCTTCTAATTTCACTGTGAGTTATCATGGACAAAATCAGAAAAGAAAAGCAAACGAAAACCAACCCCCCCCCCCCCCCCCGGCATCACCTAAAATAAAGAAAAATATCGTAACGGAGTAGCTGGCCGGCTGTGCCTATAGAGGACGCTGTTTATATAGGACGCTGTTTATTTTCACAATGACGAAAATTTACTTCAAAGTCCTGTATAGAGGGTCTTAATTTCATTTTACAGTTGTTGAATAAATAGGAAAATACAAATAATCGAAGGTAAGTTCATTCTGTGTTGTGTATATAGTCTATTGAAATTGTGAATGAGAGTTAGAGTAGATTTTATTTAATGTAATTGTAGAACTCCCGAGAAAAAAAAAAACTTGTCACTTGCCCCACTTGTTCATTTTTATGTGTGTTCATCGTCACTCTGTTCGAAAAAGTTGATGCCGTTAATGATTTTAAAAAATTAAAAACACAGAGGATTTGAATGTTACGGATTTCCATTGATAATAAATAGGCGTTGTTCATCACTATTTTTGGTGCCTTTATCATTTCCTTGAACTGATTATTATTTGATAATCATATCGACAATTCAAGTAGATCTAACGTTAGACCCCAATTATTATCGTTAAAACTTAAATTGCAATCACTTCCTTCACTCGCATAATCTGATATTTGAGTGATAATGCTCGGTTATACTATACTCACTGCATATGACAGGGGAACCTAAACTAAAGCTACGCATTTTGTTTCCAGCAGCTAAAAATTCACAATAAGCATTGGTTGGTAAAAATTTCTTTTATATATCTTGTTCTAGAATAACTAGATATAGGGTCTATATTTTAATCCACTTGCACGAATGCCAGGTTATCATCAGATAACCTTGCACTGAATTAGGCCTGTACAGTGGAAATTGCTGACAATAGGAAAGTAGTGTTCTCTGTCACATTTCTGGGACAGAGGAACAAGAGCAGTGATCAGAAAAAGATTTCTCAAAATTCATTTGATGAAGATAATTTAGATCCAATTGAAGGAATGGAATGAAAATAGGATATGTTATCATACTGGGTGTAAAAAGCAAACATTTTCCAAGAATTTGTTGATTATTTTAGTGATTTCTATCTCCAACTATAGAGGGCAGCATTTCACATAAATTTGCACAGCTCACCATACCAATGGCTCCCTGAGTGATTTTAATCTAAAGTTAGTTGTGAAAATTACAACGGACGAATGTCAATAATCAGGTCGATTTCAATGCTAGGGTCAAATTCTGATCGGAAGAATGAAGGGGACCTAAAGCTATGCACATGTAAAAAATGAATGCAAATCTTGATTTTGAAGCTGACTGGTGTGAATTTACCCTGATTTCTAACTAATAATATCTCAAGAAATAAACGAAAATTACTGATTCTTTTTGGCATACCTTGATGAAATTCTCGTTGCTTAGTCACATCGGAAGGTTGGCACATTGAACGCATTGCATCGCACATATTTGCAGGGTATGTAGCTTTAGGACCCCCGACCATACATGTCCAAACTTATTTGTAGATAACCAAGGCATCTGATTCTGTTTCTAGTAACCTTTAACTTAGACTTGTCTGATTCTGAAATAATTTCATTTGTCCAAACATCTTCAGAATATATGTGTGTCACACTTCCTTTTTCTAGGTTTATTCAAGAAAAAAATATCTTAGAAATTATCTTGTCCAGGCTTTTTATTCGGTAGTTTTCAAATTCCAGTTGTGAAATATTAATGACAGGTCTACCCATTTCACAGAATGATTTACAAAACCTTTCTTCATGAAAATGATTTCCATAACTACAGCACTATAAGTGTCGAATGAAATGCTTTATTATAGAAACAAGGTATTCAGGGTTGAGGGGAATCGGTCGATATTTGAATGTCAAAATTTCTTTCGATTATTAATATTTTTCTCTCTGTCATTTCTTTTTGTTGTGCAGATGTGATCTTTTGAAAAAAAAAAGACTGAATGCTGGTCGTGGAGATTTGTCTAAGTCAAACTTCTCCATTTCACCGAGTGTGAACTTCTTGCTTGCTCATGACGTCCCTCAAGTACTTCATCAGCCATTGTTTAGCCCTCCCCTTCCGAGCCATGAAGTCCCTGAATGATAGATGCAAGCTACAGATCATTTCCATCCTAGATGGTTTAGTTCTCTTTGCAGCAGTATGGGTTGGTCTCTACACATGCTGGCAGCTGACTGGGGATTCAACCATCATCCTCCTGATTGGCTTTGGTCTGCTAATCTTCGCTCTCTCTGCTATCCTCTACTACTACTTCAATCTAGTCAACTACACCCTCAGCTTCACCCATCTCTGGTATGGCTGTCTTCTTGGAATCATCTCCTTCATGGACGTCAACCTCAATGAGGCTGCCCCTATCACCAAAGCTACAAACGGCCTGCTGGTCAGTAGTCTTGTTGTCAAGATGATAAGATCGTTCTCCGAGAGAATCTGTGGCCAGTCTGGCTATACATCATGCCTTCTCACTACAGTGGAGAAATATGAATGTATCGGCTTTGGTATTGCATGCATGATTAAGTCATCCTACACAGTCAGCCTGTGGTTACTGGTCATTGCATTTGCGTTCACCATTGCATCTCTGCATCTCAAAGTAGCTTGTGCCGTCCCAACCCTTGTATTGTTTGTAACCTTGTCAGCCACCTTTTTCTTTCATGCCATAGAGGTCCCCATTAATCCATTTGCACTGAGCTGCTTTGCGGGTAGACTGCTCATCGATCCTGTGTTAGACCTGTACTTCTGCGGATTATCGGTCTTGGAGCGATGGAACTGTCTCATTAATCGCAGTCACCTCATTCACAGACTTATCCTACTTCTTGCCATAGCTTTTGAAGTTCTCTTCCTGGGACTTGCTGGAGAAGCTACTCTGACACATGAAGAATGGTACTTTGCCATCCCAGCTTATGCTGTCTTTGGTGTCCTCTGGATCAGTCTCCATATTGTATTTGTGATTACAGCATGGGGCTTCATCGGCAAATTGAGAGAGTGCAACCGCGCTTACCATGCTGTTAGTGATGAGACCAATAAGAGTTTAAGTGTCATCATGGCCTCTAAAGGACTGCGTTTCTTCACAACGATATCTCGACGATTAGTTGCATCAGCTCTGCTTAGCACTTTGTTCCTGGGAGCAGTGATGTGGCAGAATCATAATGCTGCTTTTATGGCTAGCTGGTTGATTGTGCTTTCTCTGGAAGGCATGCTACATGGACTTCTCTTTGAGCTTGCTGGAGTGTTAGGGGGAACATGTACTGCTTATGCTGTTGTTGGCCCTTCCTCATTCTGCAGGTAATCATTAGTTATCATTATTATTCCTAAGTGAAATCTAGAATGTAATAAAATGGATGTACATGCACACAAATGATCACATTGGAGTTGCATATATGTAGGCTCAACAATATCTTTTTTTTTTTTTTTTTTCAGAGGTCCATATTACAATTCTAAGGGTCTTTAGAATAATCATTGTTGCAGTGATAATTATACAATGTACTTGAAAATAAAGCATATAAGGCTGAGTGCTTATTTCATATCTCTCAGGGCTGATGGATCTGCAGTACCCCTTCCCATGACGGCAGCAGAGGAGAATAGCAACCGCTCCATGGGTCTCCTCAACACCATCCAGCGATTTTTCCTCTACCACATGATAGACATCTACAGCTGTGACTTCTCCACCAGTGGTCTCTCATCGGAATCCCTCAACACCAAGCTTAGGAGTTTCCTCTCTCGGTGCACAGAGGATGGGCCAAGGTTTGACACGTACTTGCTCTACTACAGTGGACATGTTCATGCTAATGGTGATTGGGCTTTAGCAGGTGAGTGTTCTGAAGGTGTTATGTTGAACCATTTAGAAAATGATGAATAATAAATTGTATGTTATAAACATTCTGATGTTGTGAATTCATGAAGAAGATGTTGAATTTTCAGACTAATCTGAGCATAATTCCATTCAGTACTTGGAAGAGTAATGGCACACTGAGAGGATGTACTAGACAGTCTTTTCAAATAGTGAGCTGGTTTCATATTCTACTATCTTTCAGTTGCTCTTCTTGTGCCCATGATGTTTCAATTAAAGCATTATGTGACATCCATTTACTACATTTGTTGCTTTCTGTTTTTTTTTGTTACTGATGTATGTATTTGCCTTTTGAAAAGACAAAGTTTGATAGGTACTCTAATATTGTATTATGTCATTTTTCAAATGTTATTTGTATAGATAATGGTGTGCTGAAGTTTGACCAACTGCTAGAAATGTGGTCATCATTGGACCAGCAATCGGGGTCAAGATTAATCCTTGTCACAGACACACGTAGTGGTGGTGAATGGCCAAAGCGTATCCAGCGCGACTCTGATAACTTCATCGCAATCCAGGCATCTGTCCTCAGTAAATCCACAGATCCTGAGACTGGAGTCACCACGTCAGTAGGGGACTTCACGAAAGAATGGGTGGATTTTAACTGCACCAAAGAAACAGATATTTCATGGAATGAGCAGGGTCGGCGTACCAAGGCTGTGTATGCTGTGTCCAGTCGATGGAGTGAGTTCACGTTCCATCAGCCGACAGAGAGTGACATGGAGAGTCATTGGCAGAGTAACTTTCCACGGACCACTCACCCGCTGATCAAGCTTCTACAGATTCCTAGTGCGTTTGACTGCTTGTCATTTTGTTCGGGTTGTCTTTACTGTATCAGACGCTGGAAACTCAAGTGGCTACCACCAAAGATTATCAACAGTGGACATGGCTTCAAGTTGGTGCAATCTTGATTGGTATTATCCATCTCTACAGGTTTTGTATTAAAGATTTTTTTATCAGGAAATGAAAAAGAAGATAATTTTGTTTCTTTGTTTCTCTATGGCCATCATTCCATTTCTGAAATTTAGAAAGGAAATCAGATCAAGCCCATTGCAGGCTTTAAATCCATGTGTTGATGAATTGAAGTTCAGATGTAAATCCCCAAATAATTTTGGATAGATGGAGAGGGGCATTTGACACCAATACTGTTATCAAACCCCAAACATAAATTTTGGAATATTCATGATCTAGAGGTATGGCTTCTTTTATATGTATTTTTTTCTATTTCTTTTTCAAATGAAGTGTGTCCAAATTGATGTAAATATGCAAATCTGACAGTTGTGTATAAAAAGAAATGCAGTGAATTTGTGCCAATGGAGTATATCATGTCACTTTGTGGATGTAGAACATGCAAAAATATGTTCCGAAATTCAATTAAATGCAGTATGATAAGGCATAAGGGCATTTGCATACATGCAAGTTTAATGTTGATCACCTTTTCTTGTGGATTAAATTGTGCAGCTTGAAATGTTACTTACATTTCAAAGAAATAGAACCCTTACGTGATTTGTGTATCCTTTTCTGTAATTTACTTGAAATTTGAAGAATAATTTTGTAACTGTACATTAATATTCAAAAGAATTTACTTAAGTGTTCTTAAACTGCTATTTTGATTTAAGGTTTATCGTATAATAGTGGTACTGAATCTTATCATGGTTTTCTGCACTATTAAGTGATGCAATCACGTACTAAATAGCTGTGCATACTGAATTGCATTTACAGTTTGGCCTTGGTGATCAACTGATCCTTATTAGGAAATTCTTCAAAGTTTTGAGAAGATGATATGTAGTTCATTATTATTCTTTGCCATCTTTGGGCAATACTGCCCTAGTTTGTAATCCTCATGTCCATTTTACAATCAAGGGTATGGAGTAATGGTAAGTTGCTAGCTCACCTTTAACTAGTAATAATAAACTTTTTAGAATTTTTGGACTTGATGACTATGTAACTGATGGATAGATTTAAAAAAAAAAAAATCTGCATGACTTATCATGAATCTGAATGGCATACATGGCAATTTGGGGTTACGAAGAATTTCTCGACATGAAAATTAGATAATCTAAATCCTGCATTGAAGTTAACATGAGTGCATTTGCGGTGCTGGCATCAAATCTTTGATCTTGTCTCTATGAGATCAGTGGAAATGCATCATGATTGATTAACATAATCATGCAGTCCCATTTCAGGACTTTATGTTTGTAGTGTTAGACAGAGAATAAAAGCCTGAGAAATGTACATGTACATGTCATTATCAATCTAAGAATCTGTGTACAGTGAAACCTTGTTAACAAGGTAATTTTGCCGGTCCCCCTTCTTTGTATTGTATTGTATTTTAGCCCTGATGTAACAAGGTTTCGATATAAAGAGGTAATTTTCTTGGTCTGGAGGAGTTGTCATAACAAGGTTCCACTGTATTAGTAGCCAGGGGTGGATTATCTTGGGGATTCTGGGGAGTTTTCTTTACAGGTTGATCAGTATTTGGCTTAAAAAGGGCCAGTGCTACACGAAGGGGTCCTGTTGAACACAAAAAGAGCCATTCATAGAGGCACTTCACAGAAATCCTTTCCCTTAAAAAAAAATGGTCTTGCCATTAACCAAATTAGTCAATTTTTAGTCACTCACTTAGCTGGCCTGCAAAATCGTTTTTTGAGCGAGAGACAATACCCTGAGGCAAACTAGTGTCTTTGTGCCTATAAAGGACATACATGCATGGCAACGATGATTATAACGATTAGTGGGAAAATTCAAGAATGCATTTCTTTATAGATAGCGTGGGCTAGTCCTATCGAAATTTCCACACCAAAATTGAGTCCTTGTCTCAGTTGTCTGCCCTTGCTGGTAGCCCATGCTCATGTTAATCTTCATTATTGATATCTGTTTAGTGCTCTATATACAGTTGTAATAAAGAAATTTCCCTACCATGAAGCACCTTTTTAGTCTGAAATACATGTTCATATATTACCTTGAGTGTCACATATGAACACAGTTCTGCTTCTTGAGAATTTTAGAGTAGACTTAAACCTGCATTCTTGACTGAAACATTGAATGATGGAAGTGTACATGTACATGAAGTTCAGGGTGAATACACCCATGGTCCATTAAGTAGTTGACTACTGAATTCTCATATTCCCATAGGCTCAATACAGGGACCACTTGGTTCCAGTAGGCAACAGGTTAATTACACCACATTTAGACTGGTAACTTATTGTTGAACATTGAGTCTGCATGTGTGCTGTTGGTTCGAATCATAGAAAGTTGTAATAAACTCTTTAGTGTTGATTGTAATTAAGAGAATATGAAACTGCTTTCATCATTTTTTTTCCCATTATTTAAAGAGGCTGCTGTTGGTCAACAAAATGTTAATTCATTCTGTTGGCATTGCATAACACACTTAATATTCACAGCTTAGGATACTTACATGAGTGTATTCAAGTTTTATATGTTAGTTCTGTCCCAAGTTATTTTTACCCTACAATGTGCATGAACATTTGAAAGGAACTTATATACATGTTTCTCATACAACAATGTTAATGCATAAATGGTGATATTATTTCCAAAGATGTAGTTTGTACTTAATTTATAACATCCTAGGCATAGCTGAAAGTCATATTGTGCAATCATTAATTTTTCTTTGCACCAAAATGCTCATCAAACTTAACGGTTTATTTATTTTTGGAATATACTTGAACATTCATTGATGTCATTTTCTTGATCCAATGTATGATGATCTGTTGTACCGGTATATCAGGATTTGACTTGCAAGGAACTTCTTTGTTTTGTTACAAGATAGCTCTAAGCATACTGTTATGATGATTTCTTTTATATATTTTTTTCCAAACCTTTGTGATCAGTATTTTAAATGTGTACATAGAAAATTAAAGAATATGGTTGACTTGAAGTATTTACGAATATAAAAGAATGAGTCTCTTATGCAGAGATTATGATCAAAGTTGATTCTTTGCTGTGCCTGTGTTGTCCACAGGTGACTAGTGACAAATTTTGGATGTCTGGTAGCAAGCAATGTGCAACTATAGTGGTTATGATAGTATAACATATCTCACATTAAGAGAAATATCAAATTGATAATCATATTTCAAATTGAACGTGTCTTATTCAATATGAAATAAGTCGCTTGTTCGATTTCTCTCTGAAATGGTTTTTATGGGTTCTGATGATGCCGGCTGCTAACAAAGAATGTCTTTAATTACTACAAATATGTTGTAAAATATTTATGTTTGCAGAAAATTCAGAATGAATTTAAAGTTGGCTTGATAATTATGCAATATTGTTATAGTCATGTACAAAGCTCTTTGATATTTTATTTATATATTTAGCAGTAGAGTCCAATAAATGCATACCCTGTAAATGTGATATGAAATGACATTTTATTATGTTTGCCTTTTTATTTACTAGTATCTTATTTAAAATCTTATTTAATATCTTATTTTCAAGTCAAAGTGCAGTGATATTCTATAGAGAACGCCCTTGGATGTGCCTGTGTTACTTTTTGCACGTCTGTGCACCTTTGATTTCTAATGCCTGGGCAATGGTTTGAATGGGCAATGGTTTGAATGGCAGAGAAATTAAAAACTATGCTGTTTCATGAAAAATGTATTTTTATGAACTCAACATCAAGCGTATGCTTCAATTTCCATCAGCTTTACAAATATTCGTACTATGCCCAAGATTTGATCATGTGAGAAAAAGTAAAAAGTGCTACAACAAATACATGTATGGTTGTGTGCATATAATGAAATGTATTAGTCATAGGAATCATACCCTGTGAAAGAAGTCTTTTTTGGAATACCGGTTAAGTTATAAATCATTGTGCCTTGTCCATTCATGTCATTGTTATGCCAGTGTCAAGAACAAAACAAAACAAAAACAAAAACAACCCAAGAGAAACCATTTCGTCTTTGTCGGAAGTATTTTACTAGTATCTCTTGCACATAAATTATTCATAAATAACAAGGGGTGTCATTTGAAGTTTTGAAATTTCACATTATAGGAACACCTATTAAAAAGGTGATATTATTTTTCTGTTCCTTTACGACTTGCCAGCATCAAATATCTAGTAAGGGAGAAATGAAAATGAAAATGAATGAGAAATGAAAACCTCGACTTTTAACATTAGTGTTTATCAATTAATACCCGGTTTGGATCAACAAATTTTATATATTTTGTCTCAATGAGGTTTGCTTTAGATATACGTTCAAGAAATTGATAGTTAATTTAAATTATCACAAAATTATTCTTTTTCTTGGGGGAGGGGGGGGGGATAAACTGAAACTTAATCGAATGACATGTATTTTCTTTACTGTTTCATGTGATTTACAGTTCGATGGTTTCCACCATAAACGACTTGGCAAATACTGGTATCAATCATATGTATACTATGCAGGAGATACATGTATGTAGTAAGAGCTTACAATCCTGTACCATTCATTTAGGTTTAGCTGTTATGTATGAATACAGTCAAACCATTTTGTAATAATTCCATCGTTATCTCTATTCAAGGTAGAGCAGTAGATTTGCGGTGTCATCGGCTCCGAGTTGCCCAAGATCAATGGCATCGGGAGTGGCCGTTGATATTAGGTACTGAGATATATCACCAGCAGGTATTCCTTGCTGCATCAATACAGCCGCACCACCTGGAACATAAACATAGAGAGAGAGAGAGAGGGGGGGGGGGGGGGGGGAGAGATAAAGAGAGAGAGAGAAGGAGAGAGAGTAAAGGCGAGTGAAAACGGGAAAGGGAGTAGAAAAGAGAGAGAGAGAGAGAGAGAGGGAGATAAAGAGGGAGCAGCATGATAATATTGACTTAAAATATGAAAAATGTATAGAAATATTCATTTTTCTTTCAAGGGCCACTGCATACCCCCCCCCCCAAAAAAAAAAAAACAGATGACAAAGATGATACCACCCTGTCTCATAGTCGTCAACACTTTCAAGATAACACAGGCAGGGGCGAATCCAGGATTTGGAAAGGGTGGGAGCACAATTCCCCAATTTCAGTGAAAAACAGCAAAAAATTAAAAAATTAAAAAATAAAAATAAAGATAAATAAATAAATAAAAAGAAGAAACAAAACGAACCTCCCACCCCCCCCCCCCCCCCACCACCACAAACAAAAAGGACTTTCTCTGTCTTGTCAGTGGTCCTTGGGTCCGAAGTTTTGAAAAGGAAAGGGCATGTGTTGTGTCTGTACTTAAAGTGTATCACTTTGGTAACAAAGGGAGGAGAGCTTGACCGTTTATACCCCATAATCCATCATTTGCCTCAGATGTGAGATGTGTAAGAAACCAAGGAGTTACTAAAATAACTCACTGAAGAACATTACCTGCCACATGTGGTGTAGCCATGCTTGTACCACTTAGAGTAGCTACATCTGTATCGCTGGTGTGCCAAGCTGATTTGATGCCTGAGCCGGGAGCGAAGATATCTACACAAGGGCCATGGTTGGAGTAGACCGCCTTGTAATCACCCTTGTCAATAGCTCCTACTGAAATGGCCTAGTGGATGCATTGGTACGAAATAAGACCAGGATATATGCATAACTATGTAACTATTAGTTGTTCCAACTTAGGCCTACATTACTCTCTCTCTCTCTCTCTCTCTCTCTCTCTCTCTCTCTCTCTCATGATAAAAATGATGTACTGCAAATGACAATTCGACGTGATCCATCCTCCACAAACATACAAACAAAAACAAAGAAAGGAAGAAATGAACGAGCGAACAAAAAAAAAAAAAAAAAAAAAAAAACAACAACACAAAAACTCTTGAAATACGGAATATCTCAGTCACTGGTTACACAGCTTGCAAAGTTTTGAACTTTCTTATATGCATTTATGACAGTTGTGCAGCGCATCAACTGTGTGCACTTTGAAGTGTTTGGAATTGGCATACTAGTACTCATTTTACTGCTAATTCGAAATATTCAATTGTATAATTATATGGTCAGATGTTGGTTTTGTCTTTTATCAAACTATAAAGGAATGTCTGCAGTCTGCACCAGAGGCGTCGATCCTGGGGGGGGGGGGGGGGGGGCGGCAGTTGCCCCCAAGAAAATTTCGGGGGAAGGGGCGCAAAGATATCATTTTGCCCCCCCCCCCCCAATAATTTCCAATCCCCCCAAAAAAGAAGAGAGGAAAAAGAAAAAAGAAAGAGAAGAGAAAGGAAAAGGAAGGAAGGAAGTGAAATGAAAGGGTAAAACAAGGGGAAAAAAGAAAATATGACACTGGGAAGCGCTCGCTCGCTTCACTACATATTAACCAATGCCGATGATATTTACTATTCTTATGAAAGGAAATCGGTTTGCATCTTGTGTTTCTATCTAATGTTATACTATTCTTCTACTAGGAAGTAATATAACCAAACAGAATGGATTCGGACGGCAAGCGAGGTAGCTATAATAGTGTCATATTCGTCACACAGGTGATCGTATATATTTTTCAGATATCATACAGGTTTGAAGTGTATTTTGATGACGAAATAACACTTCTATCATGGACTCAAGGGTATATTTTTCCTCTCTCGCTGCGCTCGCACGATTGATATGTTTGGAAAGCACACGAACTTGGTAAGTATGTGACCGAATAAAAAATATAGATGTTCATGGGTTCACAGCGTAATTTGCCGAAGGGTTACTACTTCTACCATCAAAAGCAGTTTGTGCATCCTTGCTCGCTTCGTTCGCTCGTAATATTAAAAAAACATGGTTTCGGCCGCAGCAACAATGGACCAGCGATGTGACAAAATACTGTCATATTTGGCAACGAGGTAACCATGTATTTATTTTAGGTGTCATAGTGGTTTTCATAACTAACCTTCTCTCATAACAAGAAATTCATTGTTTTTGGCTCGCTCGCTTCGCTCGCTCACCTGCAAAATTAAAAAAAAAAAAACACACAAAAAAACATGGTGGTTCACAATCTGGCAAACGTGAAGCATTTTCAATTTGGGGAAACTACGCATCTTGCCAGATTGTGAACCACCATGTTTTTTTTTTTAATTTTGCAGTTGAGAGAGCAAAGCGAGCGAGCCAAAAACAACGAATTTCTTGTTATGAGAGAAGGGTAATTATGAAAATCCACTATGACACCTAAAATAGATATAATACCTCGCTGCCAAATATGACAGTATTTTGTCACATCGCTGGTCCATATACATGCATATGAGGGTATGTCTGTGTGTATGTCAGTAGCCGCGGGTTCATCTCCGCTTGGTCGTCTTACCCCCCCCCCCCCCCCCCCCCCCCCCAAAAAAAAAAAAAAAAAAAAAAAAAAAAAAATCTGAAAAATGGATCGACGCCTCTGGCATGTCTGGTCTGCACATGTGCAGAAATGACTAAATGAATGAATGAATGAATGAATGAATAAATGAATATATAAATAAATGAATGAATGAATAAATAGATAAATAAATGAATGAATAAATGCATAACCCAAATAATAGACACATATAAATGGATCGATAGAAAATGAGATAACGAATAAATGAATTCCATGGCAAGGCGCATTTTGGAAGCACATGTATTTTGATATCATGTATTATTACACACCGTTGGTTCTGACGCAGGCGATGTTCGACAAGCATCCCTGAACTCGTTGCCGGCAGCGGCGACGACGACGTCGCCTCCGTTGACAATATCACGGATGAGATCGTTCATGGTCCTAGATTTACTACCCCCAAGAGACATGGACAAGACAACGCTCTTATTGACAGTAGCATCAGCCACGTAGGAGATACCTGTAGGATGAGAGAGAGAGAGAGAGAGAGGAGAGGAGAGAGAGAGAGAGAGAGAGAGAGAGAGAGAGAGAGAGGAACGCAATAGATAACAATATTGACAGAATACAGATTAAGTGTTATTTTATTAATTAAATTTGATGAGAAGTAGATCAAGATAAGATTCAACAAGCACATCAATGATGTGGCCTCATCCAGCATCGAGCTCGAGCAATCCACGCAATTTTCAATATTCAACGAATTGATACTGAAATGATTGAGTAAAATGTGTATTTATATCTGTCAAGTACATTATTCGGAAGTGCTCACTACAGACTGGTTTAATGTTATGTTAAAATGAAACGTGGTCCTGTACATAATGAATATATTAGAGATGTATGCAAGCCATTTTTTGCAAACTCCAATTCTAGTTGCAAGTCATTCGGGCATGTAGCAAGTTAGTACTAGTATGTCATATGGTGAGGTATCTAAACACAACAAAAAAGTAACTCCCCCCCCCCTAATTAAAAATAGCAGGAGAGGTCGTATTTTATCCTTTTCTGTTCTCTTTCCCGGTTACCTTTCTCTGTTTCCTGCTTTCTCTTTATTTTCCCTTTCGTCATTTGATAGGATGGACGGCATGTAGCAACGTCACTGAGATTAAAAAAAAGACTCTGGTAATTTACCATCCAGTATATATGAAAGAGCGCCAGACCCATAGCAGTCGAGCACACGGACACCAAAGACTTGAGCCTTGGCTGCTACTCCGTAGGTCTTGCCTGCAGCTGTTCCTGCGCAATGAGTTCCATGACCATGGCAGTCCTCTGGCTGTAATCAAGAATTCGGAAGCTGTAAATATCGGAAACAAGTCTTTCTATAAGTACATGTATTAAATGTTGTTTTTTTTAAAATCATGTTGTACAACAGAACGACATTTCGGTTCTCCTGCATAACTGTAGTTTGATTGTACATGAGACATACACATATTTATTCATTTGAAAAAGTAGCAATAAAGATTTTCAAAATAAACGATGAAAAGTAACGAGTAAACGTGCTTATAGTAGAATCGTAAATACTTGAAATTGTACAGAAAAATTTTCAACGTTCTCATTTCGTCTTTGTCAATTTAATTTCATGTGTGATTTTTTCCCCTCAAAATATAGCTTAGTAGCGGATTCAGAAGGAGGCAGGAAGTATCTTTTACCAAAAAATTGACGTATATATTAAGTA
Organism: Echinometra lucunter; assembly: GCA_029962745.1. Classification (NCBI taxonomy): domain Eukaryota; kingdom Metazoa; phylum Echinodermata; class Echinoidea; order Camarodonta; family Echinometridae; genus Echinometra; species Echinometra lucunter. The sequence continues at coordinate 53,693,524 of CM057151.1, forward strand.
CAAAAGAGAAAAAAGTATTTATGGAAGTTTTTTTTTTTTTTTTTGCCCTGGCCAAAAAGAGAAATGATACCAAGAATGAGGAGCAGGAGGAGGAGGAGGAAGAACAAAAATAGAAGAAGAAAACCCCTGATAGCAGAGACTGGTAAAAATTACGTCATATTTACGTATTTTTACGTCATGCCATACGTCTTTTTACGTCATAATATTACCAATAGAAGACGTCAAAAAGACGTCTTAAAGACGTCAAAGCTGGTTTAAAATTTTTTTTTGGAAATATATACAACATTATGGCGTTCTCTCTTTGTTATTGTTCTGGCCTATAATCTGACGTCCTATATTAACCCTATACCCTAACATCCTACATCCTACACCTAAATTCTGGGGAGCGTTTCATGAAGAGTTTTGTCTGTGATTTTCACCGACTAATTTGCTGTTAGCCAATCAGATGAGAGGATTTTAAGTAGCTTGTAACATTATGTCGGCTATTTTCACCGACAAAACTCTTCATGAAACCCTCCCCTGATGCTATGTATTGACATTACTATATATATGGACTGCAGTGTAGTACTTGTAAAAAAAAATAGAAATTACAATTTTATTATGTATTTCTGAAATCACCTGCCCATGACATTGACTGAATTGTGTACAACATTATAATTAATGGAAATACATTTTCCATTAAACCAGTCATTACATAAAACATTAAAATCAAATGTCATCTTTTTATTTCCACAAAGCTTAGTCGTTTCTGGTCATTCATGAATATTCATGAATCACGATCGATTATTACAATCGGATCACGACGTAAAATTGACATAAAAAACACATCATGTTGTGGTCTTGAAAGAGCTGTTAAAAAGTGGAAAATAATTGCAAAAAAAAAAAAAAAACACGTCTTGTTCTGGTCTTAAAAAAGACGTAAAAAAGTGGTAAATAATTGACGTAAAATACATCATATTATGGTCAAACAAAAAGTGGGAAAATGTTGGTCATATAAAGATGTTATATTGACGTCGTAAAATAGTCGTATATACGACATATGACGTGTGGACCAGTTTACGACCAGTTTATTACGTCATAAAGACGTCAGTTTGCTATCAGGGAAAGAAGAAGGAGGAGGAAGAGGAGAAGAAGAAGAAGAAGAATAAGAAGAAAGAAGGATTAGAAGGAGAAGGAGAAGAAGAAGAAGAAGAAGAATAAGAAGAAGAAAAAGAAGACGTAGAAGAACAGGACCTGGAATTTATTGGTTTTGGTTTTGTCAGAGTAATTCTCAGGAGGGCTCTAACCATGGCGCTCTAACATTAAAGCGCTTTTGAGGACCGCTTCCTGGAGCGATTCTGCCTTCACACTTACGTTAGAACGCTCTAGCTAATACAGTGAGTGGAATGAGGTCGAGATGGCTTTTTTCCAGTTTGTGCCCCCTTTCTCGTGCAAATCCTCGATCCGCCACTGCAGCTTATAAACTTACCCCCTTCCCATCCTCCATAGCATCGTAGAGAGCTGTTCCTCTATCTTCAAACTCTGTATGTGTGGATCTTATACCAGTATCAATTATGTAGATTTCTTGGCCTTCTCCCCAACCTGTCGCGGGGGGTGACATGAAATAATTTAAAGTAAATTTACATATGATAATGAACGCGGGCCATGTCTTACCGAGACCTCCGATTGCGCCCAATCAATCAAATGTCCTCAAATAAATTTTTAAGTTGTGATAATTCTGCCAGTAACTTTAGAAATGGAGGTGTTCATAAATTAAGAACTCATTCTCTTCTACAAAATTTGGCATTAGGAGCTGATGGATGACGGATAAGTAGGCCTATTGGCATCCGCCACCTGCCAATGTTCTTTTTCGAGATTATGGAAGTCTTGAAGCTGAAAGACAATGCTCTATAAATGCCGATCATGCTAATAGCTGTATTGCAAAGATGAATTCAAGGAGAACTCAACCGACTCGAGTACAACTCGTAGTATATTACCCCCCCCCCTTTACAAAGTTCATTTTGGGCGTATTGATATCATATAATTGTATCTCCAAATTCGGAAAAAGTAGGACAGACATAACTTTAATCTTATTGCAAACAAATGATAAATTCCTTTAGAAGAAAACAATAACCAGGAGCTTAGAAATGCATGTATGATACTACTGGCGTAACTGTTAAGAGTGAAGTATCCATTTGTGCCACTTCTCTGGTCGATTCGATCTTGTCCCCATGTCTTTGCACCTTTCGAGATGTGATAAATACCATTCTCCTCAATGTGCTTGATGCCTGGTATACTTCGAACCTAAAAAGCAGAATTGCAAAGGTGATTTTGAAAAGAATCAACTTTACTTTTAAATTCTAAATCTTCAGAAGTATTTCTACGTAAATATTAGACGTCAAATCCAATTGAATTTTCGAACAAAAGTATATTTGAAGCCTTCCTCAATTAACTTACATTTTTTGTATAACTTAACTACTTCAAAATTAAATAATCTTAACACAATGAATATAGTAAAGTATTACATCACTTCATGAATACCCAGGCAAAGATTAATAAATTCGATTAAAAAAAAAAGCATTTTGTACCTTTTTATTACCCTGCTTTTCGTATCAAGCATGAGGTCGAACACCGAATTGCATTTTTCCAGAAAATCATTAGACGTATAGGCGTTATGATGTAGCAGGCCTATGTCAATTGCAGCTTTATAAAATCAACAGAATCAAGTCACACCAAACAAATTTTGACCAACACTGATCCATTCCAATGAAATAACCCAAACCACCAAATACACTGATCAATTTAAATCAAACTACACAAAAATGAGTTCAAATTCCATTAAGATCAAACGAAATCAAAATATGTGATTTTACCTTTTCCAGAGATTGTTCATCCAGTTCGAATACAACAGCCTTCAGAATATTCCGAATAATGGTCTTCTTCAAGATAGATTGTTCAGAGATTCGTCGAGATACCACTTGCAAGAACGAGGGAACATCAATGTCATTCTAAAAAAGAGAAAAAAGTATATACACATCAATTATTAATGAACCGAAACAACTGATGCAGGATGCAAGATTTGGTTATTCCCAATATTTGAAATTACAGTCTCTCATTTATTTGAATTTTTGCATGAGAACAGTTCTTGGCGAATTCGTTCAACCAAAGAATTCACTTTATACTATTTCCATTTGTCTTGATCAATATCGATGAAAAAATATATGCCATGACCTTTGAAATGTCCAAATCTAATTAGCTGTGCTCCACCATATTTTGTGCAAGAAATCAATTTCTTTTTGTGTGTATATATTGAAGCATATTATTGCTGTATACCATACCTATACTATACCCCTAAGTAAAGGGAAGAAACAAGAAAAATTAAGGGAATATTTGCCATGAATATAAGCAGAGAGTCGACACTTTTTTGTGGAGGTAAAATTTTGTGAGGGAGAATAAAAATGTAGGGTTTTGAGCGTTTTTTTCCTTAATGACCTATCAATCAGAATAAGAATTTGTGGCAAACCATAAGAGAGTATTCCTAATTGTAAAGAATATTGGAATGGAAAGGAACCCGTTCTAAAAAGAACAGAAAAACCTAATTTCCCTTTATTCCTGAGAACGTTTAGTTTTTCTTTAAAAAAATCAAGATGATCGACATTTTGGGCACTTAAGAGGAAGAAGTTATATGACATACTGGAAGAGTCCTAAATCAATTCGGGCAATATTTCATGGCGTTAATTGTGTATACCTCAAGTACAATCACATATTGGTTTGGTATGGGATTATCGTTGTGAAATAGCGGAGCCAGTCTGGCATCGATGGCCAGAAGCGAGGTAAAGAGACAATACAAAAACAGCTTCCTGTATCGAAGAAAAAGAATCAATTTAATTATTTGTGATCCATGGAACAGAAAATGGCAGAACCAGTGACATCAATTTGTTTTTAAAAATCTCTGCATAGTCAACCTTGCTGTACAGAATCATTTATAATTTCTAATTAAATTTCCACCTTTTCCTTGATTTCTTCTTATTGAATCAAAATAAGGTATACGACATAATATCAAAATCCTTGAAGAGTTTTAGCTATATAACTTAGAAGGTATGGATCCCTGACAAAAAGAAGTTTAGAGAACTTATAATATCATTTTAGTGTCTTCGGCCACGCTATTTGTAATCCATGAAACAGAAAATGACAGAATCAATGACATCAATTTAAAAAAAAAATCGCAAAACGGGCAATATCGCTGTACAGAATCATTTATAATTTCTAATTAAATTTTCACCTTTTCTTTAATTTCTTTTTATTGAACTAGGTGTATACGGCACAATATCAAAATCCTAAAAGAGTTTTAGCTATATAAAAACTTTGAAAGTATGAATCTCTGACTACAAGAAATTTAGAGAACTTACATTTTTGTCAGTGTCTTCGTTCAAACGTCCAGAAAATGATGTCAGGGTAATGACTCAGAATAATTATGGAGGTCATTTAGCAACTATATTATCTTCCTCAATTGAAGGGCGTATTCAGTATGTGCATGTAGCAACTCGAGGGGTGTCTCTAATGCTGCGTAAAAAAATGGGCTTTAAAATGCTTATGAAATAACCGGATTTGAATTTACATTTGTGTAATATCGTTTATTGCTTAGTTTACTTGCTTCTTTGTTTACTTGTTTGATCTTGACGTGTTGTTGGTGTTGGATTTTGGTTTTAAAGGTGACGGGGAAGGGGAGGGGGAGAATATGAAGAACGGAACTATTGCTATCCTCTGAATGGGTTAGCAATAGTTCAGTAGTTCAATTCCGAATATCATTATCTGATAGTCAGAAAGCAATCTTTGTGATTATCTTTTAATTTATGAGAGGCAACCAGGTGTGCTGTCAAATGTATCTACTGTCCATCCATCATCATTAAGAAGTAGGTGAGATGAGGCAAAGACACCGATCAAAAATCAATTATTACCTTATTTAATTAAGATACTTTTCATTCATTAACCGAATGATTAGAGCCAGTAATTATGTTTGCTTATCTAAAGGTGTCCTACGATTTCCCATGCATGGTCGGAGGAAAAAAGAGAATGCTTTAAAATGAAAATGGTTAACTAATACATTAATAACCACACACTTGTTCAAAATTTTTAAGTGATCACTGAGGTCACCCCTAAAAAAGTGAATATCACAATTTTTATTCTTAGTTCACTCTTAATTCACTCTAAATGCACTCTTTTCTTAAATTCAACCCTAACAGAGTGAATGCGTCAGCTCTTTGTTTTTTAAGAGTGAAGAAAGAGTGAATATCACAGTTTTTCCTCTTAATTCACTCTTAATTCACTCTAAATGCACTCTTTTCTTAAATTCAACCCTAACAGGGTGAATTCGTTCACTCTTTTTTTTAAAGGAGAGAACTTTAACCCTATAACCCTAAACATAACCTCATCCTGGTAATTTCATCGGTCAGTGTATATTCTTCCATATATTTTCTACCAGATAGATCAATCTACATCCTTAAAAGTTCATTTCTGCAGAGAAATTCCTTCATTGCTTTTAAAGATTAATTTTAATTCGAAAACCGAATACCAACTCATGGAAAAGAAGAATTTGAAAAATCACCAGTTCGGTGTAACCGCCCTAGGGAGATCGATGACAGATAAATGCCCTTTATTTGGCATATCGCATCAAAAATATGTATTAATGTATTTATAGCTATGACAACAGACAACATAGACAGAGGAAGATGAGTTGCAGCAGACAAGCGCTCTTTTATTTGCCATTTGGATCACAATTCTACTATATGCAGAAGCCGCGGAACGTTTTTGAAAGTGTGTGTGTGTGTGTGGGGGGGGGGGGGGCTGAGCGTACAAACCAGGATAATCATTTCTGCGTTTTGGTACAGAGGCCAACGTGTCTACTAAAAAAAAAATGTATTCATGGTTATGACATACGAACTCAGACGAAACAGAGGAAGGTAGCAGATGGAAGCCATAATCATAAAAATAAAGGAATAACAGAAATCAACAAAATATCTGAGTATATATAGTGGCTCGTGTACTAAGCATATTATTCTTATACTCCAAACTTTGGTAGCACCAGTAAATTGCTACAGTATAATTACGCTTATCTATAGTTTTATATAATATACCCGAAGGAATGAAATGTAAGTACGCATACAGCTCAAAGTACAAGAAGGAATACTCGTTTTATCACTGATCCAAATAATGATCATTATTTGTGGGAAATTAAAGGGCCTCGAGTTACATATGTGGTAGCAGATGCATCAGAATTATTGATATAGGCCTAATGACTGATGTACATATAGCTATCATATCGCTGAAGATAAGTTGCCATCATGTATAAGTGTATATTTGTGCAAATAACATACTCTGTGTTTTTAATTTACAGACAATCGTTAAAGTGCTTTTAAAGATATCAGATAGATAATGCGTTAAAGATATGACCTATATGTCGAGAGGAATGACATTTTCTGTTATTTGCCCATCAATATACCGCTGAAGAATTATATTAACATTTTCTAACGTAAAATAACTTTTAATGAAATGTTGACGAAAAATGGCATGTTCACAAGCAATGCAAAGCTCATTTGCATAACGTACATAAAATAAAGAACGATAACTTGGTGACTACAAAGTCCTTATGACATACTATCGACATCTCTAGAAGAACGTACACTTGTAGGTTATGGTAAAATATACAATGCCATAAAAAGAAAAATATTAGTAAATGTTAAAATTTAAATTCCTCCCATTAAGCTTTTCCATTTACTAACTACTAGTACTGTCCACGGCGGACCGTTGCATATTTTTTCTGACTTGTGATTTTCATTCCAGATCGAGCATACGATCTTTAACACTGGGAGCAATGCATAAAATTTGTTTACAAATTAAAATTCCTCCCATTAAGCTTCTTTATTAACTAACTGTCCACGGCGGACCGTTGCATATTAAAGAGTCAGAAAGAAGAGGATCTTGGGTATTTGATTCCAGTTCATCGTGACTTGGCCATGAACCAGAATAGCCTGGCGGTTAGGTCGCTGCCCGGCAAGCAGTAAATGACAGGTTCGAATCCCGCTGGTTCCATTTTTTTCTGACTTGTGATTTTCATTACAGATCGAGCATACAAAATTTAACACTGGGAGTAATGCCTAAAATTTGTTTACAATGAAAAATATTTTCATCCATGGCACCCTGTTTCTTCTCAGGATTCCTTCAGCAGCAATTTCAATCTCACAAATCCTTTGATATAAAAACGGAAATTTATGTACGTTAATGAATTCACGAAATAATAAATAATCAGTTTCATCCGTTAGGCAATGCAGTGGGTAATTATGTTAATATGGACGCGACGACCATTTCAAATTATCGAGGTTAAGTCAATTTATAAAACACATTTTAACCCCCCATAATTGTAATATATATACGGAGTTGGTGTGTTCTTGTGTGTGAGTGCAGAGAGAGAGAGAGAGAGAGAGAGAGAGATTGGGGGGGGGAGAGGGGCGGTTCCCGTTTTCAAATGGGAATAAGAATCAACCATACAGACATCGACATCAAAAAGGTTTTTGACTATTCTCTCTTTTTATTCTCTACATTCATAATCTTATTCTCTTTTCACTGTGGTTATATTGATTAATTCGTTCATATATTTCTTCCTTTACAAACTTGAAGTCCATCTAATTCAGCTCCGGGCTGTCGAGTGGATTTTTAAGGAATACTTATAATCCCTTCACCTTCGAATCTATGCCCTTGTGTCCAGTGTAGGCCAGCGAGGGGGGTGTTTCATAAAGCTGTTCGTAAGTTGCCCAGGCCTTTACGCACGACTGGAACATGTTCTTGGGTGGTAATCAGATTCTCAATCATTTACATGTAGCACAAGAACATATACCAGTCGTGCATAAAGTCGTGCGTAACTTACGAACCGCTTTATGAAACACCCCCCCCCCCGGTCTTAAAGGAGATCGAAATCCTGGGGAAATACCTATTCTAATGAAAAGAGAGGAGAGAGAGAAGCAATTTTTTAAAAGTTTCATCAAAATCAGTCACAAAATGAGAAAGTTATAAAAGTTTGAAAAGTCTAAATTTACTTTCTATCACGATCCTCAAATTGATAATGTTGCTTCAAAATGGCAGGTTTAGAAGGACAACTCTCAATATGTTTTGTACACAAAATTTCCTCTTTTTTTCTCCCTATTATCTCTAAACATACCGCTTGTCTCTTGGTGAACTCAACACAGGTTATGTCAAATACGGCACCTTGAAAGATAAAGGGGGAAAATATGAAATTTTGTGTACAAAACATATTGAGAGTTGTCCTTCTAAGCCTACCATTTTGAAGCAAGATTGCCAAATTGAGGATCGTCATAGCAAGTAAACTTAAACTTTTTAAACTTTCACATTTTTCTCATTTTGTAACCGATTTTGATGGAACTTTTTAAAAGACTGCTTCTCTCTATCCTCTCTTTTCATTAAAATGGACATTTCCCCAGAGTTTCGTTCTTCTTTAACATGAAATCACTATACTCCCCCCTTTTTCTCTCCCATAGGTGGCTTCAGTAATTAGAATCACATCTCCAGTTAGTTGCGTTTGATTGCTCGGAGGGTGATGCCGTTGGGAGGGGAAAGTAATCCATGTTTTCCTTCCGATGGTGGTATCTGCAGTGATAAGGTGAAAGGAAATTACTATATTTTTAAATGTATTTTTATCCTATTTCATCTTCAGGAACTAAAAAAAAAAGATTATAAGAAAATGAACAGTCATAGAATAAAAGAAAAAAAAAACACAATAAAAACAAAGCAAACATACACAAAGAACATCAATATTAATGCATGTGGATCACCCTGAGAAAATAAATTCCTGTAAGAGGCTTCCTCATTAGCTGATGCTTTAAAAATACATGAATAATTAATACAATATTGATCGAACAGAAACATTAACAAAAAAAAAAAAAAACACATTGTGCTTACGAATATAAAAGACAATCAATACAGTTTATAAGTAATAGTGTCAGGTCATAGAAGAGAGCATTTTAGAAATACATAAAAAGAAAGATGTGATTTTGGTTAACATATTGTGTGCAAATAGATGAAATATTTGCAATTCAGAACCTTACATCATTGTAATAAAATGAACATTACATTGACCCAAACAGACGATCAAGGTAAACAAACAAACACAAGGCATAAGCGATATCGTGTCTCGCCCACTTGTGAAAATAACTACCCCAAGTGCATCTATCACCCAAGTTTGGTTGTCATTGCAGCAACAGTTGCCAAGTTATGCGCCATTAAGAGAGTCTTGCAGGTAAACTTTAACATATGACCTCAAATGACCTTTGACCTTATCATGTGATCTCCGACAGCACCATTACATGCAGGTCCCCTTACTGCATCTATAGCCCAACTTTGTTTGAAAAGTGAGAGACAATTGCAAAGTTATCTGTCAAAAGAGAGTCTTGCAGGTAAACTTTAACGTTTGACCTGAAATGACCTTTGACCTTACCATGTGACCTCCAAAGGCGTCATATCATGAATGTACCCCAAGTACATCTATCACCCAAGTTTGGTTGCCATTGCAGCAACAGTTGCCAAGTAATGTGTCATAAGAGAGTCTTGCAGTTAAACTTTAACATATGACCTCCAATGACCTTTGACCTTATCGCGTGACCTCCGACAGCACCATTACATGCAGGTCCCCTTACTGCATCTATAACCCAAGTTTGGTTGAAAAGTGAGGGACGGTAGCGAAGTTATCTGTCATAAGAGAGTCTTACAGGTAAACTTTAACGTTTGACCGGAAAGGGCCTTTGACTTTACCATGTGACCTCTGAAGGCACCATAACATGAATGTACCCCAAGTGAATCTATCACCCAAGTTTGGTTGCTATTGCAGTAACATGTGCAGAGATATGTATCATAAGAGAGTCTTGCAGGTAAACCTTAATATTTGTGACGGACGGACGACGGAAGGACGGACGCCATTTGAATCGCTAAGTCTCGCCTTCACCTCTGGTGGGCGAGACAAAAAACTGTTGCGAGCATAATACTAAACAGTTCATCAGTAGGAAAAACCATTGCTGGGTTTTTGAAATGCTGCAAAATTATTCCGGCTATCTCTCACGCAATGACAATACATAATCATCGATGTGCATTAGCACATTGACGATGTAATAAAACGCTACAAGTAGAGACATGAAAAAAGTATAAACAAGCCTAGACGAATTCGGTTTCAGAACACTGTAGTTTAGGTCAGCCATAACTGGGGAGTCCCAAAAAAGAAGAAAAGATGATTCAATAAGTTATGAGTCAGATGCGTTGAGATGTTAGTGCTTTAATTTGTTAGACATGCTTGAAGCCCCCCTAATTTAAAAAAACAAAAACAAACAAAAACCAAAATAAAAAACCCAGCACCCAAACCGAACAGGTCTATGAATCAGAAGCTAATCATGACCTTATTATATTCTTGATTTCATTAGCACTTGAAACAATACTTGAACCTCAAGCAAAGATATAAAAAACGTTATAACCAACAATAATTCTTAGCTTTGAAAAAAAATAGTGTGCCGTAAATGAGTGTATGGGGTGGCCCCTCAAGTTAACCCCAAGTAAGAATGAGGTTTTCTGAAGAAAAGAAGGTACTCCCAATCTGCTGACTATCAAATTTTTATTTAAGACCTAAAGTACATTTTCCTTCTGTCATGCCTGTTGGATTGTTACCTCTGTTTGTGGGCAGGTCTCTAGACGGAATTTCTGCAGAACTCGTATCATGGCAGTCTTGGCTTCCACGAGAGCAAACCTCATCCCAATGCAGTTTCGAGGTCCAGCTCCAAATGGCATCCAAGCAAATGGATGGTGCTTCTCACGATTTTCTTTGCTAAATCTGTTAATACATACAAACAGATATACAAAAGAAAGTAATTATTATATCCTGCAGAATAATTATGCAAAATTATGTCATGGCTATGTAATGGCTCAGCGGATAAAGACGGGTTCTGGAAACTGGACACTTAAGACTCATAACCAAGTCGATTTGCTAAAGCCCTTTGGCATGTTTGGTACTGCATTCGCTTTCAAATTACATACATTCGCTTTCAAATTACATACATTCGCAATCAGATGATCCCTGGGTTAGCACTTATTCACAGTCACAGAATGCACCGATATACATTGGTGAAAGTTCTTGACTCTCGTATGAGACCTTTTGGGTTTAATACTCGATCGGTATCTACATCTTTGAACAATGCGTATTACCTACTTTGTCCCTCTTGAACCAGGTGTACTAAATGCGTCGGTCTCTAGACGGATCCATTCGCTGAGCCATGCATACAGTATCTCTTTATCATGTTTATAGAAACAATATCGAAAGCTTATATTTTGAAAATAGTATAGTGACAATGAACCCCTAATGTAAGAGCGGAATGTCCTTAGGTGATTGTTACACTTTGATATCCAGTTAAAACCAACAATCATCTTTTAAAGGGGGTACCCAATGCTGAAACAATGTTAGTTCATTTAAAAGAGCATGATTTCATCAGCAGAAAATCATCTGCCTAAATTTTTTTCAAAAGTCGTGTTGCCAAGGAAACCCCCAAATGTGGTAAGATTTCAGGATATTTTTGACCCCTCAGCTGTGTTCCAGTTTCAACTGGGTACCCACTTTGACGTCAAAATGACGTCAAAGTGGGTACCTTATCGCGCAATTCTAGCAAAATGCGCCCAAGGTATAATACATATTGTACAGTCTAGCGCTCAGCACAACTGCAATGCGCGAAGCTGGGTACCCACTTTCACGTCATACCTCATACTCAATTTTTTTGGTCAACTCTTATCATTTTATGAGAAAATTAGACAAAATGCATTGATTTCGATTGAAAATCATCAAAGTTTTGATGTTATTCTTCTTAGAATTCTATTCTCCATCATATATCAAAACAAAAATTTACCATTGTGTAATCACTTTAAAAAAAATAAAAAAAATCAACGTACCGGTCAGGATCGAATGTTTCCGGATCAGGCCACACATCGGGGTCGTGATGGATGCAGTAGAAAGGGATGTAGATTGGCATGCCTTTTGGAACCGTGAATCCGTTGATTTTGAATGGTTCATTACATATGCGTTCAGCCCTGAGAAAGAGACCACAATATTGGTTAACTGATAGTAATTCACTCAATGAAAATTACTCCATGACTTGTATTATTTCTGAAAATATTGTCTCTAGGTCGTAGTTTTTCCCTACGTGATAAATTGCCTGAAGATTCTGGGGAGCGTTTCATGAAGAATTTTGTCAGTGATTTTCACTGACAATAATTGTTATAAGCTACTGAAAATCCTCGCATCGGATTGACTGAGAGCAAATCAGTCCGTAAAAATCACCGACAAGACTATTCATGAAACGCCCCCCAGGTGCCTCACTATTTTATTCAATTAATGAAATGATCAATATTCTTTGATACCAGTATTGTTAACACTTTTTTGTACCAGACAGTCATTACGATGATTCTTTCTGAGAGTATACTACTCAAACGAAGATCTGCACTGAAATAAAATAGAAACATCCCCATGACAATGTGAAATCACATTAAATAGCAACAAGAAATTACACTGGGGCCGGTGGATAGATGCGTAGTGTTTCGTTGAAGACCTGCTCAAGATAGGGCATCTTCGAGATGACATGGTATCCAACATCCTCAGCCTTGGGTGCTATTTCGTCGATTTCCTCCAGTAGCTTGTTCTGGACATCCTGGTGCCTCGCCAGGAGGTAAGCCAAAAATCCGAGGAGAGTATTTGTTGTGTCATAACCAGCAGTGAAAAAGATCAAGGCCTATAGTGTGACAGACGAAAGAAAAAAACCCCCGAACGATTGGAAGTAAGGCGAGAAAAAATATGTCTTGATTTTGCTGAATCTCTAACAAAAAACCCACCCTGTATAGGCTGGATTCCTGAACGAAAATATTCTGGTATGATTTTACGAAATATGCAAAAGTTTAGCCAATATAAATGTAAGACCTCCCGTTTCAAACAAAGTGCAATACCCTATTTCATTCACCTTCTTAATCATCAATGACCTTTATAACCCATTTGTTAATCTCAATATCAGTTTTATCTTGTATAGTTTTAAAATTGTATTTTTGTAACCTGGCCAGCTTTTTAACCTTTTAAACTTTGTAATTACTTAACTTTTTAAATGTTTGTAAACCGCTGATTTGTTCTATTTCCACATGTTCTACTTAGTTTATTACTGTGAGCACATACATTTCAGCCCTCTGGCTGCAGCATGTGCATTTTTGTTTGTATTTTGCCATGTCTGCTTTTTGCAAAATAAACCATGAATTGAATTGAATTGAATTGAATTAAAAGTTTGGTAGGCTACTTTCAATGAGACGTGTAAACACTGAAAATCAATATCTGTCCCGAAACATGTTGTGTTTTTACAGACATTATTATTTGGATTAATATTACAAAGATGTGTTTCCAAAGGATTCAAATTTCTCAGTGTCTTCATATCGGTCATCTGATCTGTGAATGCATACACAGGCGCGGTCTAGAGCAAACGATTTTTTTTTTTTTTTTTTTTTTTTTTTTTTTTGGGGGGGGGGGGGGGGCTACTGGGGGCTTGAAGGATATCTGGATATGTGCCAGAGCTAGAGAAACGCGACTGAGAGGTGGGAGGGTGATAATCCCCCCCCCCCACACACACACACACACACACACGCGTGACTTTCGAGAATACACAGTCATTTTCTACTTTTTTCATTTGCGAGCGAGCCAAAAATAACAACCTCTTTCGGTAATTGTCGTCAAAATATACCCTAGACTGACATGTTAAATGTTCTATTTGGCCACCTCGCTAGATATACCTCGATGGCAATTTTTTTTTTGCTGTCCAAAACCACCCTGTTCCTAAAGAGCGAGTGAAGCGAGCAAGGAATTATAGACTCCACAGGCCTATAAAATAGAAAAAAAAATACATTCGGTCACCTCCCTTGCATGCCCAATTCGTTTGCCTTCCCAACTAATTCTTCATCTAGCTATTATTATTATGAGTGAGTGCAGAAAGCGAGAAAAGAAATGTACAAAATATAATACACATCGGCGTAAATCTGTTTCGAGGAGGGGGGGGGGGGTGATTGAAATATATTGCTGACATTTCTTGCTCACACTCCACCCTCTTGCCGCCCGCACACCGTCCCCCATACATTATATTTGTTTTGCGAGCGAGCGAGCCAAAAATAAGCACATCTTGCTGTAAAAGACGTCTTAGTTTGTCATCAAAATACACTCTAGGCCTATAAGATATTTAACTGGTATATTTGGTCACTTGTCACCTCACTAACAAATTATGATAAACCTCGCTGTTTCAGTAAATTGTTTCTTGTCTAAAATCATACGTAGAAACGTTTCTAAATATTATGAGCGGGCGAAGCAAGCAACGAAAAACACAACGAGAAAGTATCATTTCGACATCAAAATACATTATATGCCTATATTCGGTCATCTCCCTTATTGCATGCCAAATTCGTTTGCCTTCCCAAATACTGAGCGAGCGTAGCGAGCGAAGAAAAAATACATACAAAATACACTACCTGCAGAATTATTTCGAGGATAGTCCGACTTGTCGCTGCAAAAATGTTATAATTTCCAGGGATAGACTGTTGCTGGAATAAGAGTGATTGCTGATCGTAAACATCTTGTTTTGTTTCTAGAATTTATGAGCGAGCAAAAGCGTTTTCTTCCAATACTGAGACCAGGTTATCATGGTTATACTAATCCCTTCTCGTGATTTAGTAACGTCTAATGATATTCATCGGCATCTTCCGTTCTCACGGAGTGTATTGCGAATAGGTTTATGGTCACAGGCCTTTATCTACTGAAAATTCATCTATTTTAGGTCAACTTAATTGCTGCTCCGGAATCTTTGTAGTAATATAGGCCTAACAAACAATGAGTAGAAGAATAGCATAAACTCTGGATAGCGAAACAAGATACAAACCTATTTCGTTTCTTAAGAATAGTAATATAACCGGTATTGTTTAGACCATTAAAATGCGAACGAGCGAAGCGAGTGAGCGCTCCCAGGTTTTTCCTTTATCTTTTTTCCTCTTTATCCTTTCTTTTTTCCTCTCTTTTTTTTGATATGCAGGTTCAGTACATGGACATTATATTAGAATCTACATGAGATTAAAATTGCACTTATATCGTCATTTTTTTTTTTTTTTTTTTTTTGGGGGGGGGGGGGGCTTCAGCCCAAAAAGCCCCCCCCCCCCGTAGAACCTGTGCATATATAGTGTACAGTGGATGATTTCATCGTGATTAATGTGTGAATTAATAGTTCAAAAGCCTTTATACCCTTTTCAAAATCTTTCGAAAAAAGGAAAAAAAGTGAATTGTTTCTCAAATGTTAAAGAGCCGTGAAATATCTTTAATTTTTTAAGCATTCTTAACTATTCATGAAACATAATTGGTAAGAATATGAAGATGATAAAATGATCCTTTTTATTACCTGACTTATCACTTCCTTTTCGGTGAGTTTAACTTGCTTAGCAGCCTTTTTCTCCGGTCCAACCTCACCATTTTCTTCCTCATCTTGGTCGCCATCGATGCCATTCCCTACTTTCTTGTTGTCGTTGTTGTTTGTATCATGGGCATCCATGAGAAGCTGAAGATAGTCGATCCTCTATTTGAAATAAGATGATATGGAAATAGTGATTTCAAATAATGGTTAAAAATGAAAAATACAACACTCTATAAAAACTAAGATCTTAAGGGCCGGGGAGTGCTTATAGACCAATTCCACAACGCGAGAGGGCAGCAGACTGGTCGACATACTGCGGTGTGCACCCCAACTTTTATAGTACACAAGTCATTAGCGCGTTATGTACATTCATTCGATTTTTTTTTCTATTTTGGACCAATATATTATGCAGATTTCTTTTAATGTTTGTAATGAGGAATAATCGGGGAAGTTCAGGTCGCAGCTGTGCGGCGCTCAATGCCACAACAATTGGAGAAAGCTTAAAAATTACTGAGCTATAAAAAGGTCCCAAATAATGTACTACTTGCTCCTCATAGCCCTGATAAAGGATATGCATTTTGGACTAACAACTTACCGGTATCACCCAACACTAACTGGGAAAAGATTCATAATACAAATTTTTTTCTGCACTATTGATACTAGAATTAGATCTTTTTATTTAAAATATTCCATAGAGCAACTGCTTTGAACGATTTTCTTTATAAGATCAAGAGGAAAGACTCACCCAGCTGTGCTCTTTGTAATAAAAAAGAGGAAACAATGATTCACTTATTTTGTGATTGTGAAAAAGTAATTCCAATTTGGCAAGATCTTCTCTCAGTGATTCACCGAAAAGGTGATCCTAATTTCAATGTTTCAAATTTTGAAAAACTATTTGGAGTTTGTGAGGATAAATTTATCTCATTTTTATTTCTACTGCTGAAATATCATATATATATTGTTGCAGATTTAATGACAGTACACCTAATTTTGTGTCTTTTAAATCCTTTGTGAAAAAACAAAAGGATATAGAGTATAATGTCGCCAAGAAAAGAAACAAATTACCTGCCCACTTTAAGAAATGGCGTTTTAATGTTTAAAATTATACATTTCATCGTTTTTATTGACCCCCATGTCATTGTGTAATTCTTGCAACCGCCCGACTATTCTAATTATGCACAGAAATGCTTGTACAATTTGTGTGAGATCGGTTCCTCCAATGGCATGAATGGGCTACCCCGGGGCTCTGGACCGCAACTCTTAGGTCGTTTTTGCTTAGCATGAGAATTGAGAGTTAGGGCTGGCTTGTATCATATTTTTGTTTGGAGTATTGTGTGGTTTGTTCACGTCTAAACTATTACGGTGAACTCTTTGTGAAACGGGATCATTGAACTTAGGAGGTGCGCATGAATACCATAGGTTTTCATAGAACCCCTTTTTTCTTTAGCTCAAATTTTTCAGATTTTGTTTTTAGTCATATAATATAAACATATCTTCGTTGCACAGAGCCTGCACTGTTTCAAGAGTCTTTCATATACGTTTGTTTCATCTGTGAATGGGATAGAATTGGTTGTGTTTGATATAAATCCGAGTCAGCCCTGACCCCCCCTTTTTTTTTTTTGCCGAACTTTCGTTCGGCTTAGCGGTGCTTCTGTCCTCGGGGTATCCCACGTTCTATTTTGTAGTACAAGTACTTGTAATGTTATGTTTCCTGTTTTTTTTTTCTTCTGCCGCCTTTTCCAATAGTTTATTCTTATTTTGTCTGCCTTTCCTTTTTATTTTTATTTTTATGTGTTTATGTATTTTATTTCTATATTGAATCCTGCCAATCATGTAAATATGTGATTCTGCTGATTTACTTTAACAAAACATACCAAAAAAAAAAAAAGCTTAAAAATTGGAAGCTAACTGAGTGCGAAATTCACTCGCCTTTGACTCATGAAGCCCTGCACAGGTTTCCGTAAGAAATGTGAAGGAATTCGTCGCCAATCAGAGGCGTCGATCCTGGGGGGGGGGGGCAGTTGCCCCCCCCCCCCAAGAAAATTTCGGGGGGGCAAAGATATCATTTTGCCCCCCCCCCCAATAATTTCCCAACCAAAAAAAAAAAAGGAAAAAGGAAAAAGAAAAAAAGAAAGAGAAAAGAAAGGGAAAGGAAGGAAGGAAGTGAAATGAAAGCATAAAACAAGAAAAAAGAAAGAAAATGGGACACTGGGAAGCGCTAGCTCGCTTCGCTCGCTCGTATTTATTGTATCTTAACCAATGCCGATGATAATTACTATTCTTATGAAAGGAAATCGTTTTGCGTCTTATGTTTCTATCTAATGTCATACTATTCTTCTACTCATAGGAAGTAATATAACCAAACAAGATATCACTCCTAGAAATCGAGCGGCCAGTTGATCTAAAAACAGATAAAATTTCAGGAGATAACGGTCTTGATAAAAAAAAACGCAAAACAAAAACATATTTTTCGTTAACTCGCTCGCTACTCCACTGTACTCTCGCTGGTAAAAGCTAGATACAAGATGATTTCGGGCAGCAAGTAGCTTATTATAGCAGCGAGATTCCAAAGTATCAGTATATTTGGGCAGCAAGGTGGTTGACAAAGATTTTGGGACGAATCCATATAATTTTGCCGGGATCGGTCGTTGACTTTGCTCGCTATAGTAGAAACAGAATGGATTCGGACTGCAAGCGAGGTAGCTAAAACAGTGTCATATTCGGCACACAGGTGATCGGATGTATTATTTAGATATCATACAGGCATGACAGGTTTATAGTGTATTCTGATGATAATGATAATAATAATATTCCGTTCTTGTATAGCGCATATCACATTTTGTATCACATTTTTATGACGAAATAACACTTCTATCACATGGAAAAGGGTATATTTTTCCTCGCTCGCTGCGCTCGCTCGTTTCATATTAATGGTTTTGAAAAGCAAATGAATTCGGTGAGATGAGACCAAATAGATAATGTAGATGTTTCATTGGCTCACAGCGAAATTTGCCGAAGGGTTTACTACATCTACCATGAAAAAACAGTGCTTCCTCGCTCGCTTCGCTCGCTCGTAATATTAAATAAAACAGAGTGGTTTGGGGGGCAGCAACAATGGACCAGCGATGTGACAAAATAGAGTTTATATTTGGCAGCGAAGTAACCATATACATATATATCAGGTATCATTTATGCCTATATGATAACTAAACTCTTCTTTCATAACAAGAAATTTGTTATTTTTTGCTCGCTCGCTTCGCTCGCTCGCAAAATTAAAAAAAAGGATGGTTCACATAGCAAGTTGCTTAATTTCCCCAATTTGGAAATGCTTCACGTTGATATAGGCCTATGTTTTATATATATAGTATATATATATATATATATATATACATACATATGTGTGAGGGTGTGTGTGTGTGTGTGTGTGTACAAATAGTAGCCGTGGGTTCATCTCCGCTTGGTCGTCTTGCCCCCCCCCCCCCAATCCGAAAAATGGATCGACGCCTCTGTCGCCAATGGGTAAAAAACATCAACAGAAATGACTTTGAAGTCAAGAAACATTATCATTATGTAGTTTGGCGTACAATTTCATGAGTGAAAACATGTAAACAATGTAACATTAAGGGCTCCTGTTTACTGAGGCAGTGCAGTACCGCGAGTGGGACAGTGCTAGCACTGCTCAGCCGCAGCAGTGTGGCTGCCATGCTGCGATCGAACTTTTACTGACAAAACTAAGGGGAAAAGCAACGAAAGTACAAAAATATATCACATCTTCATCTGCCAGATATGGCCATTGTCTTACCTCATCTACCCATGTATCCATGCTTTATTTTATTGATCTAGAATAAAGTAAATGGAACAATATCAGTGCATATCTCATATCTTTCATTGATTTTGTACACAGAGCCATTGCGGTCAGCGCGCTTGCACACCGCAGCTATCGCGTCGCCGATAGAGGGCCAAATACACAAATCGGAGGTGGAATTGGTCTATACTTTAGTGGTAGATTAACACTACAGAGTGTAAAATCACCAATTATATGTTGAATCCAGCATGTTCAAAGTGTTAATCTACCATTTTGAAAATGTAGTCACTCCTCGGCCCTTTTAAATGCATGTGCTTTAACATTTTAGTTTTTAGAGTTACTGTGAAAGACACCATAAATTCTGTAATTATTGACAAGTTAAGTGCTATAACCACTAACAAAATAAGCAATGAAGTAATACAATTATTGAAAGCAAGTCGAATGTATACCCAGTATAAATGATATTATTTGGTTATGAAAAAAATTATTTTACATGAAATCTTACTTATTTCCAATATACACCGTAAAGATAATAAAGTCTCAAGGCTTTGCTCATATCGTTCACTCCGTTTGCTTACAGTCTTTAACGACAAACGGCATGAAGAAACATACCTTTCCACCCTTCTGATTCGATGACGAACGGCGAGCCGCCATCGTTTTCTTCACAACATCCGCGAAGAAATGTGTTGAATTCTTATCGATGAGGTTGAAGTCCAAATATTCGAAGATGAACTTGGTCCAGGGGAAAAGATCTGGTGTGAAATATAAGTTGGGTTCAGTTCAGTTCAGTATATTGTCTCAAACAGTACTTCATGTTTCACATTTCACATGGAGCAGCATTTGTTTATAAAACAAGTGATTTAAAGATCAGTTTTGATGAC
Organism: Echinometra lucunter; assembly: GCA_029962745.1. Taxonomy (NCBI): domain Eukaryota; kingdom Metazoa; phylum Echinodermata; class Echinoidea; order Camarodonta; family Echinometridae; genus Echinometra; species Echinometra lucunter. Next base: position 53,713,704 of record CM057151.1, read on the forward strand.
GTAATCCCAGACAGGAACAGAGAACATCAAATCAATAAGGAATGAAGACTGAACTTGAATATTAGTGAAATATGAAAAAGTCCAAAGTAGATGAACAATGGGAAGCATCTTAATAATGAATGATTTACTGGTCACCAGAAGTCTAAAGAAATGTAAATTTTTACTTTTGTATTCCTTACAGGCCGTACCAAGTGCACTAGAATTATAAGCTTAAACTTCAAGTTCAGGTTCACGCTCAAGTTCAATTCAAGTTTCAATCTATTCAATTCCAATAAAGCATAATTATACGAACCATTCTTTTACAGTCTGATAAACAGAAATACACACACATACAGAGCAGATGCAGATAATTTCACATGGAATCAAAGGTATCAGAAAGACCAAGATGGTCTATATGGTACAAAGTATAAAAAGAATGGAATTCAAGAGAAATAAAGGAATATATAAATCATTTGATTATATAAATGTAAAACACAATAACAACAATGAACATTCAGAAGATGTAAAAAAATATGGAACGAATTTGAAAAAAAAACAACAAAAACAAAAACAAAACCTCACAACCTTAAACAAAGTTCGGAAACACACATTATAGCTTTAAGTGTGAGAATTCAGAAGTTAAAAAAATTTCTTTGATTTCCTCTTGAAGCTATTATAAGACATGAGTGATGCAGTTTCATTTGGAAGAGAATTCCACAAAACAAAACTGGTGCCTTGGTTTTAAGAGTGAAAGAAACAAAAGTTTTATCAAGTTTAAAGTTGAAGGATGACAAATTCATCTTGGTTTTGCGAATTTCCCTTCTTTAATATTCGTAAAATAATGCTCTGAATATTTAATTAGAGTTTCAATTTTTTTGAAATATTGAAGTCACAAAATCTCTGTTTATTTCAGTAATTAATTAAGAACAGAACAATACCACTGTGCATCGCAACTGTCATTTCTGCCAACCTTTTGCTCTATACAGTGTCATTAATGATTGATGACTCTGTATGGGCTGAAAGAAGTATAGCGGAATTTCAGCTGCAATGCAAAATTGCAGTTTTTGGGCTCTGAATTGATGAGAGACGCACATACAGAGTTTGTGGCCTAAATTTTTCAAAAAGTGAAAATCTAACTGAAAGAAAATTTTACAAAACCTAGTCCAAATTAATTTGACATCCTTCCACTTTACAGCGTCAAAAAATAAGGCTAATGTAAATTAGAGCTTTTGAGTTATTATCTATCAAAAGTGTAATTATTTTGGTTTTGTTTACAGCTATGGTATTATAAATGATGTACAGATGTATTTAGATAAGATAATATGGAAATAACTTCTTTGAGGTAAGAGGCCATTTCTATACTTGAGAAGCATTATTGCACAAAGTTAATAATTAAGTTGAAATATGCTAAGATTGTTCAGTTCTTCTCCCTAATAATCGCTTAGAGTGCGCAAGATGCTCTGACTTGATATGCATATTCCTTTTTTGGAAGTAAATATATTGGGCGTATAGACAACTTGTTTGATGTGTACCATACAACATTACAATAGCTTAAAAATTGTAACACATAATACAATAACAATACTGTATGTTTGGGGAAGATATATCTGCCGGTTATACCAATACATTCATTCTTTTTAAAATGATTTCACTTTACAAAAAAAAAGATTATGATAAAGAGGATTATTATTATTATTATTTTTTTTTTACTAAAGATGACATAATTCAACTTACTGATGATCATTAGGACTGGATGGGAGAAAAAATCGCCTCCAAAGGCTTTCTTGGCGTGAAGGACGAAAGGATCGTTACTGTTTACTTGAAGGTCTATCTTGAGCCCAAATGCACAGGTTGCGATGGTGTCCATCACAAACCCACCAAACAACCTATATGGAAAGAAGCAAAATGTAGCTTTTAAAACATGAAATATACTCACCATTAAGCCTGATATGCAGAGTATATGTAGTCTATTGGATAAGTCCACGGACTATGAACCACAATGTACGGGGTTCGAATCCTAGCTGCCCTAAAGGTCCCTTTGAAAGACATTAATCTACATTTGCCAAACCCGACCCAGGCGGGGTACATGTCATTGAGTACCAGGTAGGAATTCCTTGAAATGCTTTTCAACGCTGTAATAATGCAGAAGGGCTATAAAGCCGGTGTAATAATTCTGAAGTCCCCCAGAAGTGGCAAATTGCCAGACACGAGGATTTTACAAGAACCCACCATTATTCTAACCGTGCATGTTAAATAGGTTAATTTAATCATCTATTTACTCAAACATGTTTCACCAGGATGGCAAAATCAGTAATGTGATTGTTTTTCATCTCGGTCCTGGAATGTGATGGGAGAGTATGATAAGCTCTATGTGAAATATTCCGCCATGTCAATACTTACTCTCGGAGCTCAACGCAACCTTTTTGCTCTTGATGTTTTTCAATGTGCTCCAGCAATCTACCAGCGCACTCGTTTATCAGCGGAGACATCTATATATGGAGGGAAACCAATAGAAAAATATAATTTTAATGATTTATCTTGGTTTTTCCCCAGTATTGCCCTGGTAATTAGGATTAATGCCTTACCAAAGGGCACTATAGCGTATCGACTTGGTTTCGAACCCGGGTCACCGGATTACAAGACCAGTGCTGTATCAACCAGAGCCCTTTATTACAGAATTTGGCCAACTCGGTTTCAGTAGGTTACAACATGGCGCGTATTGCTTTGTTAGGCAAGCACATTACAATAAAAATTGCGCCATGCTGTAACCCACTGAAACCAAGTTGGCCGAACTCTGCAATAAAGGGCTCTGCTATCAACTAAGCTATCGCGCCCCTCGCGCCTCCTAACACACAAAGGGGAGCAAAACTTTGTTCCCTTTGCTCGAGAATGAAGAAAATAAGAAAAGGAAATACATTTTAAATGTGATAGGAAGTAAAAAGGAATATGGAGGAGTGGAAGATACTTCTTATATATGAGAAGATAGTGGATAATGAAAAATGATTGAAAAATTAAGGAAAAATTAAGAAAAACTAAAGAGAAAAGGGAGAAATTACAATACAAGAATAAGCAAATGAAAAATTAATTAAAACGAATGTTACGTGTTTCATCTTAGCTGCACTGAAGGTTGGTGTTAAGATGTTCCTCATTCTCTTCCAACGATCATCTTCCAAAAAGAATAAGGCTTCGCTCATATCTTTACTGCCCAGTGGAATCATCTGGATCATAGATCAGAGATAGAAGACTTTGTACAATGGTTTCCCAACTGTAATCAGCCTCTCTTAATTGTCCTTACCCTCCAAAAAGGCGTTTTGCTACCTAATTTCGATATCCATGGAGTTCAATAAGCCGCAGTGAACGAAAGGTAGGTCCAAACAACATAACTGGTAACGTCGTCATGTCCAGTTTTGTCTTAATAACATTACTATATATATATATATATATATATATATATATATATATATATATATATATACTCTGAATAAAAGAACTTCATGTGATTATTATAGTAAGGGTATGTCATGAATTCAGGTTGCTTTGTAAAGGAACTAGCTGGCCAAAGGTCTGAATGCACAGTGCATAATTGATTAAATAGACATCTTTATTTGATAATTTTACACCTATGTTGAATTAAGGTTTGGTCCAGTTGATGTACAGACCTTCTTTTATTTTGAGTTGGAAATCAATGTGTGGGCAGTATCTAGAACTCTGAAGCAGTGCGTTTTACTTTCTGTTAGACAGTGTTTGGAACACTGAGCGTGTTTCCATACATGGGATGATTTTTGTCCTTCCCCAGCGCTCCTGTACTCGTGTTATATCATGTCGTTTGGGGCGGCACATGTAACAAGCCTTACATCTCGTACAAGTGATAAAAGGCAGTTTGAAATATTTCTTTGTTCTCTCTCCTAATCTGAGTATCATGTTTTGATATTAAAATTTGATCTTGCAAATATGTTTTTCAAATAATAATCATGATAACGAGGCTTTGAGATATACGTAATATCAGCTACGTGATGACAATCATAAAACTTTCCAAAACATTTTATTAGCAAAACTACATGGGAAATTTCATTCGTTTTAAAGGTATTAATCATGTCATAAAATATACCCCTTACTTCCCATCTGTAATGACAATCAAATTTTATATATATATATATATATATATATATATATATATATATACATGTACATACCTGCCGATTGTAGAATTTCCCAAAATGTTTTACCATGACGTCTTTCAATACATCCAGATCACTGACAGCCAACGCAGGATCGTGGCAGTCATAGACACTGTGGAAACAATAGGGAAACATACAACATAACACACATACATACATACGCCCATACGCCCATACATACACCCCTCCCCCCCCCCCCCCCCACACACACACATATACAGTGCATCCCCAAAATTGTTTACAGTCGGAAAAATTCTCGCCATTGAAAAAAACAAAAAAACAAAAAAAAAAAAACACCATATTTTATACCTGTGGATAGCCCATGGCCGGCCCGCCCATAGTCTCTTCTATCAACATGACACACAAAAAATCTGAAAATAATTTACGCTTGAATGAACAAAGGTAACTTTTGTGAAAGGGTGCAAAATTCAGACTTAACAAGACTAGTAATTTGTTCTGGTTTGTATCAGCGAAATTGAGAGTTGTGTAAACTAAAGACAGAAATTTTCATATTCTGATGGCTTTATGACAGTCTATTAAGGAACAGTATTTGTTGTGTGTATGTCCTGACATATCTCATTATCATGTCATGCTTGAGTAAGCAGTGGAATAACTTTATTTTTTCATTTTACTTTTTGGTAAGTTTGTCTCGTAAGCTTGTCTATATACACTTTGAATGTCAGAAAAAGAATATGACCTCACATGGTCATGCAAACGATCAAGCAATTAATAGATTAATCAAACAATCAGTAAGTAAATGGACAATCCATCCATCCATCAATCAATCAATCAGAAAAAAAAAGAAAAGACAATCAACCAATCATACAGTCATTCAATCCAAAAGACAAGTGAGCTGACACAACTGAATGAAGGTTATCTGCAATGCAAACGTGTATGTTTCATGGTCGTGACTAAAACTTACACATTTTCTTCGAGTGAAGAAACTCGATATTTTATAAATAATTTTCATCTTTTCATTTCGCTTTGCAGGTGGCAGAAAGACATGACAAAAACATTGTTCTACCAATGAGTAAACAGAGATGACCATGGAACTTGTACGTTTGCATGTACAGCCTGCAATTATTCAATTGTGTCTACTCATTTGTCATTTGGAATGAAAGGGTGTATGATTGATTGGCTGTTTTTTTTTAACTGATGGATTGATGAATGAATTGGCTGATGGAATTGCTTGATCTTTCTGCATGACCATGCATGATGATATTCCTTTTCTGACATTCAAAGCAGGCAAACTAATGTACAAACTAGCCAATGATAAATATTCAGAATAATCAATAAAGTATTTAACAGCTCAGTCAGCATGACATGTACATGACATTATGTCAGAATTCTCATCAAGTTTGAATTCTGCACCCTTTATTACACACAAATTACTTTGCTCATTTGAGCGTAAAATATTTTCAGATTTTATAGTATTATTTGACAGAAGAGACCCTGGGCCACTATCGACTTGTATGAAAAATCCCTGAAATTAAATCAAGTGGCGATATTTTTTTCAACTGTAAAGTTTAAGAACTCGAATAGTCTGTGGTGTCTAGGCGAAAGCCCTTTAATTTGAAAAAGGAAATAGGAATGCAAACGTACCCATAAATTCTTCCAAGCTTCTTGTTATACTCGAGGAAAGCATTGTGAATTCCCTGTGCGTCAACAAAAGAAAAAAAGAGAAATGGCATTAAGAAAAGGTAAGACATAAGAACGAAGAGAAAAGAAGCAAAGTAAGAAGGTTTTTTTTTTTTTTTTTTTTTTTTAGAAAGCTTTATATTTATTAGTGTCATTACTGTTAGTTCTGTACGATATACCTTGAACGCTATCAGTAGCGGATCTAGGGGATTGGCGCGGGGGCGTGCGGCCCATAACGTCGAAGGCGCCACTGGGCTTCTCAGTTGAAGTAGGCGCCATCTCACATGAGCCATCGCACGTGAAATCGGCGCCTTCTCACAAAAATTGAGGAGGCGCTGTGGCTCAGTGGATAGAGCAGTGGTCTCGTAACCGGGAGTACCCAGGTTCGAAATCAAATGGATACGCTAATGCCCTTTGGTAAGGTATTAATTAAGTCCTTCGGAGGGGACTTCAAGTCATCGGTCTCCTGGTTGCTTACTAACAAGAATACACATGCTTTCTTAGCAGTCAGGTAAATTAACCAACCATTTAACCATTTATCCATTTAACAATGGCGCCTCTGACTTGATAAGCGTGCGCCACTCGACCCCCTCACAGCCACTGCACTATTCAAACCCTGCATCCGCTAGTGGCCAAGTTACACGATGTGACTTCATTTGCATGCAAGGTTGTTCTTCACTGGCAACACATAAATATATATTTCAAAAATTTCATAGAAGATTAAAAATCTGTCTTTCGATTGTTTGATTATTGTGCACTCTCGTCCCACTTCCGATATGTTCATTTATTTGAAGTAAAATGTAATCATATACAGTCAAACCTGCTTTAGCGACCTCCTGTATAAAAAGACCACCTGTTTATAAAGACCACAAATTTTGTTTCCCTTGAATTGTTTTCCCATTGAAACATGTACATGTATTAAAGGAACCTGTCCATAAAGACCACCTGCTCATAAAGACCACTTTTCTTGTCTCCCTTGGGCGGTCTTTATATGCAGGTTTCACTGTACATTGAAACCAGAGGCGAGTAGCACCTTGGTTGGTGCTGTTGTTTGTTGATTTCGGAAAAAACTCGTCCCTATCAAAAATGATGAAAAATCCATAAAATCCACATATTTTTGCAAATAAGTGTTCTCAGTTGTCTAAACCTGCTGAATGACATACTTCCCTTGAAAAGAAGCTTTTTTTAGTTTGTCTGGCAGGCTAGCCATGTGGGAGTTGACAAGGAAGGAAAAAAGGTGAAGTAGAAGAAGCATAAGAAGAAAGAAGAAGGAGAAGACGATGACGACAACGACGACAACGACGATGACGACGAAGACGAAGAAGAAGAAGAAGAAGAAGAAGAAGAAGAAGAAGAAGAAGAAGAAGAAGAAGAAAAAGAAGAAGAAGAAGATGGGGATGAAGAATAAGACGATGAAGAAGAAGGAAAAGACTCCTTGTTTGGAGAAAGGGGCGAATATCGTGTGAAAAAAAAAATGTTCTGAGGTGACCTGTGCATAAATCTAATGCACATTGTATTAAAGTTCTGTCAGTCCATCAATACTCGACGCTCAGAGTAAGCATGGTAAGTCCCGTCCATTTAAACAGGTAGATTTACAGCGCGTAAACAAGGTAAAATGGGGCAGGGACTGAAGACAATTCGAACCAATCAGTGAGCAAGAATCAGCAATCACGGCAATCCCTCAATGAACAATCGACTCTGATCGATTTACACAAAAAGATGTTTAGTGTTTAGTCCAATCGAGGGGTGACTAACTGATAGTCGCTCTCTGTCCCTCAAATACTTGAATTGTTTATACTATAGATAGACCCCCTCAAAAAATCTAGTCTATTTCAATCCTCTTGTCACTGAGTGTAAGTTATATGACCCCGAATCTTTTTTGAGGTTTCATGATAGCTTGGACTTGGACAGTAGGAAACCAATTCACTCCAGTGTGTCTCTATAAGTTGAACATGATTGTAATAGCAATGACTATATATTTCAAAAGTTGTAAGTAACGTGTACTTACACCGGCCCAGTGAAGAGTGTTGCCAAGGATTGGAACTGATCGAGGAGATTTGATACCATTCCTTGCCCAGTATGATCGAGCCCAAAGATCATTCCTGTGATCAAATAAAACATTATCATGATCAAAAGTATCAAAAGTATAGAGCCATCAAACTTCAGAATTATAGTGATTATCAACAAAACTGCCGAGAGCAGAAGGGTAATAGAAGCAAGCATTTTGCATGTAGAAACTGGTATAACTGAATTATCGAGTTAAGACATTTGATTGGTAATACCAGGGATCAATATTTGTTGAAATATTTTGTAGAGTGGGACCGAAACTCGGTTGGGAAATTTCTATTTGAATTGCTGACTCTACCTAGAAGAAAATTGAACCTATATTTCCCTATGTAATTTTATCGTAATTATCCTTTTGCCCCCTCAGTTGCAAGACGAATGCTGAAGCACTAACACTATATGTCACAGCTGCCACAGAAGCAGGGGGTGGGGGACTGGGGGCTGCAGCCCCCCTCCCCCCAAACAATTTCGGTTGGAAAAAAAGCAAAACAAAACCCAAAAAAACTATAAATTGTAGAAAAAATATCTAAATTGTAAATTGTTCAATTCATAGGTTTCCAAAACCATAAACACACAAAGGATTCAGGGCTGCAGCACCCAGAAGAGATTCCAGGGCTCAGTGGGGTACGGAAGGGAGTATGACTTCCTCTCTGGTGGTAGAAGAGTAACTGCTCTTTTCTTTCAAATCGGAAAACAATTGAAGCTCTTGAGAATGTTATTTCAAACGGTCTGTACTGTGGATCAGTTTCTAATTAAGAAAGTGACTTCACTTTTTTTTGGGGGGGGGGGCGGGACGAACTATCTGGGCCAAAAGGCGATGAATTTACTTCACTTAGAAGAGTCACTTTTCCGATCCTTCTTTATTGTGTGAAGGAATAATGTATTCGATCGAAGTTGAAGAGCTTTCTTTGATATTTATATTTCACTTAACATTGTATTTTTGTGAAGGCGCGCTTCCGCAGTCAAAACAAACCGACTGAGTGTTCCTTTTTTTTACTACGAGTAATTTGCATATTGCATACAATTGTTATAACTTTCTTGTTCATTATCATTTTCTGATTATTAGACAACCAATGGGAAGGTTAGTAACGAATCAACCAATTAAAGGTATAATGGTTTGGGACCAGTGTACTTTGCCGAAGGCTATTTCGTGATAGACCGGTCCTCAGAGCATGAATTACCAATAGTCAATTCGAATACAAGTCCTGATAGAGAGAAATCATCAACAAATTTTGAAAAGCGAAACCTAAAATTAAACGCTTTGGTTAAAAGTTTAGGATGAATAAAATCAACATAACATTTATTTTTGCTATAGGAAAATTCTTGTTCAGGAGTATATAATCAAATTTAAAATGTTGTTCGATGTAACAGAATCCATAGAGCAAAGCATAAACTGACGATTCTAGCTTTAAAAAAAATTATTCCGAAACATAGTGAAGGAACGACGGCTATTGGGTCACATATTATGACTCACCAGAGTATGTACATTTTATGCAAATGCCAAAACACTGAAAAAATTAGGTCAACAGCTACCTTTAGCATCCCACCGTCACAAAATTTGAGAGTAGATAAAAAGGGTAATAAATAATGTAAAATATAGTCAGTGCAAAGTAAATATAACAGTGATATGCAAACACTTACAGAAGGTAGAGAATGAATGCAGCGCCGACAAGGAGCCACGTCAGAGAGAAGCTGAAGCCGAGAAAGTTTACTTCCATGGTGCTGCGATGTCGAGAACAATCGTAGAACTACAAACTTGGAAGGAAAACTCGAGCAAGCACCGACAAATAAGCGCTCTATCAAGAAAAAAGGTTAATCAATATTTCTCCTGTTGACATACCAGGTAAATCTGGCATGAATTAATATTTACAACATTAATTTGTTTACTCTACAAGCCCATGGACAATAGTCTTGAGAAGTTCAGGCGACATGGACTTTAATCTTCCTCAAGTATACGTAATTTCGGCAGACAGAATATCATGAAGTAAATTAGCATGTCATCGTGGAAGACAAGCATGAGTTTACCAAAGGGTGATCGCCGTTTCGTACTTGGGTTCCTTTTTAAAAAATTCTGACAATTTTTAAATGTGATTTTTTTTATACAGATGATATATAACAATTGCCAAAAGAAGACATGGCAACAGGAATAAGGGGGTGACGATTGCCTGTTCATTTTTGGAGGGGGTTGCTGCAGCCCAAAGCCCATTCCTCATGTTAAGGCCATATATTGGCGAGTCTCAAAGATAGCTCTGGTTGCCTATTACACGCTAAGAGAATTCTGTGCTGCCATACAATCAACAATCACTCCGTGCTCTTTTATGCTGTGTCATTGTTGTTCTTATGTGTAAATTGATTTATGTTTTTCATAAGAGCTTCATGAGCCTAGAAAGTAGTCACCGTTTCAACAATTCACACATCTGTACCGAAGGTACTGTGTACTTTTGAAACCAAAAGAGGTACAAAATCAAATTTTCACAGTATGTTCCGGGGCTAGTCAGTATTCACATTTGAAAAAAAAATCAGTAAGCTGTTAGCCTTTAATCGGGACGGACTGCTGGCTAGTTCCTTTCTTCTTTCTAGCTCTCTACCTCAAACTGAAAAGCAAGCCACAACGGGCAGTTGTGGAAAAGGAATGGGTGATTGAGATAGGTGAAAAATTGCTACCAAGTCACAGAAGTTTTGAAGAATGTAGTTCTGAAAAGAACTGTTAATATTTCTCAAAAGTATAGCCTAAAAGAGAGTTCGCACTATTAGCTCCTTTTTTTTCAATGATGGTCTCGATGTATTTCAGACAATGCTCTTGAAGAACAGAAAAAAGTTCTCGGGGGGGGGGGTTCATAAAGCTGTTCATAAAGCTGTTCATGACCTTACCAACAACTTGAATATGGTAAGCCAAATGAAATTCTCAATCATCATAAATCGTATCTGCTAAAGGTGAAATATGCAGATGTAGATTAACATGACTATTGCTTACAAATTCCTATTGCAAAGTATATGTTTTGCCACAATTTGTCTTTATTAGAAATGCAATCACACTTTGTTAAAACGTCAGGAAAATTTTTTGGCATCCCATTTGGCACTTCATATTCAAGTCGTTCGTAAAGTCATTCGTAACATTACGAACAGCTTTATGAAGCACCCCCCCCCCCCCGACCTGTTAAGGCTCTGTTGATTGCGATTAAATACTGCCCCCTATTGTGGGTAGTAGTCCAAGTGAGTCTTGATGTCGGAGTAGATGATTGTGGGGTGGCGGACAGGCCATGGGGAGTTTGGAGAGTTTTCCTCCACGAGCCAGTTAATACTCTGATTTAGAAGAGCCGATTTTATACTTAAAAGGGACCGTCCCCCTGCGGGGGGGGGGGGGGTAGATTATTGCAACTTTGCAAGCAAGGAAATTTAGATTATTGTGTGTTTCAAAGCTGCATTTCTCTTCAGTAGAAAGCATTTCGCCATACTCGTATAAATATGGCATTTTGGGTGAAAGTGTGTGTGTGTGTGTGTGTGTGGGAGGGGGGGGGGGGAGGGGGTTAAATACGATTTTGCCCCCTTCCATGGCAGAGGAAAAATCTGCCCCTTTCTTTTGCCGCTACTGGTAGACTGGGATACACTGCTCCAATCTGTATGTATATTTAAATGAGTGTAGCCACTATGTGACAAAATTTGGGTGTAGCAATTAACCTCCTCTTTTAGACCACAAGAAAGCTGATCCCAGTACCGCAAAATTTAATCTGCCCCCACGCCCTTCCCCTGCTTCTATGCATGTGATCTCTCAGTTATATGACTAATTACTAGTATATGCACTCTTCCTGTCCCAAATTGCTGCTCCTTCTCCCTTCTGCTTTTCATCATTACATCTTTCTTTTCTTCTATCTACACGTCATGTCTAATATTCAGTCTCTTTTTCTCTCTCCTCCACTCTCTCTTCTTATCTATCCCTTATTTCACAGCGCAGTACTACACACTACACTTTTATAATCGTATTTGCATGTAGCAATGTTTTGATTGTATATGCACCCATACTTTCTCCTTTTTTACCTTAACAAAATGAAATTTGAAATATGTGAATATTTTCGCAATGCGGAGTATAGCCGTAATGGAAATATGAAAAAAAAAAGACATGAACTGAACTGAATAGAACTGAAGTGAATTGAGGATGTGTGAGACAGACGAGAGGACTAAAAAAAGTTCTTTACATAACAGCATAGCCTAGAAGTTTGCACTTTATTAAAACACAACGATTGCCGTCACATGCGGATAATGAAGAATAATAAGAAAAGAAAATGAAAAAAAAAAACAACAACCAAAAACACATTCTTTCCTTTTGTGCAAAATTGAAGACAACATTCGTTAAAGTCAATCGTTAAACACTTATTTAGATATCAGATAATTAAAAAAAATGATATGTCGTAGTTTCTCGTCCTCTCCACCTTCCGTTTTTTCGACCCGCCTCAAATTGTTTGCTATTTTTTTATATTTGTTCTAAAATGAAGTAAATATATATCTGAATACATCTTGAAAATGAGACGACAAGACCCGCTATTATTATCATGCATTTTACTTTGATTTTAGCCTCTTAAGTGCTTATAATTATACAATTTAAAATAAACTGAAAAAAGGAGACAATTTATGTTTAAATTGATCTAATAACATTTGTATGTACGAGAAAAATACAAAATAAAATGGAACTTCCTCTCCTCCACGTGGAAATATACGAACGAGAAAGTAGGAATCAATTTAAACTGGCCTAATACATTCAACCTATGATGCCGCGATGAATGACATTTTCCTCATATGTTCCATTAAAAAAAGGCCATCTGTAGAGCATGATATTGACAGTTTCCAACTTGAAATTAAGAAATCTAGCTTTCATTTAAATGTTGAAGAGATATGGGCTATTAACAGTAATACATTTATTATAATGTACAGTATAAGTTGTATCCATGGCCCTGTTGCATAAGACTTACCATTAATTGTAACTTTGACATCAGTGGTAACTTCCATGGAAACCTTGAATTTGTTTGGCTGTTGAGCAATGTAAGCATGTTAGTTACCATTTGAAGGCAGAGTTACCATTAACGGTAAGTTTTATGCAACGGGGCCCAGAACTCTTCATGGATACAAATGAATTCAAAGATCAGTGAAGAATATTTAGGTGATACTAGTCCAATTGTATAAGACATTAAGTCTAACTGTAAACAATGTCGACATCGATAGTGTTCCTTCATAAGATTCATCAAGTAATAGTTTCACTTTGACTCACAACTCCTTTCATACATAACAAGGAAATATGTGTGTGTAATTGCGTTTTTACAGATGTGTATTGTTCATACACTATGATTCACGTCTGGGGCCGACCTTTAACGTCACCATTCAAAATACGTGACTCAAGTTCGAACCTTGTCCGTTCAGGGTCAGTTTGTAAAGTGAAGACAAGGAGCTGACTGTCTTGCTCATAAGACATGTTTAATTATATATATGTATATTGATACGTTTATAAAGCTACATAAGATGGCACTAAAATGATAGTATTTACATAGTTATTCTTATTCATTTTGATAAATGATATGTTTAATTATATATATGTATATTGATACGTTTATAAAGCTACATAAGATGGCACTAAAATGATAGTATTTACATAGTTATTCTTATTCATTTTGATAAATGATATGTTTAATTATATATATGTATATTGATACGTTTATAAAGTTACATAAGATGGCACTAAAATGATAATATTTACATAGTTATTCTTATTCATTTAGATGACCCTTATGAAATCACTTTTACCTTATCTAAAGGTACAAGGCGCAAATCGGGTAGCAAACATTGCATGTCAAATTAACGAGCAGCATTATTGTTTGCGTAACGCACAAGTATATGAAATTATCATATAAATATTCCTCTATCTTCCAAATTAGCCCCATAAATCTGTTAAATTATGGGGTTTTATCCATTGATATCCTCACAATAAAAAAATATATCACACAAAAATTATTTCTTACTAATCAGAGGGATTTATTTTCTCTTATCATAGTTCTTGCAACAGTGTTCCATTCATTTTGTGATCATCAATTAACACGGAGTTCAAAGTTTTGGTGATACTGGATCAGCTACAGGTGTTCGTCTTTTCGTGCAGCGTCGTTTAAGTCCTGAAACTGAGGTTTTATGCATCTAATGGGGGTGAATCTAATTCCTTGTCATCCATGTACGTCGAGTAGATGAAGACAGCTCTGGTACCAGGTATCAAGCTCAGTGAGGAACCAAAACCATTTAGTTGCGTTTGATTGCTCGAAGGGTGATGCCGTTGGGAGGGGATAGCAAACCAGTATCTCCCAGCTTTGGTGGTATCTGCAGTGATTAGGTTAAAAAAAATGAACATTTAGATAGAGTGATTAAAATGGGCGTTCTTTAAAAACAATCGGCGTAACACCACACTCCTGGGGTATTTATAATGCTGCAAAATTATAATGACCTTTTTTTTCTTCATGCAATGGCATTCTATGAGAGGCCCATGCATTCACAATTATGTGTATGGTGTGGTCCGCTGATATCATAAGGCCGACAAAATTCAGTGGTGGAACAAACACTAGCCCATGGCCTCTTGATTTAGAACTATAATATGTCACTTCATTATTTTAACCTTTATTTTCCAACACCATGCACTTTTTTTCCCGTGATGTGCAAATTTACCTCTGTTTGAGGGCAGGTCTCAAAACGGAATTTCTGCAGAACTCGTATCATGACAATCTTGGCTTCCATGAGGGCAAACCTCATCCCAATGCAGTTCCGAGGTCCAGCTCCAAATGGCATCCAAGCAAATGGGTGGTGCTTCTCATGATTTTCTTTGCTAAATCTGTTAAGAGAGAGAGAGAGAGAAAAGAAAATGTATAACAGGCAAATTAAACAAAAGGGTACTTTTTAACAACAACATAAAATAAAAAATGAATATAGAGCTTATCAACTGAATATATTTTTCTGGCAAGATGTAACAAATATAACACTCTGCCCAGAGGTACTAAGCGGGTACCTAGTAGGATTTATTCCTTGAAGGCACTAAACGTTATGGCTGTAGTAGCTAAACCAGGGGTAATAATATCCAAAGTCATTTGTAAGCGCATTATGCGCTATACAAGAACGGCACATTATCAAAATTGTCACGTGATTAAGCATGCAGTTTTGGACCGTCAATATGTAACTCTATGATCCCATGGCAGTCATAGAAAAAGTCAGTTTACACTAGAACATGGCTCAGTGGGTAATGTATAGGAAAGGGCTAATTAAGATTCAATACCAAATCAATGCGCCATTACACATGATCAGATTAGATATTCACTCGGAAAAGATTTTCATCAATTAATCCCCGGATCTTCCAAGGAAAATCCACTTCTCCACATCAAAACAATCAACAACATACCTGTCAGGATCGAATTTTTCCGGGTCAGGCCACATATCGGGGTCATGATGGATAGCGTAGATAGGGATGAAGACTCGCATGCCTTTTGGAACCGTGAATCCGTTGATCTTGAATGGTTCACTACATATGCGATCCGATCTGAGAAAGAAAACAAATAGTAAACTGTTGATGTGGTATTTTCCTCAATGAAAACTGCTCCCTAACTTATATTGCTTCTGAATCTACATGCAGGTGGTAGTTTACCTAATGTGATCAAGTAACTGACCTTAATTCTTTTGCACAATTTGAGTTGAACCTTTTTTTTCCCCCTACTGAGCAGTTCTTTTTGGAAAGTAATAACACACAAACAAAAATTTTCATTGATATACTCTCAGCACAAAAGCATGCCATGGAAATGTGCAAATCATATTAAATAGCAACAAGAACTTACGCTGGGCCTGGTGGATAGATGCGCAGTGTTTCGTTGAAGACCTGATCGAGATAGGGCATCTTTGAGATGACATGGTATCCAACATCCTCAGCCTTGGGTGCTATTTCGTCGATTTCCTCCAGTAGCTTGTTCTGGACATCCTGGTTTCTCGCCAGGAGGTAAGCTAAAAATCCGCTGAGGGTGTTCGTTGTCTCATAACCAGCAATGAAAAAGATTAAGGCCTAGTGTGAAAGACCAAAAAAATAGGCTACTTTCAATGACATCTATGAACAAGAGGAAGTATTTTCTTTCACGGATCAGCATTTTTGTCCATACAGATAATTATTTAGGATCGATATCATAAAGATCTTTTTTTTCTGAGTGCTTTTTTTTTCTTGTCTTTACTTCGGTCATCGGATCTAAGCATGCACACACTTAAAGATTCCCATTAAGGTATAAATCAAACTGATTTTTTTTCCTCTTCAAATCATGAACTGGATAACATCTACACAATCCTGAAACTTCAATATGTATTACAAAACATATAACATGTATAAATTGGTAAGAAAGTGGAGATAATATTAATGGTCCTTTTTAATACCTGACTTATCACTTCTTTTTCGGATAGTTGAATTTTCTTAGAACCCCTTTTCTCCGGTCCAACCTCATCACTTTCTTCCTCATCTTGGTTGCCATGGATGCCATTCCCTATTTTCTTGTTGTCGTTGTTGTTTGTATCATGGGCATCCATGAGAAGCTGAAGATAGTCGATCCTCTATTTGAAATAAGATAAAATCTAAAACAATGTTTAAGAATGAAAAATACAATGATAATCTGTAAATATTGGAAAGGAAAATGTTATTAACCGCTAAAAAGTAAGCAATGAAATGATATGATTAAAAAACCCCACGTCTTTCCGGAAATGTAGAAGCTAAAAATAAATTTCTTTGATTAAATGATCTAATCTACTGAAATGGGTTAGTCTTAACCAACTGGTTAATCTTAATGAATTTCAATACACATGTGTGTAAAAAGTTACAAGGCCTTTTTACGTTTAATTCTTTTTTTCTTATTAAACAAACGGCATGAAGAAACATACCTTTCCACCAGCTTGATTCGATGACGAACGGCGAGCCGCCATCGTTTTCTTCACAACATCCGCGAAGAAATGTGTTGAATTCTTATCGATGATGTTGAAGTTAAAGTATTCGAAGATAAATTTGGTCCAGGGGAAAAGCGCTGGAGTGAAATATTGGGTATGCTAGGGTCATTTCAGTTCAGCGTATTGTTTCATTCAATGTTTCACATCCTACATTTTACAGTATTGTTTATGAAACGAATGAAGGACTATTGCAAATGTAAACTGTGACGACACAATCTGAGACAGAAATTGAGAACACCATTATCAATTTGCTTTATGCAGTAGAAGTGAAGCTTGAATAAGCCAAAGTGAAAACTGAAAACACCTAAAGTTATTGAACCCGATGTAGGAATGATCGTAATTATGATTATTTTTATTTTGACACTGGTTACAGGTTACACTGTAAAAAATCTCTGTAATTTACAGCAAATCTGATGTCAGCAGAGTCGCCATAAATTTGATGTAAAAATACAGGTTGGTTGTTATTTCCTTTTACAAGCATTGCTTGTATAGTTGCAAATTGTATGATGATTAGAATTACACCAGCATAATGTAAAAATACAGTGAAGATTTATAAATACATACTCTGTCCGCAAAATTACAGGGATTGCCGTTTTTTCACATTAGGCATACAGTTTAAAAAAAACATAATTGTCATATCGCCGGAAATGAAATCGCAACTCTCAAAGAGCTAATTATCAGAATCTAATCCTAACCTATTCTTTTCCTACCCTAACTTTATTCCTATAATCCTACATACTATACCTAGCTACTGATTCGTGGTATTTACTTTGTTATATAGGGACTATATTGCATTTCTTGCTAAAAAAAACGGTTACAGATTGCAACTTTCTAATTTAGATTTCCAAATGCCTGCTCATAATTGCATGTTCGAATTATATATTACATTATTAATGCAAATACATTTGGAACTGCGGTTTAAAATGTTAACTTTGCATAAATGCCAAAATATCAAATGATATTTATTTATTTATTTTCGCACATTTTGATTGATTATGGTCCATCATGAATATCCACGAGGGCCGATATGAATATTAATGAGCAATTATTATCTTCCTTTTAACAGTAAAACAAAAATGATACAGCCATCCAATACCCATCATTCATCAGTGTGAAAAAAAGGAGACAAGGGTCACATGTTTAGCCTACATCGGAAAATCGCTTAGCCCCCCCCCCCCCAAGAAAAAAAACGGGAAGAAACGTGGGGAATAATTTAACATTAAGTTTACAGGATCTTTTTGCTGTAAAATTACAGGTTTCGTTGATTAAACAACACACTGTGGGCAATTTTACCAGAGGCGTAGCTATGGGAGCCCGGGGGCACGTGTTTTGTGTGCCTCAAGGTGCCCCCCCCCCAAAAAAAAAATAAAGCTCAAGTATCTCACCTTCAGCAGGCAAAAAAAAAAAAAAAAGTAATACCGAAATGGGGTAGAAAGACAAAAAGTGAAGATTTCGAAATTTTCATGCTCGCTTCACTCGCTGAAAACGGTTGAGTGTCAGCTAGTCAGGGTTAGATAAGGTGTGCAAGTTGTGTGTGTGTGCGCGCGCGCCGTGTGGGTGTGTGGGTGTCATGGTGTGTGTGTATACGTATGCGACGTTGAGATTAGGCGGGGGTGTGGGTTTGTGTGTAAGTGCCAACAAAAATGTTTCTGGTGCCTCCCTACTAAAATAATCCTAGCTACGCCAGTGAATTTTACACTTTTTATTGTTTAAAAACAGTAATTTAACAGCAGTAATTTCACATCTTGTTTTCCCACGGAAAACTTATAGGAAAACAACAAGATGAACAATTACCATTTTTAAACAACTTGAAGTGTAAAATTACATACAGTGTGTAGTTTAATGACAATTTTATGTATGTTTACTCATGAACCGCTTTAGAAATACATATTAAATCTGTATATCATATTCACAACAAATCTGTTGTATTTTTACAACAGCCATATTAGATTTACAGACGATCCGCTGTAGTTTTACTTTACATGTCCGATCTGTATTTTTTTTTCACTGTAAAAATACAGGTTTTTTTTTTACAGTGTAGCTGCGTCGTAAAGAGATGAAACCGTTACTCTTTGTATGAATTAACTCCCTGCAGGCCATGCCAAGTGTAAGAGAATTCATCTCAATTAGTTTTAAATGACTGCCCTTTCTAAAGACAGGATCGATATTAAGGGGATTTCATCACCAAAAGTACTACATAATTTTACTTACTGATGAACACTAGTACGGGATGGGTGAATATATCGGTTCCAAAGGCTTTCTTGGCGTTTAGGACGAAAGGATCGTTCTTGTTTCCTTGGGAGTCTACCTTGAGCCCAAAAGCACAGCTTGCGATGGTGTCCATCACAAATGCGCCAAACAACCTAAAATGTAAAATTCATATTTAAATTATGAATTTTAAAGTATGAAATATTCTCACTATTAGGCCCAATATTCAATTCAAAATGGATACTGTGATGATTTTTAACACTGGCAGGAAATATTACTGTGAGAAGTGATATAAAACGCATCTTCCAAATAACCTATAGGCAAATGACAAAAGAAGTGAAGCATATAAGCCACCTTTAGCCGTACATTAATTTCAAATGGACAGGATAGTGAGTTTTGAACACTGTCGAGAAATGTTCTGATTAAGGACATTAAACATAAAACAAGTGCTACATGTATATTATGAGGAGCCTCTCGAATGGTCAGACTTGTTAAACGGGGGTGAGGGGGGGGGGGGGGACGAGTGGGTTCAGGGCTTTCCTTGATATTTTCCCTCCCTATATGGCACCCGAGGTAGGGGTAGGGTTAAGGTTCTGTGGATGACTTCTTTTGTGGATGAACGGGGGGGGGGGGGGCATAGCCCCCTCGTGCCCCTGGCTACACCTATGGCTAAAGCATTAGGAATGGAAATTTTGATGAACTGATGTCACATTCTGCATGCCACGTCAGTACTTACTCTCTGCACTCAATGCACCCATTCTGCTCTTGATGTTTCTCAATGTGATTCAGCAGCCTACCAGCGCATTCATTTATGAGTGGAGACATCTATGGAGTTAAATCAGAAATATAATGTAATACATTTCTTGTGAGTATACCTTTTCTCACTCTAGGATACCTCGTGGAGTAAATGAAATAGCAGTGAAATTAGTAAAATTTGCGACAAGTTTGAGCAACAAGTGAGAGAAAGAGAGTGAGAGAGAGAGCACGAAGAAGCATGGGTAGAGGATAATGCAGAAAATTTGGGGAAAATGGCATAAACAAAAATGAGGAAAAAGTAAAGTTATTTATGGTATTTATTGAAAACTCAGGACAAAACTGAGGAAAGTAAGAAAAATTACGGGAAAATTCAGTAAATTAATGAACATTACGTGTTTCATCTTGACAGCACTGAAGGTAGGTGTTAGGATATTCCTCATGCTCTTCCAGTGATCATCTTCCAAAAAGAATAAGGCTTCGCTCATGTCTTTACTGCCCAATGGAATTACCTGGATAGGTCAAAGACAGAATTTTTTTGTACAATGATTTGCCAACTGCATTCAGCCTCTTGAAATTACCTTTATTCTCTTTAAGTTCTCCTTTAGTGTTTTGTCACGATCTAAAGACAATCAGTATACTACAATGAAACATTATTATGACCTAAACACTTTTAGGTGACGTCGTCATGGGAGCATTGGGTAGTTTTGTATCCTGTAGCAACCTCGCCCCTTCCTAGTTTATATGTTTCCATTAATTACACTTTTAAAGATGATAATTTCTTCATCACAGGGCATCCTCTGCAGGGTCTTGAAATTAATTATCCTAAACGTGACAATAACGATGAGTCAGTATAAAATGAATGAGTGAATGAATGCATAAATTGAAAAATAAAGAATGAATGAATAAATCAATCAAAAAGAAATAAACAGATAAACAGATGAATAAATCAAATAAATGCTCACTAATGTACCTGAAGCTTAGACTTCAGCCGTGAAAGTTTCACCCCTTCAAAAAGTCAAATGTGGACGGCATGCCTCCTCATACCTCCCCCCCCCCCCCCCCAGTCAGAGATTCTCATTGCGTTAGGACGACTACGCATACATATGGTGGCCCTGAAATACGCCCAACAACGGGTCATGTGCGACGTGAATTTCGCGGCCAAATTCCAGCGAAATTCGCGACCCATGACGCGAACTTTGCGACCCAGTCGCCGCAGTCGCAAATTTCGCGTCCCGGGTCATGAATTTCGCATCCCGGGTTATGAATTTCGCATCCCGGGTCATGAATTTCGCGTCACGGGTCGCAAAGTTGGCCGCGAAATTCACGTCGCACATGACCTGTTGTCGAGTACTTCAGGCCCACCATATAAACAAGACTTTCGCACCCTCAATGAATTATCATTTGATGAATATTTTTACAAATTTTGAATGATGCTCGGCGAAACCATTTCGCAACAGTTACTGGAAATTTGACAATTTTAACTTTTATAAATTTGCAATTACAAAATGCATTTGAACATTCACTGTATAACTGAATGTATTCCATCTGTTTATTGCATCTGTGATACATAATGAAGCTTTATGCAAAGATGTACAACTTATGTCCCGACACTGCTCTCTTACAAGAACAGAAACCAAACCTCAATTCTACTTCAGGTTAAATTCATTTGAATAATGTATTTCTCGAACACACTTACTATTGGTTAATTAAGTATAATATCACTACATTTAGAACTTCTTTTTGAAACAACAGTACATATACGTTGTTATGTGATGCAGCGGTGCTCAGACAAAATTAAGGGTTCCATTATTCTTATGTGCTTCATAGAAGTTTATTAAACTTTTGAATGCTTCATAATCTAAACAATTTTCCCTTTTCTATTTTTTGATGTCCCGGAAACTTGTCTTTATAACACTTCGCCTAAACGGTTTAACTTACAAAATGATACACTGATCAGACAAGATCGAGAAGAAAAGAGAGGAGGAGGTATAGCATTTTATGTCGATGGACAACTGAAATTTAAACTCCGAAATGAAATATCATTCAAACCAAGTGAATCATATTTTTTTTAGAAATCATGAATTCAAACAACAAAAATATAATAGTCCTTTAAATT
The DNA here is from genome assembly GCA_029962745.1 of Echinometra lucunter. Lineage (NCBI taxonomy): Eukaryota > Metazoa > Echinodermata > Echinoidea > Camarodonta > Echinometridae > Echinometra > Echinometra lucunter. Next base: position 53,735,631 of record CM057151.1, read on the forward strand.
TATTTTGTGAAGATCTAGATAACTGCCTTCATATTCTTATATGAAGGCATTCATATCTTAAGTATACATACCCTTCGATTGTAGAAGCTGGTGAAATTTTTGACCATAACGTCTTTCAAGACATCCGGATCAGTGACAACCAACCCAGGTCTATGGCAGTCATACACACTTTGGAATAGGAATAGTGAACACATATCACATGAACATGATGTATGTATAAGTATATATACAGGGTGTATCAATAAAAACGTTACACTTTTGAAAATAATACAAAAATTATATTTCAAAATATTTCGAAGAGTTTTTCATGCTGATAGATGCCCAGTAGTCTTATCTGTCAAGTGCCATTAACAAAACAAATTTCAGTTCATGCTTGACCGAACACTGACTGTCTTTGTTCAGAGTGTGAAAATTGACTTGCGCCAAATGGAAAAGAAGAGGGACAATTAAACCAGCAGTCTAAATAAGTACTCCCATTCAAAGAAATTGCTCTTTGCCACAGAAGTTGCCGGACTGCCTGACAGGTTGACTGACTGATTGATTGTTTGGACATTTTATTTGTCAGTGATTTCATCAATCAGTAATTAATTGGCTGTTGATTAAATGATTACCTTATTGATTGACTGGTTGATTGACTGACTGACTGGTTGGCTGAATGGTTGAATGACTGACTGCATGATGCATTGACTGATTGATCTATCAGTTGATGTATTAATGGGATAATTGTTGATTGATTTTTTGACTGATTGATTGATTGATTTAATAATCTGAAGTGTTATTAATTTGGTACTTTTATTCTTAACTGAAAGACTGCCATGTGTCTGTGAGTTGTTGTGAATTGTGTTCTTTAAAGATCTTGATGTAATTTTGCACATTAGTTCTCTCCCATGCATAAAGCAGTGAAATCACTAAAATCATGATGGAAAATTGATTCAAGCTTCTTAGACTATCAAAACTTTATCATAATTTTAGGAAAAAGAGTAATTTGTTTGAAAAGGAGTACTTATTCGGACTGCTTGTTTAATGGTCCCTCTTTTAATAAGCGCAACTGATAGATCAATCAATCAATGCATCAGTCAGTCATCAAACCAGCAGTCAGTCATTCAGTCAATCAACAAGTCAATAAGGTTTTTAATCAACAGCCAATCGATTGATTGATCAAATTATTGATAAATAAAATGCTCAAAAAATCGATCATTCAACCATTCAGTCATTCATTCAACCATTCAGTCACTCAATCCACCAGTCTATCAATGAGGTGATCATTTAATCAACAGCCAATCAATCACTGATTGATCAAATTATTGAGAAATAAAATGCCCAAAATATCGATCAGACAGTCGGGCAACTCTGTGGCAAAGAGCAATTTCTTTGAATTGGATTACTTATTTAGACTGCTAGTTTCATTGTCCCTCTTCTTTTCAGTTTGGCGCAAGTCAATTTTCACACTCTGAACAAAGACAGTCAGTCAGTGTTTGGTCAAGCATGAACTGAATTTTGTTTTGTTAATGGCACTTGATAGATAAGACTACTGGGCATCTATCAACATGAAAACTCTTCGAAATATTTTTGAATATAATTTTTATAATTTTTTCAAAAGTGTAACATTTTTATTGATACACACTGTATATATGAGCTAAATTGAAAAACTGTTACTTGCTTTTCAGTGAAAACATTTTTTTCACCATTATTTTGATTAGTATAAGGGGAATAAGGGGAATATTAATTAAATGAATATTTCGTAAAATAACATGATAAAAATGTCTTTTTCAAAAAGACATTAAGATGGTAATGGAAAAATACTCGATTACATGATGAAAAGGAAAATTAAAAGATTTCATAAGATCTAATGATGGTAACAGTAAAAGAAATAGCGAGCAGTGTTCAGACGAATGCGCTTCAACTCGAAAAAGAAATATGCAAACGTACCCATAGATCCTTCCAAATTTCTTGCTGTACTCGAGGAAAGCATTCTGAATTCCCTGGGCATCAAAAGAAGAGAAAAGAGTACGAGAGAAGAGGTAAGATACAAGAACGAATAGGAAAATATCGGGAGAATTTGGCAGATTATTATTATTATTATTATTATTATTATTATTATTATCATTATTATTATTATTATTATTACTATTATTATTATAATCATTATTATTATTATCATTATTATTATTATTATTATAATTATTATTATCATTATTATTATTATCATTATTATTATTATTATTATTACTATTATTATTATCATCATTATTATTATCATTATTATTATTATTATTATTATTATTATTATTATTATTATCATTATTACTATTTTATGGGGGAGACGAGAGATGTGAGCGGAGGAAAAAGGAACGAAAGAGGGTAGAGAGAATGTTGTGCAAATAAGTTTTAAGGAGACGTTTCCAGAAGTTTAGACCTACTGTGCGTTGTGTTTGAATTCTGCCTCTCCTTCACGATTAGCCAAGCGTAAGTCCCGCCCATTACACAGTTTAAGAGAGTACAGGGGCGGGGAGGCGGGGGGGGGGGAGGGGGGAAGAGGAGGGCAGTTGCCCCCCCCCCCCCCGAAATTTTTGAAACTTTTTTTTACTGAAAATTTTCACAAAATTCACCGAAAGTGTGCACCAATTTCACTTTTAAAAATTCAAAAGCGCCCTCATAACCAGGTCGGTCGCTGCGCTTCTTCGAACATTTTTAGGCGTCTTGCTCCCCCAGGAAAAAATTTCTGCGTACGGCCCTGGAACGAAGACAGTTTTGACCAACCAGTAAACAAAAACCATCCATCGTCAATGAATTACTCTAACCTGACAATCTGGTCGAGTAGAGTGATTTAGGCACAAAGCTCATGTTAAGGTTGCATTTTTCTAGGGCTGACATATTCTTGCGATCTATCTTTCATCCGGAAAAAGATAGATTTAAAAAAAAAAACATCAAATTTTAGAAATACATAAGATCCAAAGGAGAAGGCCATTCTTCATGGCACTGGGTCTAGGCCATCAGGCCATAGGATCACCGTCGCTGTTTCATGATAGTTTAAAGAGTAGAAACCCCCAATGCATCTCTATAAGTTTAATTTACCATGGCCGCAAGTTGCTGCATGAAATCTGATCCCGATTATACAGTACGTGTATACTTACTTTAGTCCACTGAAGAGTGTTGCCGAAGACTGGAAATGACCGAGGAGACTTGATACCATTCCTTGCCCAGTATGAACGAACCCAAAGATCATTGCTGTCATCATCAAATAAAACACGATGAATTGAGAATTAATGAAGTTGCTAAAAAGTAGATCTGATCTCATACCCACACTATAACTCCTGTAAAATTTAATACAAAAATACGTACAAAGCTTGAGTGAATAATTTCATGGTATGCCCCATACCGTGGAAAATGGTGGTTAATAGTATGGACCTGCTGGGACCCTGGGACTGAAATTCGGTTGGAAATTTCAAAGCAACTGACCCACTTAACCTATAAAAAGAATCGATGCTCTATATGTTCCTATACAATGCATTCTACCCCCTCAGATATTAGGTCCACGCTGCATGCGGCTCTGAAAACTACCATACGAAATCGACTGCAAATGATAATGACGGTCCACAAGTCACCAATTCATGTTTCATACACAGTGACACTATGGTGGCCCTGAAGTACGCTCGACAACAGGTCATGTGCGATGTGAATTTCGCATCCCAAGTCCTGAACTTCGCATCCGAGGTCATGAAATTCATGACCCGTGGCGCAAACTTTGCATCCCAAGTCGTGAAATTCACGACCCGCGGTGCGAAATTCAAGACTGGGATTCAAAGTTCGCGTCATGGTCCTGAATTTCGCACCGCAGGTCGTGAATTTCACGACTTGGGATGCAAAGTTTGCGCCACGGGTCATGAATTTCGCATCGCGGGTCGTGAATTTCACGGCTTGGAATGCAAAGTTCAGGACCTGGGATGCGAAATTCACGTCGCACATGACCTGTTGTCGAGCGTACTTCAGGGCCACCATATGACACTGTGAAGGAACGAGAAGTAAGACCTTTATGAATTTTAGTATCGAAAGCTATGTTCACACAGGCCGTCGTAATTCTTAAACTTTCCGTCATAGTGAAACCTCGACATTTTAAATATCGGGATTAAACCGTGATGAGGGTTCATACGGGACCGAAACAACGACCGCTCAATCTTCAAGCCAATACGGGTAAATCTGACTAATCTGAATGCGAATTGGAATAGTTTGCAAGCTCAAATTCTCATCAATCGAAATGTTTGCCAAGTGTCTGAATCGTAAAACTACCATATTCACTGTGCTGTAGCTGCTCTTGACACCACCGGAGACTGGAAAGTAAGGCTGTACTCAAGGTTTTTACTTGGAATTGTCTATATTTAAGTAGGCCTTTCAAAATAGAGTGTGTCTACAGACTAGAAAACGCATGACCCCTAGTAAGGAAAACACATCGCTTGTAGTTAGGGAGTTCACAATAAGCTCGCTTAACGTTTTGAAACGACTAAAGTTTAGTCGAGTATGTCCACACGACCTGAAACTACAAGATACTCTTAAGGTTTCGAAAGTAAGTTTAGAGGCGGTCGTATGAACATACCCGAATCTTCGTACTTGTGGACCAAGCTGAGATTATATAAAGGGCGATAATGTAAAAATTTCCCCTCCAAAGGTGGAGCCCACTGTGATGCTCCAAAGTAAAAGACACAACACTGATATGCAGATACTTACAGAAGGAAGAGAATGACTCCAGCGCCGAACAGGAGCCATGTCATAGAGAAGGTGAAGCCGAGAAAGTTTACCTCCATGATGCTGCGACCTCGAGAACAGTCGTAGAACTACTAACTTGAAAAGAAAACTCGCACTTTTATATCAATCAAGCACCAAGAAATAAATGCTCTATCAAGAAAAATTTCAGTCAATATTTTCCTGTTGACATACCAGGTAAATATTGCATGAATCAATATTTAAAACAGTTTGTTTACTCCCGCCCACAGGTTAGAAGTTTAGACGACATGGACTTTTGTCCTCCTCAAGACGTATGATGTCGACGAACAGATATCATGAAGAGTTTTGTCGGTGATTTTCACTGACTAATTTTCTTTCAGCCAATCAGATGCGAGGATTTTTAGTAGCTTATAACTCTTCATGAAAAGCTCCCCAGATATCGTGAAATAAACCAACATGTGATAATGGCAATAGGCATGCAGGCATGATTTTGCAAGGTGGGGAGGGGAGGGGACTGGACAAAATTTTGTACCCGGGAATTTTTTTTCGTTTGTTTCAGTTGTATAGCTTTTGTGTGATTTTGTATTACAAATTGGATGTAATAAAACCCAACAAACAGAGAAACACGGCTACAACAATACGAGGTGCACGGTTATCAGAAATAGTAGTTTAATATTAATGTGTGTGTGTTTGTGCGGGGGGGGGGGGGGGCGCTGTGATATTCAGCCCACACCTTTTACACCTATAGGATTGTTTTTTTTTTATGATTGTTGAGCCCTAGAGATGTCTGCTTGTCCTAACACGCCATGAGAGGCCTGTGCCATACAATCGCTTTATGCTGCGTCAATATTGTTCCTTTGTAAATTGATTTATGCTCTCGCCCTTAACATTCGAAGAGCCCATAGCTTTATGAGCTTAGAATTGCCCAGTCACCATTTCAACATTATTCATAAATCTGTTTCAAAATACTAATCATATTATATACATTTCGAATAAAAATTACAGAAGGTCAAATGTTCCGCTATACATTTCGATGGTAAGTGAGTATTCACGATTGAAAGTTTTCGGTCATCGTCATTCCAGCTGTCAGAAGACTTTTAATGTAGTTTGGGGATAAAAGAAGTCAACATAACATGAAAGAAAAGAACAGAGATAATGATGAAGTGAGCCTAAATAACACCCTCCTACATAACACCATTCTCCTGAGGGCGGTACAACATGCTTACCGAAACGTCAAGAGTAAGCGGGTCCTTATTCAGGACCACACTCATGCTCATTTAAAAAAAAAAAAGAAGAAGAACATGGTGTATCGTGAAGCTTTTTACTTCCATACCTTTTACAGTGTACCACCATCGAAACCTTCAAGGACAGTTACCATTCATTATTATTATTGCCATGATTGCAGTTGCTTACATTCAAGAAATGAAAAGAAATGGCAAAAGGACAGGGAAAAGAATGAGTGATCGAGATTTGAAAATTTTGCGATCAAGTCACAGAAACTTTGAAGAATGTAGCTCAGAAGAGAACTGTGGATGCTCTTCAGAAGTATACTCTAAAGGAGAGTTTAAACTTTGGTTAATTGAATGAATGAGTTTATCGGTCTGAAAGCATTTCATAGATGATTCTGTTAGGGTCACAGACCAGTAATTATTTCCTAATATAGGCATGATAGGGCTATGTGTTAAAAATGAAACCTAAAAAATGCAAGAAAAATCAGTGCTAGGAATGAGGCATTGCATGCTTTTGTTACTAGTAGCTGATGCATTTTTATAGATCTCCCGAAAATATGAAAGCACATTTTTCTACTCGATTTCTTTCAAATGGGTCTGAAATGAGACTGGATCATGTAACGATCATGGGATTTGATTTCATTATATGTCGTTCGCAGTGTAAGGTTTTTGAGCCAGTAAATAAAGGCTCCATAAAATTCATCCGACCAAGTAGTTCCCCTCCATAGAACTCATCTGAAGCGCCAATAAATACTCTTTAAGTATAAAATGCTATATTCCAACATGTAACATTGATTATAATATGATATTTTTTTACCGTTACGTCATCTTTGTGATATGATCAAAATGGGATTCCCTAAACCGTCCTTTAAGTTTGTCTAATTACTGCAGGATCCATAGGTGACTCTGATGACTGCGATTACATAGCGCCCCTTCATCATCATGATTATGATATTTATTGCAATAATTGTTATCATGTTTAATGATCCTCACTTCATTCACGATGGACTTTTTGTCTTCACTTTCATTATCAACATCAGGATTACCACATAAATAATTATCATTTTCTGATCATTCCCTCATTTTCATTCTCATCATTACTAAAAATATCACTGCTATCATAAACTCATCAACAAAGACGTCTTACAATGCGATACGATGACTAAGAAGTAGTTTATGTATTTGAAAATATAATTGTGAACAGCCAAAATAAAACCTGGCTTCAAATTCACTTCCGCAAATCGACACTATTTCCAGTTTCGTTAACATCCATCTCTTTATATGGGTCAGCATGAACATGATGAAAATTATTTTCTACACAGCACCACTAATAGGAAAATTGTAATTAATCCTTAATCATTTGATAAATTCGTTCTTTCTGACAATATGCTTCTGACCGTCAGTTACTAACTGCTTCATTATATAATGTTTATGTTACATAACAATTAAACAATTTTCCATGGTTTTAAAACTGAAATATTACAAACAAGGTAAATAGAAATAACTTTCGCAAATAATTAAGTAACCATGGTAACGACTGCATGAGAAAAACTCCCTTGGACATACTATGGCTGATCCCGTCAACCCTAACTACCGTATATTTTTACCGGTTACAGTTCGTATTCCGAAGGTTCGTTTATTCCGGAGAATCGTTATTCCGAAGGGTCGTTAGTATGAAGGTTCGCTATTATGAAGGTTCGTTAGTCCGAAAATGAAATAAGGGGCCCGTTTCACGAAACCGTCATAAGTCAACTTCTCAGCTAAGATCGCCGCTAGCTAGCTAGTTGTCTGCTACGTGTTTCACGAAGCCGTGTTTGCTAAGATCAACGTCAACATCCCGACTAAGAACTTATGACGCCTCTGACCCTGTCATATCTTTTTTCGTTGATATGCAGCGCCATCACATGCCACTAATTTGGTAGATTATGGCTGGCCAAAATGGAAGCTACATAGATGTAAAAAAATAACTCAAATCTATCTTTTCTAAGGGTTCCTGCAATCAGTAATTCATCCTTGCTCATGTATTAATATTATATTTCATGTTTCATATGAAACGATCTGCAAAAAAGGTTTCCTAGGGGGTTTCTCCCGTGATTGTAACTCTCACAAAAGAACACAATTCTGCCACGTCAGGCAAGGCATAGTCAAAGGGATAGTCTGTAGATTTCAGACCCATATTTATTCAAAGATAATTTATATCGTAGATTTTTAAACAAAATACTTTTTAAGACACATATTTTAGCTTGTAATTTGCCAAAATTATGCATATCAACAATTTGGTCAAGACGTGACCCTGGATAAATATTTAATTTGCCTCCTTTTTCCGATCATGAACGTAAGGGTTTATTTTGCAAATCTAGTGTCCCGGGGGTACCCATCTTACGTTCAAAACGACAATGAACTTAATTACTAAAAACAGAGTCTTATAAGTTTTTCTTTGGTGTAATCTGCCTTCTTTGAAAATATCTTGTATCTATAACCCCCTGCTACTATTTCTAAGCTTTGCCCTCACCAGATCACTCAAATAATTGCAGTTCTGATAATTTCTTTTTTACGAAATATATGTGTGATTGTGATCAAGGCTATGTGTTGTCACATTTCCTCATCGATTCACGAGATATTTAGCTAGCATGCTCTTCGTGAAACGGTTTAGCAAGATTAGAGTCATCTCCGTAGTTGGCGGACAAGATATGACTAACTTGGCGAAGGTTCGTTAGTTCGTTAGTTATTTTCGGACTAACGAAACTTATTTCATTTTCGGACTCACGAAATTTCGGAATAACGCCACAAAATAAATGTTCGGATTAACGAACCCTCTTTCATTTTCGGACCAACGAACATCTAGGTATACGCAATTTGCGTGTTTCGGAATAACTAACCATCGGAAACACGAACCTTCGGAATAACGGATATCACCCATTTTTACCAGGTACCGAGTACACATGGGCCAGGAAAAGACTGAAAAGGAGCTAAATATTTACATAAGATATGAACTTGGACTAGGAAAAGAATTATCAAATAATTGGCTGAAGTCCACACGTACGTACTATCAGACAATTTTTTTTTTTTCTTTAATTTATTTCCTTTTTCACAACACTGTAGACCTTTTCATGAGACATCAAAATACAATTTTGTCACTATCCCATTGGCCTTCTTGCCTACATCTAGAGTTCTAGAAAATATAGAAACATATGCTTTAGCTCCGTCGCACTGCTCGAAGTGTTACACCATTTGGTGGGGTGAGGAATCCAAGGGCTCCCAAAGTGGGTGGTATCTGAAAAATAAACGAGTTTCTGATTAAATTTGATGCATAGCATATTCTTCAAAGGTAAAGAACTACATACTTTAAAATTCTTCAGCGAAAAAAATCAACTTAAGATTTCAAGAATAAATGAAGAAAAAACCTCAATATAGTTGACGGCTTCAAAGTAACTTAGAGAATTTACAACGGGCTACGTATCAAGCTCATAATTCAAGAACTAGGGAAAGTCAGAAAAAACTCAGAAAAGGCTAAATATTTTCTATATATCTATTAACGCTACGCCTATCATTACGAATAATACACGTTTATAGGGATATCTTAATTCGACGAAATTTAGGCTATGTAAACCTTCAAAAACCGATACAACGCCTGAACCATTTTCAATGTACCAATTTAGCTGGAATACCCCTCCCCTGTCATAATTTTCCTCGATTCGTAAAATTGAATTTGACAACAAATTTATTTTATTCTTTTTATTTATTTATCATTATCACTATTATTAAATTGGATTTTTTTTTTTTTTTTTTTGGGGGGGGGGGGGGGGTAGGGGAGATGTCACTATATACGCCCTGTACGTAAAAATTGTTATACCTCAGTTTGGGGGCAGGTCTCGAAGAGGAACTCCCTGAGGACTCGGACCAGGGCTATCTTTGCCTCCATCATAGCAAACCTCATACCCAGACAGGTCCTAGGTCCACTTCCAAACGGGATCCAAGCATATGGGTGCCGCTTTTCTGTATTCTCCTTTGTGAACCTACAGGGTGTTTGTGAACAATGAAAAAAAAGGTGACAAAATCCTCAAATTCTTAAAACCGTAAGCATTCAATTGAGATTCCATTGCAATTTAATTGGTCCTTGTATCTATACGTCACGTACGCATAAAAAGGGAGATTCAGAAATGTCTTAGTCAGATAACAGATAACTGAGAAAAGTGATTCAAATGCTGACGTAAAACAAAAACAACCATAGCAGCTTTTAATGAATGACTAGAAATATAGCCGTCGTTTTACGTTGTTCATTCATTTGTAAAACATATTCTTTCCGGAATCCCATCTTAAAATCCTGTAACTCTAAATCACATAGAGATATTACCTTTCTGGAATGAACTTGTCAGGCTCAGGCCAATGCTCTGGATCTCGATGTATGGTGAAGATAGGAATCTGGACCTCCATTCCTTTCGGTACGGTGAAACCATTGATCTCATACTCCTTCTTACACATACGATTGGTGCTATATATTATTATGGATAACAATAAAAAGGTGTATTCTTTAGTGCGAGCAAAGGAGGCAGTACGGCTCAGTGGATACAAAATTGATCTCATAACCGGAAGGTGCCGAGTTCGATACAGAATCAGTGTACTAGTGCACGATAACAAGGACATGTTCTATTTCTCGTGCGCGAAGTGATTCTTCATAAGAAAACCGATTTTCGCGATCTCCCTTACAACTCATAATCATTCGATTGAATATTCATGCTATCAAAGAAACTTTATCGGTAGATATTCCACTGACTTTCATTTCGACAGAGTTTTAACCCATAGCAGTACAGAGCTTTCTTGAGGTCTAAATTAATCATCTTCAATCCTCAAATTGGCAATACAAATTATTTTTTTCCACATTTACATAGCTTGAAAAAAATAAATATGGATATAACATATCCAAAATGAAATATAATTGTCAAATTGAATCAGAAATTGCCAATTTGAACACAGAAATAGTGATTATATGTTATTCACTGCATTGCCAATTTAAAGAGTTTAATGATTAGTTACACTTAAACTGCTCTAATTCCAGAACGCCACAACATACAGCGATGGGAATGGGCTCAAATTTGTCAGTGCATTTTTCCCTTTCTGCTCATGTATGATATGTACTGCCCAACATTCTGGACCAACGGATACTGCAAAAGCGTCTCCTAAAGGTGACACTGTACCTCTATGGGTTAAGTGGTAATATTTGGGACAAAACAACGAAATATAAAAATGTCAAAACGGCAACAGTGAAGGTAAAATGGAAGAATTGACTCACGTAGGGCCGATGGGATAGAGACGCAAAGTTTCACGAACCACCTGGTCTAGGTAGGTCATCTTGGCTATTGTACTGTAGTTGACGCACTCTGCCGTGGGCGCCATTTCGTCGATTTCTTCCAGAAGCTTGTCCTGTGTCTCTGGATTCATAGCCAGGAGGTAGGAAGAGAAAGCACAGAGAGAACTGGTTGTCTCGTATCCACCAAAAAAGAAGAACATTGCCTGGAGGAAAAAAAAAAGAAGGGGAAGAAAATCATGGTGGGAAAAAGATACTCAACACATATGACTTCACCTAAAAATGAAAAAAAAAAAAAAAAGTGGGAGGGGCGGGGTGAAGCACTTCTGCCCTCCACATTTATAGCTAGGTCAAGTATTACACATTGCTATAGTGTACAAAGATAGATTTCATCTTATAATGAACTGAAAAATTTAAATTCTTGAGTGGTGTAATTCTCATTCAGCTATAGCTTGTAAGAGGATAACAGAATTTTACGATGTGAGAAAATGAATTATACCATATGCAATCAACAGAGTTTGTTTTATGAAGGCTGTGCAATATTTCATTTCATGAAATGGAGTTTGCTTTTCTGAGTAAGAATGATTTCTTTTGTTTCTAATCATTTACCTGTGCTGTGACCTCATCATTATCTAGTGCCGTCATCTTCTTAGGGTTGCGGCTAACGGAATCATTGACATATTGTTCAGCTTCAATATCATCATGAATGTCACCTTCAGGTTCCTTCTGGTCAGTTTTATCCTCACCGGTTTGCTTGGAGGCATCAATTACCAACTGTAGGAAGTCCACTCTCTATTATGAGGAATGAAAAGCATAGATGTTCATGTTAGACTGAACATTAATGATAATATTGATAATAATGATAATAATAATATGTCTTGTTTACCCAAGGTAGCCTCTTCATTACTATATTCTGGGCACCGCGTTTCATGAAAGTTGTCAGCACTGACAAGTTGTCATTCTCTGACAATTTCAGTAAACTCCTTGGTTTTGATTAGCTGAGAAGCACTTGTCACTGACTGTATACTATGGTAATTGTCAGAGCATGACAACTTGTTGGTGCTTACAACTTTCATGAAACGGTGCCCAGTTCTCCAAGAGGGCCCTGCAAGTATAACTACCTCGGCTTTAGCACAGCTACCGTCGCGCTCAGTGCATTCAAGCAATAAATCCTACCAGGTACCATCTTGCTACACCTGAGTAGTATCTAAAAGAGGAATGAATGGAAAGAATGAATAATTTTCAGAAGAAGGGGCCGCGGCGAGGAAGGAGAGAGAAGGAATGGATGCAAAACTGAAAAGACAAAGTAAAAAGGAAAGGAAAGAGGAATGGAGGAGGAAGAATGGAAGAAAGTGGAGGAAGAAATTGACCAAGAGATAAAGCAGACGAACGGACCATGAGCAAAAAATTAAGAGTCGAAGGAGATGTGTTTTTTTTGGTGGATGCGATGGTTAACTGTTTAAAGTTCTCGCATGTAATTTGTAAATATTATTATGCTAAAAAAAGCATAGTGATGAGGGATGAGAATAAAAGATGAGGAAAAGAATTACCATGGCATATAAAGATAAATGGAGTAAGATAACGAGCAGATTAGGGATGAGGAACAATAAGAAGAAGAAGAAGAAGAAAAGGAAGAAGTCATCTTTTTCTTACTTTGTGATCTGTGTTCGTTGTACTTCTCCGGAGGGCGATTGCTTGGGCGGCGATTTTTCTGAAGAACTTAATCGACTCTCTGCTGAGGAGACCAATATCGAAGTATCTTAGTATGTGCGTTGTCCACGGGAAAAGTGCTGCAAGGAAAATGTCCAAATTGAAATGAATATAGGGTGCAACAATAGGTTTCATAATGTCTTTTCTTAGGAAAATGAAAAATACCCGTCGACAAAAAACGAAAGTTTGGCAAAACCCATAGCAGGAAACAGTTTACTGCTGTTCGTTTTATTTGCTTTTGCCTTCGCTTAAATTTTGTTTCTTGCTCTAATAACATATCCGTGTTGATGCAATTCTTTCTTCTTCTTCTTCTTGTTCTTCTTCTTCTTCTTTGTTTTCTTATTCGTTTTCAAACTGTGAGACGTATCAAGGATCATCATCATCTTACCCACAAGCAGAATGATGGGATTGAAGACGAATCCGATTTGGAATGTCTTTTTCGCATGGGCGACGAATGGGTGATCGGGGTCGCCCTGTGAGTCAACTTCCAGTCCCAAAGCACAGCTCGTGGTCGAGTCCATGATGAAAGATCCATAGAGTCTGTACGAATCAGAGAGGTGAAATTGGCATTGGGTATGTATCTCTGGTACCAATTGAAACTGAAGTGTTTTTTTTTAAATCTGCAGAATGGGAACCATTCGGGGGAGGAGCGATGAAAGACTATTTAGCATTGATTTTGTTGACTAAAGAATGATGTTTTGGAAACCAGTGGAACTTTCTTCCCTGAAAGTTTGCAAAGTTTATTCAGTTAGAGTATAAAAGTATAGCTCTGATCATGATATTTTAAACTAAATATTAAACTTTAATTCCATTTCATGAATGATGTTTGTCTGTGAGTCTGACCATAAACTTTCAGCATCTCTCTTCCAACTTGAGAAATGATTGAATGTGACTGATTAAAATCGAATCTCAGTCATTCTGAAATAAAATTGTTTCAAGGCATTTCTTGAGCAATTTTGTCGTTAACAAATTTTTTCTTTCATCTTGACAAATGGTCATTCAATGTGATGAATTCAAATTAAATTTTCAATATGATTTATGTCCTTCTTGAGCAATGCTGTAGTTTAAGATAAAAATCTTTCTCTCTTATCAAAGGCCTTACTCTCTGCATTCAACACATCCATTCTTGTCTTGTTCTTTCCCGAAATTCTCCACAAGCCTATCAGCATACTTATTGACCACAACAGACATCTGAAATCAAAAGACATGATTGGTTTAATCGATCGTCTGTGTTTGGCTCCTAAATGAAAATGATGAAAAAAGGGCCACACAGCATAAAATCGACATTTTCCTTATTGCCTTGTTGTACTTAATACTTTAATCATTCAGTATAACTGACTCTCATTAAATGGTAAAATATCAAGAACACTGCCACATCACGATGTAAAATTAGTGGAAAATTGGATTTGGAAAATTCATTTTCCAAATGCTAAGCTTCAAAACGGATCATCCATTAAATGGAAAAGCAGACATTACGGAAAATTTAAAATGGTTTCACTGAAGCTTGTATAGAAACCGTTTGTATGAAAAGCCTGAAGAAACACGAAATTTCACAGGTGTGTTTTTTACTTAAGGGGAGGGGGGATGACGAATATCAGCTTTGCCATTCAAAATGTCGCTTGATTTTAATCTAAGTCTTTTTTAGAGCAAAGAGTTACTAAAAACTTCATGGTTAGAGCAAAATTTCCACCACTTCAACTATACGGTATAGGTAATAGCCTATAAAATACACGAAAGGCACTCCAACAAGGGCACTGTATACACCGGATTCCAAAGGTCGAAAAATGTTTCCACAGGAATTCCTATACCAGGGATCTTTCTTTGATCTTCGGGAGAGACGTTTTCAATATTTGAAAGACCATCTTACACAGAATGTCATGAGGAAGGGACTTTGATATGTCACTGAAGAAACATAGTTCTTATTTATTATTTTTTTTTGTTTTATAGTTTTTCCTTTTCGGTACAGTCAATGTATTTAGTAATTGTTTTCTAAAAGAGATGACGCTGTTTCATTTTCAAAAGGATTTCCAATATCATTATGCAACTGTCCAATCTTGCTATTAGTTCCTGTATATGGTTACCAAAACATGCTGAAAAAACAGAAAGGTTACTTACTCGTTTCATTTTGTTTGCACTGAAAGTCGGAGTGATGATATTTCTGACTTCTTTCCATCGTGCATCTTGCAGGAAGAAGACAGATTTACCCATAGGACGATTGGCGAGAGGAGCATCCTGGATATGGAATGCCAAGAAGGAAGAAATCATTTTAAGTAGCAATCAGGAAGCAGTGGCGGCACCAGGATTGGAGGGGGGGGGGGGGGGATGGGGGGCAAAAGAAAACGTTGGGGGCAGGAGCAGTCAAATTTACAAACGTTCTAATTTTTATTTTGCGAGTGAGCGAAGCGAGCGAGGCTAAGATAATGGCTTTTCTGGTTTTTAATCGCATTTTCAAATAACAATTCTAAAATATGATGAACGAACGAAGCGAGCGAGCCAAAAATAACCACTTTCCTGGGTTTTAATCGAATTTTCAAATAGAAATTCTAAAATATAGCAAGCGAAGCGAGTGAGCCACAAAATAACCACTTTTCTGGTTTCTAATTGCATTTTCAAATAGATATTCTACAATAAGATGAGCGAGCGAAGCGAGCGAGCCAAAAAATAACCACCTCTGGTTTTCAATTGCATTTTCAAATAGAAATGTTAAAATAAGATTGTTATTTATGACAGATTATTAAAAGTTTTACTAACTGATTAATTCGAATATCATTTCTTCCTTAAAAAGTGGGGGATGTTTGTACACACCATCCTCCCTCTTGAAAAAGTGTGTGTGTGTGTGTGGGGGGGATATATCCCCCATCCCCCCGAGATTTACGCCAATGGGGCAGACCTTGAATATTTGTTCTCCACGTCCCCCCCCCCCACACACACACATTGCTGACGACAGAAAACACGCCATGTACTGTAAATGTAGTTTAACAATTACATTAGCTTGTGTATTACACATTGACATGTCTACCCTATTATAAGATATAACAACTGATATAAAGCGAACAGCGACTGAGTGAGAAAATTTTCAAGTTTTGAAGAGCGAAAAATGGTATTTTAGAGCACTTCACAGCTTGAATATGATGCTTATGACAGCATCTACTTATTTACAAATTACTGTATAATTTTTCTTTTCAGTCCTCAAAATTTATGGGGGGGGGGGGGCAACTGGGGGGGGGGCAAAGCTTCTGAGTGGGGGGGGGGCAAATGCCCCCCATGCCCCCCCCCCCTTGGTGCCGCCACTGTCAGGAAGAGAAGGAGGGAGGGAGATGGCAGGGGTGGGGGTGGGCAAGTGTCCATCTAGCCATGACACTCTATTTTTAGTTTTCGAGACAAATAGCTTATTCATACATTCTGCAGTGTGTATGCATCATTCACAGACAGTGACATGCTCAAGGTCAACACCTCATGGCTTCGATCGAGGATCGGATGCAAAAACCAGAGCATGGTGTCAATTATAAACAATGCATCATCACCTCTATATAAAAGACAATGGTGTCTCAGGAGGAAATCGTTTCTAGACAAGCTAAATAAAACATCATCTTGTTTCCTGAGTGCCCTTAAGTGTTTCAGAATAAAACAATGAATGGGGTGCTGTGGTGCGTTGGGGCGAGCGCGGAGAGAGAGAGAGAGAGAGAGAGAGAGAGAGAGAGAGCTATAGGAAGGAACTAAGATTACTGGTATTCTGAAAAATAGAGAGAATATATCTTTTTTTTAATCCCTTTATATCACTTTTAAAAATAAAGATTAACAATCACCTAACAAAAATTTCATCAAATATAATCAGCTTTTACTTACTCTCCGGTTGTAGAAGTAACTGAAGTCTTTAACCAAAATATTTCTGACGACATCCAGATCACTCACAACTAGGATGGGTTCACTGAAGTTGTATACTCTGCAGAAAAATGATTTGAAAATGACATTTGGGTAACATTCTCCCAATGGATCTGTAAAATCTTATGTCCTCTTTCATGGATATCGGCTGTCATAAGTTTAATGGCTTGTATTATGATCCTTGTGATATACACAGGATACATTATTTATGTGTAATGGGTTATCATAGTATTCAAACTATGCTCTGAAACATAGACTAATGCCTATAAGAGTGCCTAATAAACCTCCTAAAGTAAATTATAATGATATCAGTAAAGACATAAATATAACTCACCCGAAGATATTACCATATTTCTTGTGGTACTCTGCATATTTGTCGTGTTGTCCCTGATGTAGAGAAAAACGAAAAAACAAAAAAACAAAAACAAAAACAAAAAAGCCCCCATAAAGTTTATCGAATAAAAATTAATAGAATTAAGCTTATTCCAGCTTTCCGGGGAAGGCTATAGGGGCCCTTATATAAGGGGGGGGGGGCATAAAACGCTTACTATACAAGCATACACGGCATCCCCCCTCCGGAAAAGCACAGAATCATTTTCTCTACCTTTTCCATTTATATTCTTGAAATTTTAAAAGTATGATGGTTAGGATTTTTCATCAAGAAAAACAGAAACTAACCAAATCTCTTTCAAAGACCGATCATTTCAACTGGAAAGTTATGAACATTTGCATCAATTCTGAGAGGTAGCTTAACGACCGACCAAAAATGGCATGTTGAGGCCTTGTATTTCCGAGCAAAAGAATATTGAATGATGGGGGGGGGGGGGGGCAACTGCTCAATCTGCCTCCTCGCTTACGGCTCCTATGATAATTTACAAATCCATTTTGACTATTTAACAGAATACATTCACTCTCAACTTCTCAAGAGTATGCCAATGAATAAATCCATGCAAGATGGAAGACGATCATGATAGATCTTGGATATTTGGTTACAACAACATAGTGGACCAGTAAAAGAAACAAGCAAATCAGAAGAGGTCGGAACAGAACAAAACTTGTCATCAGAACGTGAATCGCAGCAAAATACTGAAATAAAAGCCGGCTCTGAAATATCATATATAAAGAAAAATTATTTTGACTCTTCTGGTCTAAAACAGGTTATGAGTTGTATTTTTTTACATTCAAATGTTTTTACCTTTCTCCATTGGTATGTATTGCCGAGGATAGGTTGAGATGGAGGTGAACTGATTCCATGTCAGATGGAAGACGATCATGATAGATCTTGGATATTTGGTTACAACAACATAGTGGACCAGTAAAAGAAACAAGCAAATCAGAAGAGGTCGGAACAGAACAAAACTTGTCATCAGAACGTGAATCGCAGCAAAATACTGAAATAAAAGCCGGCTCTGAAATATCATATATAAAGAAAAATTATTTTGACTCTTCTGGTCTAAAACAGGTTATGAGTTGTATTTTTTTACATTCAAATGTTTTTACCTTTCTCCATTGGTATGTATTGCCGAGGATAGGTTGAGATGGAGGTGAACTGATTCCATGTCGGGCCCAGTATTCGCGACACCACATATCATAACTATTATGAGGGGGGGGGGGGCACATTGGGAGAGGACAAGGATGGATAGATCATTGGAGCAAGGGAAAGAGGGAGAGAGAGGAGACAGAAGACAGAGAGGGAGAAAGAGATGCAGAGAAAATGGATGGTTTATGATTCATTGCAAATACAAAGTCATGTAGGGAAAAAAATACACACGTTTTTTGTAAGGAAAATGATAGAAGAGCCATGTATAATTGTGATTATCTAATCGGAAGAAATCCACTTTCCAGTACAGTGAAAATATACTTTTTTGAGTATGAAATCGCATTACTATCAGTGATTTAACATTAGGAGGAAATCCTGAACTTCAAACACGTCCAATGTATCGCATACCACTATTGGTATCATACGCATATAATTATGTTACACCCGGATGTTACATCGTATATGGCAAACACATAGTACTCTTAATATAACATTGTTCAATGAGTATGATTAAAATCAAGCTCTCATCTCAAACTTACCAGATGTACAACATGATGATGCATCCTAAAAGGACCCATGTGGTAACCGAGAGAAACAAGAAAACCATTTTTGTATGGTCTAAAAACTTCACGTTAATAATAATGTGAAAGCTTCCTTTCTCGAAGCGGGCTTTGTAACATGAAAGCGGAAAAGAGACTTCCAAGCGAACTGTCCAGCTGCCAAACTGTGAATGGATTCACTTTTCCTCGATATCACATCAACAGGTTGACTGCATGTGCTTGTCTTCCAGAATTCCTGTTTCAACTTGAAAACGTCAAGGTACCGCTTTCATAACGATGACCCTTGACCATGGGATTCGTTATGAAATTGAACTGACCTACTCAAGCAATAATTCGTTTGAGGATAATGACTTCTCGAGTGGGACCGTATTGAATGGTTGCGTGTTAGCTGGTCTACTTTGGGTGCTGATGAAATTATTGAAGAAAAAAAAAAAGTTTCATAACACGCGATCGTCATGGTCCAGCAGTTCCGCAATGGGTACACTTATTCATATATCATATCCTAGGCACGGGTATCATACTCATGTTTATGTCAATAAACATTTGACACTTGTCTGCAGTCACAGTTCGATGTTGAAACTTTCAAATAATTTCGAAAACTTTATCCAACAACTTTCCAGGGTCTGGGTGAGAGTCTGGGTGGGAGCAGATACTATTCCAGCAAATAGGACCTATGGAAGGCATGGATCTGTTGTAACTCTATGATCGGTTACTTTGTCTTCCCGTTCAGACCCTCTTTCGTATACATTGAACTGACAAGGGGTTTTCCCTGCTAACGTCATGACATACATAATGCATGCTGACAGGAGAATGAACATTTCTTATAGAAAAAGTATTTATCTTAGCAGGGAGATGATCTTAGTAAGATAAATAACACGTAATACGTGTTATTTAACCTTCTTCACAGTGATGAACATTGTCTTCAATTCTACATCACGCAATGAACCCTTATGCATCTAGGCACATAGGCCTGCATGGAGCTTATCAAATTGCGTGCTTCAAGTGTGTAACAATAATAACACATGTCACGGTCAAAAGCTTTGTCAACAAAAGCATCGCGTGCAAATGTTCAAAATTCCAAACAATTTTGGAAAACCTTTCATACCATTTTATTGGTATACCATTTTATTGGTATGAAAGGCAGTCGTGAACCAATAACATTGTCACTATTGTGTTATTATGTACATCATTCCTTTTGGAACTAGGCTATAGGAAGAAATGATTTAAAGTTGAAAACGGGTTCAGTGTGTTTGAAAGGCAAAGCAAATGTCATGTCACCAGCTTCAACATCGCTTATAATGAATAATTATTGTATCTTGTGAAATAACATACTAGTACTCTGATACCTACGTAGACAAGAATAAACGATGAGAGGACAATATAAATATACAGTATTCTGTTTCCCGCAATGTATAACAAAATACCAGGAAAATGCTCTTTCGATCATTAAAAAGGACAAAGTAGTACATATGTAAATGAATTATATTTGGGTTGTATTTTTATGCATGATTTATGACACATCATAAATCCTGACTAGATTGCTGATGAGATGATCCCATAGTCAGCCCAGGTTTTCAAAATGCATAGCATTTTCATTTTTCCTGTTTGACTGATTTGGACTTTGAACCAATTATTTCTGATTTTCCGCTTCCGCTCAGGCAAACGTTCGTTGTGCAATAATCCAATCCAATGCACCTTTAAGGTTGCATGATCGCTTGTTTGACTAAATGAGGGAATTGAACTTTGACTCTCATTGACTCTATACCTTCAACCCCCAGCCGTTAATTTTCAATATCAAGCGATAGCCACGCGATCCCATAGCATAACAAAGTATCACGTTTTGTCATGATTTTTGCATATAATAAGCACCTTGGTATATGGGGGAAGGCTCCTAACTCTCATTGCAAGGTAACGGGTTCGGATCCCTGCTTCCTGCTTCACCGGCGTAAATCCACTTTGAGGAGGGGGGGGGGGGGGGGAGGGATGATCGACTTTTTTGCCGATTTTTTTTTTCTGTCGAACTCAAACTTAAGTAGAAACACATGCCCTCACCCCTCTGCACAGACCCCCCCTTACGCACATCTTAATCTTTATTTTGCGAGCGAGCGAAGCGAGCGAGCCAAAAATTACCACTTTTCTGGTTTTCAATCGCATTTTGAAATAGAAATTCTAACACATGATGAGCGAGCGATGCGAGCGAGCCAAAAATAACCACTTTTCTGGTTTTCCTTCGCATTTTCAAATGAAAATTCTAAAATATGATGAGCGAGCGAAGTGAGCGAGCTAAAATAACCGTTTTTCTGGTTTTCAATCACATTTTCAAATAGAAATTCTAAAATATGATGGTGTTTATGACAGATTATTGAAAATTTTACTAACTGATTAATTCAAATATCATTTCTTCCTTAAAAAGTGGGGGGGGGGGGAGGGAGATATTTGTACACGCCATCCCCCCTCTCAAAAAAAGGGGGATATATTCCCCCATCCCCCTGGATTTATGCCCCTCTGGACCAAGGTATATTAGAATGGGTATCTAGCTAAGCTGAGGCAATGATAACTGCAGGGCTAATAGGAAGAGCAGTGTTTATCCCACAAAGGCTATCCTGGCTCTGTTACTCGAATGTTTTTTCTGTTACTCAAATGTTTTTCTTTAACAAGAAATTTCTTCGGGTTACCAGAATCCCATGCTGGACGCTCAAGAAGTACGATATGATACACAACGAAAGTAATAATGGTGTCACTGATTAATATGTTTGAATAAGTGGGTGCGAGTTTTGCTACATTTAAATGCTCCCTTTGGGTGAAAAAGTGCCCTTTTTGCTGAAGGCTTTGCTCAACGACTGAATCAAAGTACTAACCGATTCCTTTTCCTGGCACTGGCGAGCACACGTAAGGTGGTATAGCACGCGTACGGTACCTGTTGTTGTTGGAACATGCATGAGCATGATGAGTGTTCTTAGTCTGAAACCCAGTATTTAGGGACGACCCCCCCCCCCCCCCGACTATTTCCTGACATCTACCTTCCATGACAATCATCCCTTCCACAGCTACCCCGGACAACTATTTCTATACGTTATTATCTCTTAGAAAAGGTTCTTTAAGACAGCTTACCCGGGAAAATTTTGAAAATATATTTGCCTTGGAAAACCAAGGGCTTTCGGCCTTGAGCATGTTCCCGAAAAAAGGTCACCTCATTTTAAATATCAGAATGACCCCTAGAGTTACTAAGACCGAGCATCTCATCCGTAAAAAAGGGTATTTCTGCAACTAACACATGAATTGTAGATTTCAGCATTGCAGCCATCATAGCCCAGATATACTTGGCAAGCTGCTCTGTTGTGTCTTTTCACAGGCTTGAAGATGGACAATAGGTGGGTTTACATGACAATAATATTTTACTGCTTTTGAGGAAGTAATACTTAATAACTTATTATTTAAATCATCATTTGACACTGAGCTGCACCCAAAAGAAAATGCAATACTCAAATATTCAATACTCAAACCTGAATCGAATAAGAAACAATTGAGTAATGAAGACCGAAAGGCAAAAAAAAAAAAAAAAGCAAAAAAAAAGCAAAAAAAAAAAAGATTATAATAATAACAAATAAATAAATAAATAAATAAATAAATAAATAAATAAAAAAATAAATAAATAAAAAGGGAGGGGGCAGGGTCTGTACATCCGGGGCAATTTGGCGTAGCAAAGCTTAGGAAAGCGAAAAGAAATATTTGTTTTTAAATATATTTTTAAAAGTTCAGCTATACCTGTCACTTCTGACAAAATTTGGTCCATGGGCCTTTGGGGAGAAAAATTGACCCCAATTTTTAGGCGCCGTCTGACAACCCATCCCGATGGAAAATTTGGTCATTTTTTTTTTTTTTTTTTTTTTTTTGGTATTGTATAGCCATACGACTCCCTTTTGACAAAGTTTGATGCATATGCCAGATGGGTGAAATTAACCCGAATTTGAGACCTCCCTTTTTTGTTGTTGTTCGTGTTCGAAAGGTAGTTCTGAAGTTATAACTGTAACAACCCCAAACATTTTTCCCTTTAAGAGTTTTTGGTTGTGAGGGCTCATGATATTGTCGATATAAAGTTATGCATCGTACTTCATTTTTCCCTTTCCATTAATATAGTTCTATGACTATACTGCCACAAACTGACGATGGAGAGAAATCTAACAAAATGCGTTTCTGGGTAATGAAATATATATTATTGAATAACAACTTATTCAAAGGCCCACTTTGGGGAAAAGGAAAGACTGAAATTTAGAACTACGATAAATGACATTAAGAAACAGTGGAACTAAGAGTATTGATTTTAACATTTGCCGTCAACTGGTTATGAAGACTTTAGAGAACAATATACTTTGGGAGGACAGAGCTTTAGGAAAAGAAATAGTGCTTTTGGATAGAAACGATACTACAATCGAGGTTTTTAAAACTCGAACCCAAAAATCTAAAAGGTTATTTCCTTATAGAACATTTTCCAGCGCTTTTTTGGGTATA
Organism: Echinometra lucunter; assembly: GCA_029962745.1. Taxonomy (NCBI): domain Eukaryota; kingdom Metazoa; phylum Echinodermata; class Echinoidea; order Camarodonta; family Echinometridae; genus Echinometra; species Echinometra lucunter. The sequence continues at coordinate 53,759,085 of CM057151.1, forward strand.
TGAGATACTCTTCTTTCAAATGCTATCAATAATATACCACAGATATGGCAAAATGTCTCTTGATGGTTTTCACGAAGGAGAGTCTTTAAGTTTTATAAATCCCAAAATATAAAGAGGTAAATAGCTGAAGGTCTCGTGAAAGATTGATTTTTTTTCAGGACTAAAGATTATTGCTCTGGAAATATAATAGACTTGTGATGGAGAAATATGGCAATTGTGAAACCTGCCGCTTGCCAAATAAAAGATATCGATTGAAAATTTCAGCGAGATGTATTTAAAATCACATTTTATATCTATTTCCTTCACCTGATGGCATCTTTTAGAGGCCTGAAATGTCACTAATAGTGTCGAAAGTTAAGAAAGTGAAAAGGATGATAGGAAGTTTAACTACTGTAGGAGTTTCACTTTTTGCGTCAAAGAGTATATCAGTTTTCAACGGAGGCGTAGCTATAGGGGACAAGGGGGAACATTCCCAAAATCAGCGGAGGGGGGGGGGTACAAAATGAAAGAAAGAGACAGAGAGAGAGAGAGAGAACTAGAGAGAGAAGAAAGAGAGATGCAAATAGAAAATAATATCACGATCCTTTTGCAAATTCTCCCTTTACTCGATGCCTTCCTTGGTTTCATTCACTTGTACTCCCATAAAGTGCCCCTAAATGACCGGACCCATGCTATGCCACAGAGTATCAGTCACAGTGTAATTCTCGTGACTGATGAAAAAATACAAGAATTGAAGTCTACTATGATATTTTCATCAAAATTTATTGTGATGTACACGACAAAACAGGATGGAAATGTTACAAATCTTCTTCTTTTTTTTCTACAAAAAGAGAGAAAATAAAGAAAAACAAAACAAACCAAACCAAGACCCAAGAACAAGCGAAGGCCTACTTTTTATCGTCTAGTCACCCCGGAGTTTTATTTATTATAATACTTTATCTATGCTAGAATTTTCCACATCTCACGAGGCACCGTTTGCCTAACGAAGGACGTCATCACTGAATAGTAAGCCTACAGCCTCTTTCACGTGTCACTTGATGTTGTACATATTGTTACAAAGAAAGGGAATGTAAAAATGATCAGTGCAAACAATGCTTTTGACGATACGATTTATGGTCTCAGTGCCTTTCAAGGCTTCATTAGGGCAGGTAATTGCCTTTCTGAGTAGGGTAGGTAATAACGCAACGAAATTGCGCCTATTGTTCCATGGTCATGACGTTCCACAAGATGCGTCATATCATAATATCGAGTGCCCTTTTCGTCTCCGCCAGTGGCAGTGAAGCCTCTGAAGACAACTGCGCATGTCATATGCATATGAGGCGGGTGAAGGGGAGGGTGGCTGGGGGCTGCGACCAACCCTAGGATTTGAAAAGACTAAAGTTCAGGCAGAAATGTACCCGAAAATGTAATTATCTGAGGAATTTCGACGAGAAAATAACTTTCTAGAATAAAGTGCCCTTGTTTTCAGACACTGTAAAGTTAATACTCGGACACTAGAGAGTAAGGCCCCCTCTCCCCCCATCCGATGAAATTTTGTCCCGTCTTGATATAAGTAGGGAACCCTATTATGAGACTCGGACATGATAGCTCGGATTGTGACACTTGAAAGAGGTAAGCCAAAATGAATTGAAGAATACTGCAAATATCTGCCTTTTTCTTTGGTGATTTATGACAAAGTGTGCATCCCACTTGTAACATATTCTGAAAGACGCAAGGCCTTTTCATCTTATATGAAAGAATCTCTATCGCCATTTGTCTACATTTTGTAAGAAGTAGCATGCCTTAAAAAATGGAACAATGTAAATACTGCAACTTTTATGCAGGGTGGAAAATTATTTTGTTTGGCGTCGAATGTTTCCTCGAGGTCGATATTGATAGGCAACAGTTTTTTTTTTTTTTTTTTTTTACTAAGATTTATTAAATTACCCGGATTTCAATCGGCCTCCAGAGATTATTCGACATCGTCGATCCTGAAATTGAAGAGTCAAGTTGCTTGATGGCTTTTCAAAGATATCTGATTGGTTAGTTCAGCTGGGTGTGCCTACCGCTCTTATCTTTAATCAAACGATCATCTCCATGAAAAAAATCACCTATTTGCTGATCATTTTCTTCGTGTGGAGTGACTTGAGGTTTCTTATCACATTTTCGTGATAGTTGAAGAGGGGTATGTACACGCAGGGAGTCATATAGCCTATTTATATGGAATCAGGTACGAAGAAGTTTCCATTAGGCCTATCAGTTGCCTATTAGTAACTGGTAATATTGTAAAAGAATCTCTGTTTGTTTACAACACTTTCAGAATTAGATTGCCCAATTGCTGACTTCTAGCCTGCAATTTGCCAGCATGAATTACTCGAGCTACCAGTCTTCTTTTGACGAAGAAGAAAACCAGAACCAAGCAAGTACCAGTCTTGTCACTACCCTCCTGACAACGATCTACATAATCTTCGCTATCTTTGTCGTCGTCGGCAACGGGCTTGTCCTGGTCGTTATCGCTCGCATCAAAGATCTGCAAGATGTCACCAATCTCCTCATCGCTAACCAATCCCTGATTGACTTCATGACATCCTTGTTTCTGTTGTTCGGCTTTGTTATTCCTGTCCCAGCCCTGCCTGTGGACCGCCCGACTCTTTCTCGGTTCCTCTGTGCATTCTGGTACACAAAATATCCATTTTGGTCCACGATTGTGGCAAGCTGTTTGAATCTAGCTATGATAACCGTAGAGCGGTATATAGCAGTGATCTTTCCAATTCGCTACCGAGTCAACACGATCTCTGGACGAGCAATGGCTGTCACCCTTATCCCATGGATAGCTGGATTTGTCTTTCAGATATTCTTGATATTTTTCAGTAAGGTCAAAGACGGACAATGTTTGGATTTCCTGTGGCCTGATGAGTTGACGAGGATATTAATCTGCCTGGCTACCTACTTCTTGGAATTCCTGCTACCCGTTGGTACCATGGTTTATGTCTACGCTAGAATCTTATTTGAGCTTCGTCGTAGTAACAGTACGTTTTCCCAGACTGGAAACAAGTCATCAGGTTCTGGTGGGACTGAACGAAAACTCGCAGGACGCATCGCTGTTGACTATCGCAGTAAGGCTCGGAAGAATATTATCAAGACACTGGCCACAGTTTCTATCTGCTTTGTAATCTGCATGTCTTTTAATCAACACATCTACCTTGCCTATGGCTTTGGCGTGTATCTGAACTTTGGAGGGCCACTGTACATCATGTCTGTTGTAATGGCATTTGGGAATATTTGGATCAACCCTTTCGTTTATACCTTTCAATATGAACGATTTCAGAAAGGTATCAAGAAGCTGTTTTGTCGTACTCAAGCACAGCCACATCAAGTGACAGCTGTCAGTAGTAATATTAAGTGTCGCTAGACGATCCTTTGCGACGTAAAAGATTGTGTTCTCATACACGTCTTTCTCCCCACTGAAAAACATTTTAAAGATACATTTTAAGCTGTCAGGGAAAATTATACACTATTTAGGCAATCAACCTGATAACACATTTTGTCAGTCACCAACAGAAGACTTATTTGTTTACGACCGACAAGTTTTGCGTGATGGGAAGATCCTTCACTAACATCGGATACGGCCCACGAGGCCGACTCTCTACCATAGCGACGTCCAACGGAAGTGACAGTCTACGAGTCCGACAATGTCGGTCTAGAGAACCGTCAGAAAAAATTGATAGGAGACTTAGACCCATGAGACGGACAGCCCATTGAGCCGACAGCACAAGATACCGACACGTTGATCTCGTAGGCCTTCAGTCAACTTTTCAGAGGGTTCACTGGCCCGAAATTGTAGGTGTCATGAACCGTCGGTCTGCTATCAATCAGATGGGTGTCGGTCTCTACTGGGATGTCTCGCTAACTTCAGACAAACCACCCCGTTATGAAAATTCGTATACGGGGCTGAACTTTAAACGACTGTTTTCCTAACATTGCGTGTATGGAAGCGTGTTTTTGTTTCTGAGATGGTATAATGGGTTTTAAAAATACAAAATAATTGTCACATATAACATTTCATGTACTTGATAGAGATTTTTTTAAAAAACAAAACAACGTAAACGCTAATTCACAAAAACGTAAAAGTTGCATAAACGATTAACTTCATTTGAGGTATGACTCCTAATGACTTACGATTTTGACCCATATTTTTTTCTGGAGTGATTGACCTTAACCTTTATTTACATTACTTCTATCATATGAACTGAATCAAAATTCTGATAAAATGATTATGTTACTGAATGATTATGCTACTGCAATTGTGTTCAATGCTTCACCCGTTTCTTTATATCCTCATGATCGTGCACGTTTTTGTTATTACTAATGCAGAATACATGGAAGGTAACATAAATTTCTTAGATTATCTTACACCTTTGATCACTTAAAGGAGAATGCAACCTAGGCATCAGTGTGCTCTTAGTGAATAAAGATGATCAAGAAGAGTAAACAGTGAAAGTTTTAGCAAAATCGGACAATCTGTTCAAGAGTTATGAATTTTGAAAGTTTCAGTAAATCCCTATTATGAGGATCCTTGAGTTTGCAACTTTGCCAGCATGTGTGATGTCATCGTGGACAACTCTCAATTCATATTGTACATAATTTTTCCAAAAAAATTGATTTATATGAAATTTCAAGTCAGGAATCAGCATAATTTATCCCAAAATGCTTGCAGAATTGATATAGCCGTGTCATACTCAAGCAAGAAATCAAAAGAATTTATATTTTTCTTGAAAATAAAGAAAATGTTAAATTCTGTGTACAAAATGAATGGAGAGTTGTCCACGATGACATCACAGATGCTGGCAAAGTTGCCAATTCAAGGATCCCCATAATAAGGATTTACTTAAACTTTCAAAGTTCATAACTCTTGAACGGATTGTCCGATTTTCCTCAAACTTTCACTGTTTACTCTTCTTGTTCTTGTTCATTCATTGGAAGCACACTGTTGTCTGGGTTGCATTCTCCTTTAATAACTAAGTTGAATGATAATATCATCAAACTAATGCAAGCGTCACTTTTCTAGTAGTTGTGGTGCTACTGATTGTAATTAATTGTGTTCAATGCTTCACCCGTTTATATTTTATCAAGTTGAATGATGATATTATCAAGATAAGCATCCGCTTTTCTAGTGATTTAATTTCTATAAATGGAGTAAATATGTTTAAATTTTCAACTGCAAAATAATAAGTGGATTAAGACATTTATGTCATGTAGTCCATTAAAAAATCTGGCACTATGCTAGATCTCAACGTTGATATCACATTTATCGTATTTGCATCACTGTGGTACTCTCATTTTGTCATATGAGTAGGCTAAAGATCAGATGACATATTACTTCCATAAAAGGGAAAGTAACTAGGAATATCTTGCAAGTCAGACTGGAGGACCGTAGGCTTATAGAAAAGAAACCATCCATTATGAAATGATGGAAATTGTTTGCAAAAAATGCTTTGAAAATGTAATACCGGGGAAAAGGAGTTGTGCAGTTATCAAGAACCTTTTATTCAGATACCTGTCGCTGCTAACATGATGGTAACGGTTGGCTGACTTGTAGAAGTAAACTAAACATACTGAACATTTATACATCCGTGGCGGATCTAGTGGGTGGCAAGGGGCTCGCGACACCCCTTATTTCTTCAGAATCATAGTGCCCGAAGGCGCCCTGGGCTCTTCAAAACTTCAAGTGCAATCCTGCGCCATCTCACACAAAACGGTGCTATCACACATAAAATTGGTGTCTTCTCACAACAACACTACTGCCCTAATAAGGCTTTTAGTAGATCCTTCAAAATGTCCTTTTGTCACCTTTCTATGTCACCTTTCTATGTCGTATTCGTGTATTTAATGCTCTTTGCAATGTTTGTACATATTATTGTAATTTTTTTTGTCAAATGTGGAATCTGAACAAAAATCAAATCAAATCAAATCAAATCAAATAAGTGTACGCCGCTCGACCCCCGAACCCGCACTATTTTCAAATCCCAAATCCGCTCGCATAATAGTCAATCCATCTCCTCACTCTTTTAGCAACAGAGAACATCATAATTCTCTTCGTTCTACATCTGCTCCTTTCTATGTCATTCCCATTTCCCGAAAACAAGCTGGCTTCAAATCCTTTCAGTCTCTTGTCCCACGTCTTAGGAACAAACTCCCTGCGATTCTACGTATTAAATAGTGTTTCACTTGACTTATTCAAAAAGCATTTGAAAATATACGTGTACAATTCTTAATTTGCTCTAAGACTTTAATGAAGTGATAGCGCCTTGCATCCTATGGAAAAGGCGCTATATAAATCCAGTTGTTATCATTATTATTACTTCACATGCAGGCAAATTTCATGATGACCGTCGAAGAAAACGATTTTTGACAGGACAAAAACCCCCCCAAAACAAAACAAAACACACACACACCCACACAAGCACACACCGTTGTTAATGAATATTACGTGCATGGAAATATTTCGAGCCCATTGATATGATTTTATCATAACGCTGTTAACAAGCAACCATCGTCCTCTCTTCAGTGTGCATTTAGACATCAAACAATGGGTAATATCAGATAGACAAGACAAACCCACCACTGAATACTGCCAATATGGATGCGTTAGGCAATTATTTATCGCCTTCTCATTCTCCTTCTCTCATTTGCTTCTAGAATATCAGTTTATTTCTATGTTGGTCTAAGAAGGCTCATATTACTAGATGAAAATCCAATAATGTCTCTTTGCACATTCTATTCAACCTCATCGCGCCGTCATTTCGGCTTTGATGTAAGGCAAATATTGAATTACTACTTGTAGTCATATTCTCTCTCAGTCCCACTCTTCTTCTTTATTGATCATGTTGATGCACAGCGAGGTATATAAATGCGCTCATGACTATGAAGGACAATCACATTATATGTTAAAGGATGAGGAAGTCGTTTTGGTCTTCTCGTTCATGCTGTAGGCAACATTTTTGGACAGTTGGTTTAATTTTGTCTATCTTTTTAATAGATTAGATGATAATCACGAACTTTGGATAATGATTATAATGGAGGTCACAATAAGGAATTTCTCTGTATCAACGTTTTCAGACGGAGAAAATGTTGAAAACTCTCTTCTTGATGCTGTCATGACATCGATCTACATCGGGTTCGCTCTCTTCGGCATCGTCGGCAACGGGCTTGTCCTGGTCGTGATCGCTCGCATCAAAGATCTCCAAGATGTCACCAATCTCCTAATCGCTAACCAATCCCTAATTGACTTCATGACATCCCTACTTCTCCTGTTCTGCTTTGTCATTCCTGTTCCCTCCTTGCATGCGAATAATCCGACTCTGTCTCGGTTCCTTTGCTCATTCTGGTACACCAAGTATCCATTTTGGTCTATGACTGTAGCAAGCTGTTGAATCTCGTATTGATAACTTTAGAGCGCTATTTGGCAGTGATCTTTCCCATCCGCTATCGAGTATACACCGTTTCTAAGAGAGCCATGTTAGTTATCCCATTCCCGTGGTTCATAGGATTCCTGTTTCAGATATACCTGATAGTTCTCAGTGATATCAAAGACGGCAGATGCATACAGTTCATCTGGCCAAATGACTTGACCAAACGATTGTTTTGTGCAATAACTTACTTCTTGGAATTCTTGCTACCAGTCATAACAATGGCATTTGTCTACGCTATGATTTTGTTAAAACTACGCCGAAACCCGAAGACTAAACAAAATACTCAAACAATATCTGCAGGAGGAATGACGAAGAAGCCATGCACCGTCGACTACAGAGATAAAGCGCGAAAAAATGCAATCAGAACTTTAATTTCCGTCTCAGTTTGCTTCGTTGTATGTTTATCATTTAGTCAACATTTGTATCTCTTTTATGGTTTTGGAATGGACTTAAATTTCCGAGGACCACTCTACATTACCTCAGTGATTATGGCATTCGGGAACATTTGGATAAATCCTATCATCTATACGTTCCAGTACCAGAAATTTCAAAGAGGTTTGCAGAAGCTATTCTGTCGAAATCAAGCAAAGAGAACTCAGCCGTCGATGCCAAACGAATTATAAATGTATTTGAAGTTAATTCATTAAACTTTTTTCAGGAGGAAATGTTAAATTGATTTAACGCAGAATTGTTTCCTGTTTGAGATCGGAATAATAATAATAATAAAAAAAACATGGATCAGTTTTGTGGGCAGTAATATAAATGACAATAATACGTATGTTGCACTTCCTATTCATATTTTGATGCTTCACTCTTATATAAAGAAATGAATTATTGTGAAGAAAACTCAAAGCGATGGATATGGTAGGATTTCATAATCACTTTTTCAGGTGCATAAACATATCTTAAATTTGATCTTTGTACCCTGAGTATTATTCATATCCGAGCGTACACGGAGCTGTTGTCTCTTGCTCGAATATAAATTTTAGTTTTCCAATTTAGTGAAGTAGAGAAGCGAGGGAGCAAAGCGCTCATATTTTTTCGCACTGGATATGTAATCTTGTCATGTAATCATACTAGATACGAATAAAAAAGAGATCACCTCACGGCCAAACATTGGAACAACAGATGCCCGAATATTGAAAAGTTATTCCGGAAGTGGGGGCACGGCTGTTTCACTCCCATAGGCCGTGTACAAAATAAGCCCCTAAAAACGCAGGGGTAGTGAATATCATGTTAATATCATGTACAATTTGTGTGGTTTATATGGCTCCTTGCTGAGATGATTTATTGCCATGTTAACAGTTATTTATGCTGGTAACACTCTATTATTTTGAGGGCGAGAGAATGAGAAATGAGTGGGCAAAAACTTCAGACCGTTATTCAAAACAATGATCATCACGAAGTATTGTGCATGCATCCTAGCATAAAACAAGATTAAAGTGTGTTTTTTTAATTATTATTATTACTTATCTTCATTTAGTAAGTATATTTTGGAAGCGAAATCAAACCGTCTCATGGCCCGTAGGCGGCTAGGGATTCATACTAATGAGCTTGAGTCATGAACATAATGAAAACATTGTAAAGTTAATGTTTAATACCGCATGTGAATAAACTTAGTACAGAGTTAAAGAAAAAAAAATATTTGAATTGTGCGGTTTATCTGAGAGCAACTAAATATTTTCCTCATTATGAGAAGTCTTCCAAAGAATTTCCTTTTTATTGAAAAAGAGAAAGAGAAGTGTGGGTGGGGACAGGGAAGGGGTAAATGAAAAAAAAAAAAAAAGCGAGAGAGCATAAGCGAAAGAAAGTGGGAATGACAAATGGGAGAGAAAGAGAAAAGGGAGAGTGGAATAAAGAAGTGGGGGAGAATGCTGAGTGAAGAGAAAGAGATGGAGAGAGTACGGAAAGAGAGGTGCTAGAACACGGGGATCACATGGGAAAGTGAGGAAGATGGAAAGAAGAAGAAGAAGAAGAAGAAGAAGAAGAAGAAAGATAAAAAGAAGGGACAGGAGAGTTAGGGCGACAGTAAGAGAAACATATGGAAGAAGGAAAGAGGTAAGAAATATCTTTCATTATAACTTTTCAGAGGTACAGTTCTAACAATCACATTCAGTGGCAAACTTACAAAAAAGCATAATCTCCGTTTGACATACAAAATTAATATCACACAACTGATTACTTCAGAATTGCTAACGTTATGAGTACTGCTTAATCCTATAAGTTTCAACATCGGTGATGTGAGCTACTTGAAATAATCAAATAAGTCTACTCGTTCAATTCTCCCTTTAACGAAAGAAAAAAAACAACAACAAAGAACTGGAGTAGAGTAGATAAAGGGAGGATTAAATACATGGAAAAGCAGCTATAATCATTTTAAAGATATATGGCGGAGAAAGAGAGCCCCCCCCCCGAAGTCATTCATATGTATAGAAAGCATCATAATCCATGCACTTTAAACTAATCAATCAAAAATTATCCGTAGTAAATCCGTTTACATTAATATCATTGCTCTGCTGCATGTGGAAAGAATTTTAAATACACGTCTACTGATGTAGATCCTTCTAATTCTTTATTAGTACATTCAAAGACTTTATTCTTTTACTATATGAAACAAACTCAGGGGTCAAGGTCTAGATGATTATGGGCAAAGATGCATCTAATCATTTTAAAACAATAATTGTGTTCTGACGCAAATACTTTTTAATGCAAGAAATGTGAAATTAAGTACAAAACACTCACCCTGGAGAGTTTAACAAACTGATCGACTCAAGAAGACTCAGGAAAGAGTTTGGTGATAAACAAAATTTGATCGCTTTAGTACCGGTATGTAAGCACACCTTGCCTATGCGGGCAAATAGCTAATTAGCAAGTATCGGTAGGTCGTTTCTGTACTTTTCTATTTTTCTTTCACCTTTCGTATTATTATGCTTACATTAGGAACCAAAAATCTTTTCAGTCGTTGAGGCAGTGCTACGTCATGCAACTAGCACATAATGCCCGATGCACAAGGGGCATCATTATACTGACGTCAATTAGAAAATGATATTTTTGGGAGCACTGTGGTATACTGGTGAAAGCTCTTGACCCTGAAGGTCCAGGGTTCAATTTCTAGCTGGGTGCGTACATTATTGGACAAGATGTTTCACCCTCATTTTGTGCCTATCGACCCAGGTGTAAATGGAAACATGCATGGCAGTTGTTAGGTTAATCATAATTGTAGTGTTCTCAGAACTGATGCTGATGAGGCTTCCCTTGTCAACAAAATTATGATCATTATGATGATGACGACGATAATGATGACGACGATGATGATGATGATGATGATAATGATGATGAAGACGATGCTGGTGAATAGAATGCATTTTTCGCTCGATACATGCAGTAGGTTTTTAAGCGTTTCTCATATGTGCTTTTACTCCGATCATTTTAAAGTGCGCTATTCAATATCCCTTGACCCTGTTGACTGAGAGCACCTCAACTAGTCCCCATTATTCCAGGCGAGCACAATGCATGCATACCAAATCACATTGACTTTCGAATCCTATCACCCAACACCAAAGTGAAGAAAAGCGAATGAAATGCAAGGCAAGTACAGGTATTGAACTCTAGACCTTGGAATAACCAGTCAAAAAATGTTTGAACCACTGCTATAACAACACTTTTCTATATCATGTATATCACAATGTTTTAAAAATGGAAAACCTCTTATCACCATTACTTTCGTCAGGGATTTTCAGACGCATAAAATCATAAAGCTTCAGAAAATTCCAGAAATTATGAACTTTCCCTATTCTATTATTAAAGACAATCTTTACCCACAAGCCCCGTTGATAATAGTTAGTCAGACACCGTCCCTCTTATTTAGCATAATTTGTCTTCTTTTTTCCTTCCAATATCTTTCATTTAGAAGTAGTCTTTCTAAATTTTTTATAGCAATGCATTCATCGTCATGATCGTAGTTCAGTATATTTCAATTCACCTTAATTGATAATGCATTAAATAGAGCAGATATAAAATCACTAAAATCATGAGAATGCCTTATGAAATCCTGCCGCTTTACAACTTGGAACCACATCAATGCCTCTCACGAAGAGGCCTAAATTTTCATTCAACCAATAACATTGTAATAATTTGTATATATATTTTTTTCACCTAAAGAAATTACCTATTCGCATCTCTTTGACATTAGACATGAAACGTTGCATACTTAAAATAACTGGCTATTGCAGTCGGTCATTGTCAACACTGGCTCACTGAAAGCGAAGTTAAACCAAATATGGCGAGTTAAAAACCGATTCTGACTGGGAAATTAATATTTTGTTAATAGTTTATTGACTTTCATTTTACATCAAGAATTTCTTGAATCATATCTGGGAACTTCAGTTAAGTAGCTATGACACAAATACGATATATCAAATATTACATGTCCCACTTTTTATATGCAAGGAATAAAAAGTGCATGCGCCCTGTTGCTTCAATTCAATTAAGGCATGCATCACTTTTTAATACAACATTACATTTTTTAATACAACATTACATTTGATTGTTGCAATTTCATCTTTGAAAAGGAAGACAATTTAAGATTTGTTGAGGATATTGTCGAAAAAAAATAAATCCAAAGTTTAGCAGGCCTACCTTTTTTTTTTTTTTTTGGTTTTGAATAATATTTTATTCTTCCTCTTGAGATATACATTTCAAGAAATAATCACATATAATATTTATAAATGTATATAACATATATCACATAATAGTTTACAAACAAGGAAACTTAATGAAATGCATTAATACCAATATAAACAAAAGCATTCTCTGAAATTATCCATGACTGCATCACAAGATTAATTTTTCAAAAAAAAAAAAGAAAAGAAGAAAAAAGAAATACAATGCATCAATTGATAGACATCGAAAAAGTACAAATTTACATAAATGACTATTTCTTTCATACGATGTTTTTAAAATTAAAACAAAAAGAATTGATATAGCATTCTCAGAGGAAGGCATACATAACCCTAACCTAAAACACCCTTACCCCTTTCTCTCGGCCCCCGTAGTCCCCCCCCCCCCCCCCTTTCCTTTAGCCAACACAGAGTGAAGCGCCCTCACCTCTACACGCGTAATGGTACTATCGTAGGTACAATCGCTGGATAGTATGAGTATACGGCAAACTGGTGCAAGATTTATGACAAATGTGTGATAGTCTGAATAAATGAATCACAGGCTACTGTGTCTGACCAATTTGACCAATCATTTAACGGAAATCCAGAAGCGAGTTGTATGATGAAGTCAAGTGAACGCTAATGAAATTAAAACCGAGCACGACATCACATGATCATGTATAAGCCAATTGCATACGCATCCTGCAATAACCCCATTTCATATTACTTTTGGTGGAATTCACTAAAGGTATAAAATAGATTTCTTGAATGTAGCTGGGCTCATTGCTAAACGAATCCTGAACGACAGCAGATCTGTCAAGATTCATCTTTCAGATTCATCATTCGCAAAATAACGGCCTTGAGATACAATTTCTTGTAGCAGCTTTCAGACTGATTGATTCATCAATTTGAAGGGCCAGGTTCATTTTAACTTTTGAAGAGGATCTGTGAAACTGAGGGTATCAGCTATGGGTGGAATATTTGACAATTTCTAGATGTGAGATCACACCACAACGTTACATTCTCTTAATTTGGATCATTTTCCTGTCGTGATAGCTGGTTTTTCCTACCTTTTAACTAAATACTTTGAGGTAGCCAGGGAGCCAATAAGGCTGTAAAGTTGAAACATTGTTAGAACAAATACAACTCATCTGCGAAGTAAAATCTGGACACTTGTTAAGTTATTCTTGTATAACGAAGTCAAATATCTTAAAAGAATCGTTTTGGGTGATTAATTTGAAAGACAACCTGAGCTGGTCGCCATGAATAACTCTAGCTATCAGTCTTCTTTAGAGGAAGAAAAATACGAGAACCAGGCAAGTGCCGATCTTATTTCTACCATTTTGACCACAATCTACATAATCTTTGCCTTTTTGGGCGTCGTCGGCAACGGGCTTGTCCTGGTCGTTATCGCTTGCATCAAAGATCTTCAAGATGTCACCAATCTCCTCATCGCAAACCAATCCCTGATTGACTTCATGACATCCTGGTTTCTGTTGTTCGGCTTTGTTGTCCCTGTTCCGGCCCTGCCTGTGGACCGCCCGACTCTTTCTCGGTTCCTCTGTGCCTTCTGGTACACAAAATATCCATTTTGGTCTACGATTGTGGCAAGCTGTTTGAATCTAGCAATGATAACTTTAGAGCGTTATATTGCTGTGGTCTTTCCTATTCGTTACCGAACCCAGGCAATTTCCGGAAGAGCAATTGCTGTCACCCTTATCCCATGGATAGCTGGATTTCTCTTTCAGATATCCTTGCTATGTTTCAGCAGGGTAGAAGACGGACAATGCTTGGAATTCTTGTGGCCTGATGATTTGACGAGGATATTGATCTGCCTGGCTACCTACTTCTTGGAATTCCTACTACCCTTTGGTACCATGGTGTATGTCTACGCTAGAATCTTGCTCGAACTACGTCGTGGTATGTTTTCCCAGCATGGAAACAAATCATCAGGTCCTGGTGGGACTGAACGAAAAGATACAGGACGCATCGGTGTTGACTATCGCAGCAGGGCGCGAAAGAATATCATCAAGACACTGGCCACAGTTTCTATCTGCTTCGTCATCTGCATGTCTCTCATTCAACACATCTACCTTGCCTATGGCTTTGGCGTGTATCTGAACTTTGGAGGGCCACTGTACATCATGTCTGTAGTAATAGCATTCGGGAATATTTGGATCAACCCTTTCATTTATACCTTTCAATATAAACGTTTTCAGAAAGGTATCAAGAAGCTGTTTTGTCGTACTCAAGCACAGCCACGTCAAGTGACAGCTGTCAGTAGTAATACTAAATGTCGTTAGACAATCCTTTGCAAAGTAAAAGATCGTGTTCTGATACACGTCTTTCTCCTCACTGAAAAACATTTTAAAGACTTTATCTGAAGTTGTCAGGGGAAAATTATTATGTATTATTTTGGGCAGTCTACCAGATAACACATTTTTGTCCATCACCGACAGAAGACTTTTTTTCTTTACGACCGACAGGTTTTGCGTGATGGACACGTGATGGACAGATCCTTCACGAACTCGAACAGGGCCAACGAGACCGACTGTCTACCACACCGACGTCCAACGAGACTGCGAGACTGTCAGTCTATTAGTCCAACCATTTCGGTCTAGAGAACGATCAGAAAAGGTTAACAGAAGACCGGCTGACAGCCAAGCCGACACGTTGATCTCTTGTGCCTTTAGTCAACTTTTCAGAGGGTTCACTGAACATAAATATGAGCCGTCAGTCTACGCAGCTGTCAATCTGATGGCCGTTGGTCTACATAATAATGGCTCACTAATTTGATGAAACAAAATATTCATTTACATGCCAATGACGTTTTCAAATGAAATACAAATACAAACCACCCGTTTTAACATTGCGTGTATGGCATCGTGGTTTGTTTTCAGAAATGGTATAATGGGCTCTGCGAAAGAACTATCACATAAGTACCACCCCATGTGCTTGATAGAAATTTTTTGTACACTACAACGTAAACGCTAAAAAACGTTGTAAAAGCTGCATAAACAACGACATTCATTTGAGGTGTGACTCCTAATGAATTTACGAATCCGACCTATTTTTCTTTGTTTATGGAGTGATTGAAGGTAAACTTTATTTACATTAAGCTTATATCACATGAAATGAATACGAATTCTGATGAAATGATTATGGTACTGATTGTAATGAATTATTTTCAATATTTTACCAGTTGATATGTTATGTTACCTTGTAAAACCTTTGTATCCCCATGATCGTACACGTTTTGCTTTTAACAACGCAGAATAAATTGAAGGTAACGCAAATATCATAGATCATTTTACACTTTTGATCATTTGATAAAGTACGTTGAATGATGATATTACCAAAGTACTAGTAATTGAAAGCATTCACTTTTTTCTTGATAAATATCTTATTATTGGAGTAAATGTTTAAATTTTCATCAACAAAATGATAAGTAGATTTACGCATGTATGCATTGTATGTCCAATCCGTGATCCAGAATCTTACAAGTATGCTAGGTGTCCACGTTTGTATCAAACCGATAGTTACTTGATGTTTGAAGGTTTGCATGGTGGTACGGATAATCGTAGAAGGGTTTACGGTTCACCATGTGGTAAGTCCTGAAGACGGACAGTCAAGCTGCCCGGAACGTTGGGTCTTCTCTCCTTCTCCGCCTGTCTCAAGTCTCTGCACCTCTCCGCCGACTTCAAGCCCAAGTCTCCTCATCTCTTCGCCTCCATCTCTTTCCACTTTACCTATAGTCCTTTCAGGACTTACCACATGGTGAACCGTAAAGCCTTCTACGATCGTTACTTGCATTATTCTCATATGGATAGACGATTTTTGATAGCTGAAATAAGTAGAAAGATTCGATAAGAATATTACTTTCACAACAGGCAATTAACTACGAACCCCTTATAATTCGAATTGGATGATTGTACAGACAAAAGATATTCATTAAAATGATGTAAAAGAAATTACATTGACAGCATTAATGACTTGTGCAGTTGACAAGAGTGCTTTATTCAGACACTTTTAGTTAATACCATGATGGTAATGATGGCCGGAGTTGTAATATTAACGAGAGTAAACATTCATCATGTTCATATATCGGCAATAGCCATGACAGCTGGTAATACATGCGATACACTTCTCATAGCATGGAGAACTATGACTATGTTATATTCGCTGAAAAGAAAGAGAAAGAGCAAAGAAGGCGATTCCGCTGCGATCCACAAAAATCGACAAAGCGTAGTGGATCGTGGCTTGAGCCTTTTCAATCTTCTCAGTCGTATCATGAGCCTTTACTGAAGCGCCAATGATCGCCACAATCGCCCTTGTCGCCACCAAGTTTTGAACATGTTCAAAACTTTCGTAGCGAGAGCGCCGAGGTCGCCAAGAACGCCACAGTCGTCTTAAGAGCGGATCAAAAACGACATGCCCGTAGCTCTAACGTGTCAGCAACGCCTAAAGCGTACTTAAAGCGCATTGAAAGCGGCTCCTATCGCCCGTGCTTTCAGACCCGTTCCCAAGTGACGATTTTTTTCCTCAGTTATGTTTCTGTGCATCTCATCCGCGCATCCTGGCTGGTATTGTTACGTCATCACAACAGCAGTGCAATCACCGTGCAGGTAAAAATGGAGTTGAAGGGCGATTCTGCCACACTTTGCAAAATTTTCACAGATTGCCATGGATCGCCATGATCGCCTTTCTAGTGAGATGGGGGCCTAAGACAGAAGCTGAAATAGAAACACTGGAAAACAGTTTGACTTCAAAAAAAAAAAAAAGACTCTTGAAAGAATACGTATTTTGAAAGAATAATGAGAAGACATTAAAAAACTGGAAATGCAAATTCTGTGAAAATTAACAGAATACAAGAATTGTAATTTGGAGAAAACCTAAGAATTTCTTTTAATTCAAATAAACAAAAATCAGTAGAAAAGACCATTGTAAGAAAAGCCAATCATCAAAACTGACCAACAGGAGGATATCTTGAGAGAGGTATTTCCTCATTTTATACATGTGAGATCAATTGAGGAAATAATAGCGTAGCATGAATCAAAGTTCCCTAGAGCTGTCCTCACTGTGAACATGATGAACATGGCGGACAAAGAAAGCGGACAAAATAAACAACCTCTCAATCTACCTTTCACAATGGTTCTGGTAGTCAAAAGAACATCCCTTCACAGCTAGTATGTTTAATCATGTAGTTCCAAGTGAATATGCATGTGACACCTGTTCCACATATTTTAGACAACAGCAGTGAAGGGATGTTCTTTTGACTACCAGAACCATTGTGAAGGGTTAGAATGAGGGGTTGTTTATTTTGTCCGTTTTCTTTGTCCGTCATGTTCATAGTGCCTACCATTTTGGAAATTTGCAAAGGTTGAAAAAATGTCTCCGCCGGGAATCGAACCCGGGCCTTTGGCTATGAACGCCAATGCCTTAACCACTAGACCACAGAGACGGGCCAGTGGTTTCGGCGAATCCAAATTCGCTTAACCAACAGACTGACAAATCTTCAACCCTCACTAATTAATTCCTTTGTCGGTGGCAGATGAGTTTCGAACAATGACCTGCCGCACACCTTAGCTGGATCCGAGCGAATGCTTTTGGATGAATGTATATATGTATATGTATATATATATATATATATTTTTTTTTCTTCTTCTTCTTCTTCTTCAAAATTTCACTTATATTTCATGCTGTTATAAAGTGCTGTTACGTAGGCCTATGGTTTTACATACAATGCAGTCTACCCGGGGGCCCTGCCCCGAGTAGAAGAAATTGTTTTTTAAATATTCTCTCCAATGATGTGAGAAAATCAACACCTCTAGAAAGTGGGGTTTTAGAGGGGGATATACCTTAATCTGAAATAGCTGATGCCGTAAAAAAAAAAAAAAAAAAACTGGAAAGCGCCCTGTCAAAATGGCTTCACATCTGATTTTTAAAAAATTCTTTTGTTTTAGTGATATAGCTTACTTGTGTGGTGAGTTATCTCTCTCACCAAATCTAGGTTTAATTCTAAAAGGCAATGAAACCCCGTCATTTTAATGAGAACTGGAGACCGATATCTCTTCTTAATGAATAGCGTAATAGATTTTATCCACACGTCTTGCAAACATGCTAAATAAACTGTAGAGTTTACCCTTTATTATACGTACAGATCAAAGAGGGGTTTTGCTTTTGCCTGCTCGTGCCTGGTCGTTTCATCGGCGAAGACATAAGAATTATATGTTATATTATTGTTTATGTAAAAAAACGAAAACTAGCAGGTACTCTAATGTTGATAGATATCGAAAAAAAAAAAACAACAACTGTCGATAGTATTATTTTCTCATGTTTATTGTAGTGGGTCCTCGAGCGTAATTGTGAATTCTCAGCTGTCACAAAGGTTTAGCATTTAAAGGGACTTTAAACAAGGGGATCCAATCTCTCCTTACCTATTTATTATGTGGTAGAAAACTATGCATAAGAAATTCAAAATTGTTTTAAGGAATTCAAATACGGATGATGCGCATTTATTTGATTGTGGCCCGAACGGGTCATTTAAAAATGCATTATAAATTTTGTCTTTGTTTACTAAATATAAACTGTAAAAACGCTGTTTAAATTGGCGATGTCTAAAATTGTGTTGTTTAAATTTTGAACAATATTGTTTAAAAGGCATACCCTGTATTGTAAACATAGGTTGTTAAAAGCATCGAGCGAATTTCCAATTTCCAACAGTTTTAACAATACCGTTGGAAATTCGCTATAAAATCTTAAACAACAAACTGTTTAAAGTTTAAACAACATTACTTGTTTAATATAACAGTTTAAACAATAGTTGTTAGAGTGACTAGATTAAACAACGTTGCTTAAAATTTTTAAACAGTTGTTTAAAATATTTTTACTGTGTACTGGCCTCAAACTTAATTCACAAAAGACGCAACTTATTTTCATTGGTGAGTTAAAAGAGACCACAATGGAAGACGGTGATGTCAAAGATAAATGTACAGATTTCCATGTAAATATTGATAAGATTCCTTATTTTAACTACGATAGAATTTTTGACAGACTAAAAATACAGATGGTATCGTGATCTAAACGAAATATTACACCGCTAGGTAGAATTCATTGGTCAAAATTTTTTTATTGCCACAATTTAATCACTTTTATTTTCTATCAATGCCTGGCCTCTCTGCCCAACTAATGGAAATATTATTTTTTTTTATCAATTCAATATATGGAACTTTTCATTTATTGTAAATAAAATTGGCCATGGGGCAAAATGTGGAGAAAAAGAACACACTTTTTGACAGGACAAATAAATGATTAGATGATGGACATCAAAGCGAATTTTTTTCAAAATTATAATTTTTGCACAAACAAGATTACGTGCACTGCACACTTTCGAACTCATTGATATGATTTCATTTTGACATCTTAACACGTAACCGTAATCTTGGCCCCCTTTTCACTGTTCAATGGTTTTACTCAGATCACGGGAACAACACACGATATTTAGACATGTATCATTCATTGAGAAAATCAGACAGATAAAGTAAAACCGTGTATATTGCCAATATGATACTTGAAGCAATTACTCAGCGCCTTCTCATTCACCGTTTCGCAGCTGCTTCTAGATTACCAGTGTATTTCTATATTGGTCTGAGAAAGCTCATATTACTAGATGAAAATCCAATAATGTCTCTTTGCACATTTTTACCTCATCGCGCCCGTCATTTCTACATTGATGTAAGGTAAATATTGAATTAGTAATATTCAGTCACAGTCCACGCTTCTTCTTAATTGATGCTCAAGGTATATAAATGCGCTCACGTCAATGACGGATAATCACATTCATGGATGGAGGGAGAAAGTCGTTCTGATCTTCTCCTCCACGCTGTAGGCAACATTTTTTTTGACGGTTGGTTTATTTGTCTGTCCTTTTAATAGATTAGATAATAATCACGAACTTTGAATAATTATTATGGACGCCACAGTGAGGAATTTCTCTGTATCATCGTTTTCAGACGGAGAAGACGTCGAAAAATCTCTCCTTGATGCGGTCATGAGATCGATCTACATCGCGTTCGCTCTCTTCGGCATCGTCGGCAACGGGCTTGTCCTGGTCGTGATCGCTCGCATCAAAGATCTCCAAGATGTCACCAATCTTCTCATCGCTAACCAATCCCTAATTGACTTCATGACATCCCTGTTTCTCCTGTTCTGCTTTGTCATTCCTGTTCCCTCCTTGCATGCGAATAATCCGACCCTGTCTCGGTTCCTTTGCTCATTCTGGTACACCAAGTATCCATTTTGGTCTATGACTGTAGCAAGCTGTTTGAATCTCGTATTGATAACTTTAGAGCGGTATTTGGCAGTGATCTTTCCCATCCGTTACAGATTATACACCGTTTCTAAGAGAGCCATGTTAGTTATCCCCTTCCCGTGGTTCATAGGATTCCTGTTTCAGATATACCTGATAGTTCTCAGTGATATCAAAGACGGCAGATGCATACAGTTCATCTGGCCAAATGACTTGACCAAACGATTGCTTTGTGCAATAACTTACTTCTTGGAATTCTTGCTACCAGTCATAACAATGGCATTTGTCTACGCTATGATTTTGTTAAAACTACGCCGGAACCCGATGACTAAACAAAATACTCAAACAATATCTACAGGAGGAACGACGAAGAAGCCATGCACCGTCGACTACAGAGATAAAGCGCGGAAAAATGCAATCAGAACATTAATTTCCGTCTCAATTTGCTTCGTAGCATGTGTATCATTCAATCAGCATCTTTACCTCTTTTATGGTTTTGGAATGGACTTAAATTTCAGGGAACCACTCTACATGACCTCAGTGATTATGGCATTCGGGAACATTTGGATAAATCCTTTCATCTATACGTTCCAGTACCAGAAATTTCAAAGAGGTTTGCAGAAGCTATTCTGTTGAAATCAAGCAAAGAGAACTCAGTCATCAAAGTCAAATGCCTTATAAATTGATTTGAAATAAATCCATTGAACTTTTTTTCCTGAAAAATATTAAATTGAATCAATGCAGCATTATTTTCTAAAGCGGTTTGAGATTTGAATAAGGAATATATATATGTCGATTGATTTTGTGGGCAAGAATGTATATGACAAATAGCATTTATATTGCATTTTGTATTCACATCGTCTTTTGATGCTTTAGACATGTATATTAAGTCTTGTGAAAAAACCGAAGTAATGGATATGGTAGGGGGTTATAATCACTTTGTAGGCGTGTCGGAAATCTATCTTGTATTAAATCTTTGGTCTCCGAGTATGCATACACATGTTTACGAAGTTGCTGTTTCTCGCTTTAATATCAACTTTCCCGTTTTCCATTTTGCGAGGTAGCGAAGCGAGTGAGCAAACCGCTGACACTTCAATGGGCTGAAAATTGTGATCTTGTTATTTGATTATACTAGATAAGAATGAAAAAGAGATCATCTCACGGCACGACATGTGCCCGAATATTGGAAAGTCATTCGAGGGGTTTGGGGCTGCAGCCCAATCGCAACACACCGGCTTACATAATCAGAATAGTCCATCTAGGGGCCGTGAAACCTTTCTCGCTTAATATCATGAGCGATTTGTACCTGATTTTGTTCCTTGTCGAATTTTATTCATATTGCACAATTGCACAATTCGTACTTCTGAGCTTGAGCCGTGAACATAATAAAAACGGCAGGAGAATAGTAAGAGTTCGATAATGTTTTATAAACTTTCTTCTTATTTTCTCATGTCAAATGCAAAATTAAAACAATGTGAAGTTGGTGTTCAATATTACATGTGAATAAACTTAGTACAGAGTCGAAGCAAAAGTTTTTGAAGTGGTACATATCATCTGAAAGCAACTATATTTTCTCCATGATGCGAAGTCTTCCATATATACAGTATATATTTTTTATGGGAGAAAGAGAAGGAGAAGTGTGGGGGGGGGGGAGGGAAGGGGTAAATGAAGAAAGAAAAGGCGGGAGAACATGAGCGAAAGAAACTGGGAAATTACAAATGAGAGAGAAGAGCGAGAGAGAAGGAGAAAAGGGAGAGTAGCAGAAAAGGAGGGGTGGAGATGTGTTGAGTGAAGAGAAAGAGATGGAGAGAGTAAGGAACGGGGGTTGTTGGAACATGGAGATCACAGGGGAAAATGAGGGAAGTTGAAAGACGGAGAAGAAAGAGAAAAAGAGGGAGTGGGAGAGAAGTAGGGTGAGGGTAAGGAAACAAATGGAAGAAGGGAAAGGAATAAATATCTTCCCTTCTTCCATTTAAAGCCTTTTCAAAGCTATAATTCTAACAATCGTACATTCAATGGAAAATTGACAAAGAATGCATATCTCCGTTTGACAAATAAATAGGCAAGGCTACAAACTTGGTTAATATTGTTGGTGATAAGATATATGAACATATACCTCTAAGTCTCATAGTCGGTGATGATGAGCTTCTTAAATACAATCACAAGTCTTAAGTCATTCAATTCCCACTAACGAAAAACCCAACTAAAGTAGATAAAGGGATGTTTAAATACATGGAAAAGCAGCTTTAATCATTGTTAATATATTAGTATATGGTGGAGAAGAGCACTGTAAGTTATGTATGTGTATAGAAAACGATATGACAATGAATGTATTTTAAAATTATCATCAAAAATTATCCATTGTAAATCCCATTATAATGTTCATAATAGCATCATTTAAATACTGATGTAGAACCTTCGAACGCTTTATTAGTACATTTCAAAGACTTTACTTTTTTTGTTACATCCAATACACTCAAGGGTCAATAAATCTAGGTAAAGATATGGGCAAAGATATATCTCATATTTTTCAAAACAATACTTGTGTTCTGACGCAGACCTGTTTAACTTTGAAACGCATGAAATGTGAACATAAATCGCCCCGGAGAGGTTAAGATAGTGATCGACTCTGCGAGATAGATTTTTGATGATGAGCAAAAGTGAATACCTCTCTCAGGATATATCTCCATTCAATAATACACGTTTATAAGCAAACTAGAGGGGCTGATCGCTTTAGTTCATCAGGCCTATACCGGTTAGTCAATTCTGTACCCTTATTTTTTGCTTTCACCTTTCGTATATTATGCTTACATTAGGCACCAAAGACCACTCCAATTGTACGTCACGCAAGTAAGACACAAGTGACGTCAATTATAAAATAAGAAATGAAAATATTTTTGGGAGCACTGAGGTAAACTGGTGAAGGCTCTCGACTCTGATGTGAGGACGAACATGACGAAAGGTCCTAGGTTCAATTTCCTGCTGGGTGCGTACATCCTTAGACAAAATTTTTCGCCCACATGTTAATGGGGACATGGCAGTAATTAGGCTGAACATGCTGAATATAATTGCATGGCCCCGCGGAAGAACAATTGTTGATGCTGACGAGGCTTTCCCGGTCAACAAAATTATCATTATTATCATCATCTTGACGACGACGACAAGGACGACGATAATGATCCTGATGATGCTTTTTGAACTCTTTTCGTATTTAGGCCTATGCGTTTCTCATAATGTGCTCTTACTCCAATTATTGTGCGCACATTCCATGGCCCTAATTGACTGAGAGCACTCCAGCTAGTGGCCATTTTTCCAGGGGGGGGGGGCATTTTACTTTTTTCAGGCGAGCTCTCACCTCTACATGTGCACTGCTATACGCATCGGTCATGTAGGTACAGTCACTTGGTAGTACTGTAAACTGTTGCAAATGTGTGAACAATGTGAATAAATGAATCACATGTGACTGCGTTTGACCAATCATTTGATTAGAATCCAGGAGAGGAGAGTGTTGTGTGATGAAGTCACGTGCACGATACTTACAATAAAATCGTACACTACACGAAAATTACTTGACATCTCGTGATCATGTATCAGCCAATTATCTCAGTTACCCAATTTTACATTAGGTTTAGTGGAACCCAGTAAAGGTATAAAATAGCTGGGCTTATCGCTGAACGAATCCTGAACGACAACAGATCAGATCTTTCAAGATTCGTATTTTAGATTCATCATTCGCAAAATATCGGTCTTTAGATACTATTCCTCGTAGCAGGTTTCAGACTGATTGATTCATCAATTTGAAGGGCCAGGTTAATATCAACTTTTGAAGAGGATCTGTGTCACACATTCTCTTAATTTGGATCATTTTCCTCTCTCGATGACGGGTTTTACTGCCATTTTAACTTAAAAATTTGAGGAAGCCAGAGAGCCACTTAGACTGTAAAGTTGTAACATTGTCAGATCAAATACAACTCACCTGCGAAGTAAAATCCGGACATATATTTCAAAACAATCGTTTTCGGTGATTTATTTGAAACACAACCTGTAGTTTGTCGCTATGAATTACTCTAGCTATCAATCTTCTTTAGAGGAAGAAAAATACGAGAACCAGGCAAGTACCAGTCTTGTTTCTACCATTTTGACCACGATCTACATAATCTTTGCCTTTTTGGGCGTCGTCGGCAACGGACTTGTTCTGGTCGTTATCGCTCGCATCAAAGATCTTCAAGATGTCACCAATCTCCTCATCGCAAACCAATCCCTGATTGACTTCATCACATCCTGGTTTCTGTTGTTCGGCTTTGTTGTCCCTGTTCCGGCCCTGCCTGTGGACCGCCCAACTCTTTCTGGGTTCATCTGTGCCTTCTGGTACACAAAATATCCATTTTGGTCCACAATTGTGGCAAGCTGCTTGAATCTAGCAATGATAACTTTAGAGCGTTATATTGCTGTTGTCTTTCCTATTCGCTACCGAGTCCAGGCAATTTCTGGAAGAGCGATTGCTGTCACGCTTATTCCATGGATAGCTGGATTTCTCTTTCAGATATCCTTGCTATGTTTCAGCAGGGTAGAAGACGGACAATGTTTGGAATTCTTGTGGCCTGATGATTTGACGAGGATATTGATCTGCCTGGCTACCTACTTCTTGGAATTCCTGCTACCCGTT
Source organism: Echinometra lucunter (assembly GCA_029962745.1). Lineage (NCBI taxonomy): Eukaryota > Metazoa > Echinodermata > Echinoidea > Camarodonta > Echinometridae > Echinometra > Echinometra lucunter. The sequence continues at coordinate 53,784,168 of CM057151.1, forward strand.
GGTACCATGGTTTATGTCTACGCTAGAATCTTGCTCGAGCTACGTCGTGGTATGTTTTCCCAGCATGGAAACAAATCATCAGGTCCTGGTGAGACTGAACGAAAAGATACAGGACGCATCGGTGTTGACTATCGCAATAGGGCGCGAAAGAATATCATCAAGACACTGGCCACAGTTTCTATCTGCTTCGTCATATGCATGTCTCTCAATCAACACATCTATCTTGCCTATGGCTTTGGCGTGTATCTGAACTTTGGAGGGCCAATGTACATCATGTCTGTGGTAATGGCATTTGGGAATATTTGGATCAACCCTCTGATTTATACCTTTCAATATGAGCGATTTCAGAAAGGTATCAAGAAGCTTTTCTGGCCTACCCACTCACAGCCTCTTCAAGTAAAAGCTGTCTCTTCTCAATCTGGTCCTGTCTAGATTGGCCTGTTGGCAGGGTAGGGAATAATACCACCATCACACAAATTATTTATTATAAAATACTTTAGTTAGGTGTTTCGCTCGAACATGATATACTGAAAAGAGCAGGATAGGAATGTAGTAATTCATGAAACATGATGCTCCATTGATTGGAGGAACCTATACAGCTTTGTGGAAACTGTAGCATTTTTTTTTATATCAGTTAAAATGCACGATCAAAGAAATTTTCTCTACCAATAGCTCAAGAAATTTGTTAATCACGTGCACCCAGTCGAGGATAAAATTTAGAATGGTATTAGTTCGTAAACTTTCTAAAAACATGTAAAATGCACGAAAGAAGCATATACTGTCCTCATTATATGATTGTTTTTCTTCGAAATGACTGATTGTAAATGTTAAAAGTATACAAAATATATACCATGTAAGAGAGATTATAGGACTTCCATTATCAGCAACCAAAATGAAAAAAAAGGAGGGGGGGGGGGAACTAAAAAAAACTCTCATAATTGATTACCACGAGAACATGCTTTGTCGAGATTTAAGTAAGATATTTTGATATTGAAATAAAGTCAGTGTTTGACAACTTTTGCGTTCTTTTCGGAAATAATACGTACTGGTAGACGGAAACTGTTCGGAAATCAAAAGTTAGCGAAAATATACTGTGAAGATAATAAAATGCAGAACATGATGCTTTCGATATTTAGTAGATCTCTGTTGTATAAACTTACATGGGCAGAGTTTTGTCTCATTCTTGAACCTATTTTGACATTGATTTCAAGTGTATGCAATGGCGTTAGGACAACTTTTCTTTTTTTAGATTGTAAAATGTCCGAAGTTGATTATTTTTTCTAGTTTTGATCTTCAGAATTGTGTTTTGCAAGAATGGTTACGTAGAGTTTGAGTCTTTTGTCGAAGACTCAAAGAATTATGTGCATTTTTAAGTGCAGATTGTGTTTTGCAAGTATGGCTACGTAAATTTTGAGGTATACAAATTTTTACTATATTTGATTTGGTACAATGATTGAAAATGTGGGTCGAGTATCAAACGGCCATCACATTTGTGTGCACAGAATGTGGTCTTGTTGACACCTAGATTACATTACATGATGATATTCACCTAAACTGGCACTCACGTAGAATATGAATTGATACAAAATGTGATTTGGTAGAATTTGTGACAAAACGTGTCAGGTTTCAAAGTCTTATAAACTATGTGAATGAAACGCTGTCCAGATAGATTTCTAATGCATAGCATTTCTTTATACTTGAATATGATTGACTAAAACGACTTTGTACGTGAAGTATCGCACGTGTTTTATTGATAGAAAACTGTACATAAACTAAACACCTCGCCTATCTAAACCTAAACCTTTTCTTGTTTATTACAAGTACGATCTATTCCAATTCTAACGGATTTGGATTAGTCATAGCATACTAGTAAATGTCGATGATGGTTTGTATCACATATTCACTTTGACTTGACGTAATAATGCTTCTCCAACATGATCGAAAATAATTTGGAAAATAAACCTTGGGTGTTTCACAAAGCTGTGTGTAAACTTATGCATGACTTTAAGAACCATGGTGAACTGTCAAATACATGGAATGCCCAAATTTTCAAATTTTTCTTCTTCTTTTTTTTTTTTATCAAAGTATGGTTGTGTTTCCAATAATATATATTATTGTTGTTGATATAAACTATACTTCACAGTTAAAATGTTTTGTTAATGATATTATTGTTAATGTACAAAGATACTTTAACTTTAGGTTAGAGAATGAATATGAGTGAGAATCCAATTTGGCTTTCTATATTCAGGTCATTCTTAAAGTCATGCATAACTTTGGACACAGATTTGTGAAACACCCTCCGAGGCAACTTAGAAATCCTTGTCAATCATTAGTTGAAATGTGAAAACAATACACAAACGTATTACGTGATCATGTGATTAATATTTCTGTGGAATATATAACGGGGTATTGAAAGTACTCTGGATTTGTTTCCTCAAAAGACTTGGCGAGCATGTTCTATGCAGAAGTTTTGGTTTTCAGTTATTCCTTTTTTATATGGATAATAGCATATTGGAAAAATATCCACATAACTACTCCTAACTAAGAAATTAGTGTACAGGAAAGTTGTTACAAAGCAGGAAAACTTTATGTATGGAGAAAGAGTCACTTCACTTTCAATGCTGTTTGCTACTGCAGTCTTGTTCACTTTGTGAAAATGGAACCCAAATATTACATCAGCGAAAGTGGGAGCTATTGTGAAATAGCCAAGAAGCAAATAGCAGAAATATTTTATATACATGTATATGTTTAGTCCTGAATAGTAATTTATTCATTGAATGCATGGAAGTTGAACCAGGGAAATATGAGAAGTTGAAATTCAAATCTCCCTGAATGATCTCAAACAAATTTACTTGACAGTAACAAAAAATGGAAATATAGGCCTTTTAAATCAAATTATTATCATACTATTTCCACATGTAGCTTGCATCAAGAAAAAAATTAGTAGCAGGCCTACTGATTTCATAATTTGGTGATCATGGTCCAACTCTCCAGGTAGAAGGTGCATCATAAGCTTTATTCACCTTCAAATTCATATCCTTGAATGTTCCTGTAGAAATATGAACAAGTAGTATACCGACAATACACTTCTCCTTTCTCCCCCCCCCCCCCGGAAGAATTAATCAAAATGTATGTATATATATATACATTCTTTTTTTAATGGGGAATTTTTTTGCTACTTTTCTGCCAACAGGAAAAACTCGTTGTGAACACTGGTAAAGAGGAATATGTAGTTCATTGAGTCTTGTGTATTTGTGAATAGATTTACCACCTCCTTTTCTGGACATGGAGTGAAAGAACTTATGTTTACATAATGAATCAGAAAACTTTTTTGGCATGAGACACAAACAGGTATATCTGCATGTAATCTGCATGTGAAAGCAAAAAAAAAAAGCAAACAAACAAACAAAATTATCCCATATAGCACCACCTCAATTCTACAAAGTATTAAAAGGAAAAAAAGCACAAGAAAGTGGAAAGTCCATAAGATACTCTTGATAAACGACGGAAATAAATATGAGCATGTAAGTATATAAAATTGAGCTTGGAAACAGAAGAGAGAAGAAAGAGATATGTAGGAGATATTAAGGATGCGGTCTATAACCTCAGACAATACAATAATGAGAGCATTTGATTTTATATGCCAATAAATCATCACTCTAGTATTAACTATTATCAATTTGTAGTTTATTCATGAAATAAATTACACATACAACCTTAAAAGAAATCAGAGTAATCAGTAAAAGATTAATAACCTATTTAGCAATTCAGTATTAAGAGATTGGCCGTGTTAATATCCACCGGAATGCACTTAACTGTAATCACAGTGATTTATTCTCAATATTTTTTTTCATTGTTCAGACAAATAGACTGTCAAAACATTATTACCGGTACTCATTTATTATCAGGAAGAAGATTTGAAATTTTCATGTTTCGAATCCCCATTTTATTATTGATCTCGTTTGACAAATTTTCCTCTTTTTTTGTCTACATGATAAAAGGAAAAACTATGCATTTTTCACATTCATCTATTTTCATTAATTGCACCTTTGTGTGGAAGTTTTCCCTTCAAATAGAACACTGAGCTGGATAGGTTTCCATATTTGTAGATCAAAAGCCAAGGTTTTCACTACAGCGAGCAATTATGAATGAATGAAAGTTAAATAATTCTGGTTAGATTTTGCATGCAGCAGTACATGAAGGAGAATTTTTCATGTTTCGAATCCCCATTTTATTATTGATTTCGTTTTTCAAAATTTTCTTTTTTGTCTACATGATACTAAAGGAAAAACCATGCATTTTTCACATTAATCTATTTTCACTATGAATTGCACCTTTGTGTGGAAGTTTTCCCTTCAAATAGAACACTGAGCTGGATAGATTTCAATATTTGTAGATCAAAAGCCTAGGTTTTCACTACAGAGAGCAATTATGAATGAATGAAAGTTTACTACTTGATTGATTTGATTGATTGATTGGTTTATTCAAAATAAAAGAACACGCAGCTCGAAAGCTGAAATCGTTCAGTTTACAAAGTTATTTACAATCAACAACAATAATCAATTTAAAATTAAGCAACCAATGTTCACAAAACAAAAATCTCTCCAAAAACAGATCAAGAAGGTACCTGAAAATATTACTGTTAATCAGTCATGGAAACATGTTATACACAGATGTTTGAGCGGAGAGTTGAAGAAGGAAAGAAAAATGGAAATAGAAGACAAAAGAAATAAGGGTAAGAAGAAGTACAGATGAGCATAAGCATGGAAGGTAAGAAATGACAGGAGAGAGAATGGAAGGGAGGGAAGGGAAAGGGATACGAGAGCGGTGAAACAAAAAGAGAGGGTAGAAGAGAAGGAGAGAAAGAAGCAAAGGAAGGAAGGAGGATGAAAAGAGATTAAGTCACGGCATGTATACCCTGCAAAAGTTAACATAAATGTACCAATATGAGAAATATGAAGAGGTAGCTAGGTGGAGGAGAGAGAGGTAGGGAAAGAAACTGAGAATCGAAAGAAAATGACGAAGGAAGGAAAGGAGGGGGAAAAGTAAGAGGGCGAGGAGAGAGAGAGAGAGAGAGAGAAAGAGAGAGAGAGCGTGAAAGAGAGAGAAACATAAGGGTTCCTGAAAATCTGGCCTAATATCATTGATGATTATTGTTCATTCTACTGTGAGTTTTTACATGGAATTAGGCACATATCTTCCTGGGGTCACTATAAACTAACATGATCTTACACTAAATTAAGTATATGATGCGGCACGGAGCAGGGACAAATCGCTAAACTTGCTACTCATTTGCATAATTTTCTCGTCTCTTTTGCTCACTGAAGCGTAAGATATCGGGATTTCGATGAAAATCAAATCTGACGAACTTCCCAAGAAGATTTACCTTTGTTTAACCCAATTAGGCAATTGAATTTTGGTCCATAAGTGAAATAAGAGCTTTTCCCGTCCAACGTGCTTATTGAAGCGTGAACTTTGCATGAAATTAAATGCCACGGGATCATTGATACATGTACACCGGTCATATAAACATACTAAAGTGTTATCAATATGATTTTTAGTGCACAAAAATAAAGCAATAATTACTTGATAATTTCAACATGGCGATATTTTGTTTTTATCATTAGTTCATTCAACCGTGAATTAATAGGTATCAACTGCAAAAGTTGCAAACACCCTTCCAAAACATGAATTCTTCTGCATTAGATAAAAAATTTATCGCGTGAAAGATGTCAAAAGTGCAGTTTTGCCATTTTCACCTCTTGCTCACTCGAGCGTGAAATTTGGCGAACAACTCATTTGCTATGTTGGGGAGCGCATAAAATTTATGTTGCATGCCTTCAGACGCTGAAAACTTGAAATTTGTGCCGATATCATTGAATCAAAGTCATGGCATGAGGCTATGAACTTTAAAAAATGACCATTTTGCATGAAGGTCATGTTCACTGAAGCGTGACTGAAGGGTTTGCCCTGAATTTTACACGAGTTGTAGCTGAGAAGTATAGTTACATAAATCTGTATTCAGATTTCATCAAAGGTTCCTAATTGAAAAATACACAGATTTGTTTTAGGGGGAACTTACTTTTTGTCTTGTGTTTAGTTATATACCTTTTACGCTAACAATATTTCAGCATAACGTAGTTATCGTGATACAACTACGAATATATCGATAACTATATGATGTTAGTAATGTTATTCATATATCAAATCTCGGATTACGTGCCCCTTTCTCTCGGCAACCTCTCACTTGAATTTCTTATTCAGAACTCATCTTCCAACTATTGATGCAGAAAGGCTTAAACCGCTCTCAAAATGACCAATTAAATGACAGACGTGCATTATCTGCTGACCTTCTCATTGAGGCAAGCGAAGATAGTAAATACTATTCCTGTATTCATACGTCATGACTGTAGGAGTGATGTCAGTAACCATTAAAAAATTCATATTGTGGTAACCATTAATATAATTCATGTTTGCGAGTGCATTAGCTATTATGCACTGCACGAAGGTTAAGTCACGATGGGATAAATGGTCATTTTCCGAACCATATAGATCAATTTATGTCAACATTTACTTCTATAGCCTGAAAGCCTGTTTATCACCTCCATCCCTTTTGCCTCTCCTGTACATGTTGTAAGTCAACTTTCTTTCTTCTTTGCTTTCAATTAAATTCGACGGATGACAACAGATGAATACTGTGTTTGCTCCTTTTGAGTGAAAAAGTTACTACTACTACTGCTGCTACTACTGCTGCTGCTGCTGCTGCTGCTACTACTACTTCTACTACTACCACTACTTCTACTACTACTCCTACTAGTAGTACTACTCCTATACACACTAAGAAAAAAATGTTCCATTTTGCACCCTTCAAATGGTACACAAGGAGCTCCTTTAAAGGGTGCAACTTGCACCAAAGAAGCATTACTGTTAAGGGTGCATTGAGCTACATTTTGCACCCTTGAGGGTGCAGAGTTGAACCCTTTAGGGAAGGTGCAAATTTGCACCCTTTTGAACGCAAAAATTTCTGCACCCTTCAAGGATGCAGATGGGCATTTCCGGTTGCAAACAAGTACAAAAGGGTGCATCTTTGTACCTTTGTCATATAGGACGCAAGATTGCACCCCAAAAGGTGCTGCTATTGTAGCATTTGGCTTGCAAAATTGCACTTCTTTTTCTTAGAGGCTATACTGGTACCAAAGTAATGAGAACGACCAGGATGAAAATAGAGGTGTCGTGGTCTAGTGGATATGTCACCGGACTGTTGATCTCGTGGTCCGAGTTCAAATCCCGGCGCGGCACTAATGTCCTTTGGCAAGATATGAATCTACATTTGCCACTCTCCACCCAGGTGTTAAGTGGGTACCCGGTAGGATGCGAAAGTCATTGTGATTTGTTTAGCATTGTGCGCGCCTGCAAAAGGCGCCTGGCTGGAATGCTCCCTAGGGAGTGGAGAAGGTGCATGCATTGTATGCGGGCAAGCCTGAATCCGATGACCGGGGTAATAATATTTCTGTAAAGCGCTTAGAGACTCTCTTGGAGATGTATTAGGCGCTATATAAATCCAGAATATTATTATTATTATTAATTCCAACAATTTTCTTATCTAGGTTTATTTTGCTAGGTTCTCCCACCGCCTTCTTACTTGCCGGCACTATGATTTTCAAATCGAAGCAATGTATAATGTACATGCTAGTGTAAGATCATAAAAATTCCATTTAAATATGATTTTCTGATACCGAATTTTCTTTATCCCGCCTAAAGACATCAGCTTGATATTTTGGTACTCGTGCAGACTGTATTTGAAGCATTCCAATCCAAGGCCGGATTCCTTAATACCGACGAAGGGTGCATCCACACTGGAGGTAGAAATGCTGTTGATACCCACCATACCCACCTCCAGTGCCTCAGCTACCCGCCAGACCTGGCTCATTTCCCGTGAGAAAAAGTAACCCGCAAGTCCCATACGCGTGCTATTGGCAATGGTGACGGACTCCTCTTCTGCTTTAAACCTGGCCATGAGAAATTTAACGTACAAGAAATTATGACAGAATCTAATCACGTACTACACGAAAAAAGGATCATTATGATGTCGTTAAAAGAGGGTTATACTGAACTGCAAACACGTATTTCGTGAAAAATATTAATGTAAAATATTAATGTAACATATTAATGTAACATATTCATTCTTCCAAGTCCTAGACATTAGCATAAAGTCATTAAAAAGTCATATATTTCAGCTACATTTCTTAGATGGAAAATAAAATCTGTCTCACCTCAAGATGGAAACGAGTGGTCCAAATGTCTCTTCAGAGCAGACCAAGGCATCAGCAGAGATATCGCAGATCACTGTGGGTTCAAAGAAGTCACCGCCTAGCGCTGACCGCTTCCCGCCGGTAAGAACCCGACCGCCTCGTTGAACCGACTAGGGAGTTGTAGGGTTAATGAACGTTTCCAGTCCTAATCTTAGATCAACATAAACGTGCATGTTTATGTAAAAAACAAAATCTTATTTAATATGACACTAAAGTTTAGCCAAGAAGAAGACATTTATTGATTCAGAAGTCCACTGAAAAAAATATTACAATAATGACAATAATTTCAATTTTGGTATAGCTTATATCAAGTCTCTGTGGGCTTCCACAGGATTTGGATATTTATCCTGGTTTTCGCTCCGGAAGTCGAAGCGCTTGGTGCATTCAAGGAATAAATCATATTAGGCACCCACTTACTACACTTGAGTCGAGGATGGTATCATGTCTTGCCAAAGGACGTTAGCGGAATAGCAATTCATAAACGGGTTAAGATTAAAGGAGAGAGTTTTGGTAGTGGTCTTGAAATGGGATGCTTACTGGGGTAATCAAACCTGCCACGCCCACTGGCTGTCTAATAATCAATGAACGTTGACTAGTAGATGGTGCTGGCAGTATATCACCATGACAACGAGTTGCCTCTCCAGCGAAATATCGCAGTAAGTCAACGGAGTCCTTGACTTCACCACTTGCTTCTGAAATCACTTTTCCCTACAATGGAAAAGACATATTAGACAGCAACGATTCCATTTAGTTGTACAGGTGTAATTTTTCAAACGTTCAAGTGAAAATGAAATTGGTAGAGATGTTTTGCAAAATTTTGTTATAAAATCTTTGAAAAATCTTTCAAGAAAGTTTCAACTAAAATAATTATCGACATGCGAGATGCTTGACTTAATGTTAGTATGGCATAGACAAATACTGCTGTGAAAATGGTTCCTTGTTCTAAATATGTCACTAGAATATCTTTTTCATTTGATTTTGGATGCAATGACCCTTCAAACAGCATCTGCATCATAGCCCAAGATAATCAAACAGTAAGTACGACTGATAATTTTGTAGAGCTGTTTGTATTTAGTTTCAGTGGATCATAGAAATGTGTTTTCTCAGTCATCATTTGTGGATGGAATAATCCCATTCGACCTCGATTTTTTATTAGATAGAATATCTAAAACACTAAAATTAGATTGTTTCTTTCAATCAACAGAAAAAGTGAAATGACATTTCACTTACATTTTCAGCAGTGATGACCTTAGCCAAGTCATCCTGGTTCTTTTCCATTAGTTGTGCAAAGCGGAATAGTATTTGGCCCTTTCCTTTAACAGTACAACGTCAAGTAAGGAAAAATTATTTATGGGAAGAAAACTTTTGTTCATTGAAAATGTAAGACTCAATAAACGAGTCTTAATTGACATATGACAATATGCCCTTTGAGATTCGTAAGGATTTACGTCGTCGGATTACGTCTGGTATAAACAGAGAGATGTCTAAAGCTCCCATCTCCCTGGTATGAATGTTCATTAATCATAAATTCTGGCAATTCAAAAACAGTTCATCAACGGACGATAATTATTTTATTGCCTAAGAATAGCCGAGAATGTGTTGAAAATCTTAGTCATTAATCTTCGCAACTTTTTATGAATTTTATCATGCATGGAGAAAACAAATCATTCCATTGTTTTTTGAAGCCTTTAATGCCATCACTTTCTTGTAATCTACCCGATGTTTGTATCAATAGTACATGTATTATTCACACATTGTGATCAGACCAAACTAAAGGATTTGAATAGAAATGATTTAAATTTCAACCTGAGTTGTTGTCTTCTTCCATGTCTGGAAAGCATTGTAAGCAACTTCGATAGCCTGGTCAGTGTCCGCAGCCCCGCAGTCCGCCACCTTAGCTACAACCTCACCTGTAGCGGGATTGACCACCCCAAAGGTCGCTCCAGACTTGACCGGAACCCATGAACCTCCAATGTAGGCTTTCTCATGGATCAGAGGATTCTCAGGCATGATTACTAAGTCTTGATGATCATCTGCAAGGTAATTAAAAAGGTGAGACTTCTTACTCTCGTTTTCAGTGATGCAAAGGAGGGAAACCAGTAGTTTTAGAAGTCACAGAATTACCATACCTTTGGAAATGAATCTGCTTCAAGGATCAGTTAAATCCATACAAAAGAAACATGATATAGCGAGTGTTAACTACCAGTAATGGCCCGTTTTTCTCCCACCAAGCATTTATTTGTTGTGAGCCTGTCACTATAGAAGTTAAGGCCATGTTCCCTGTACCGACTCAGACAGAAATTGAAAAGGGGCGGGAATCACACTCCACGTACACTCGTTTACTAGTCAATGCTTCCATGTATGGAAACTCAGTAACCAAATAACACATCAACTGATAATGCTGGCAATTATTTCTTAACCAGGTTAGTGTTCATAACTAAGTTGCTTACATTTACTCCTTACTAGTAATATCGTATCTGACGGGTACATGAATGGTCACAAAAATATATTCGCCACTGCTTACCCTCGGTATTCTGCAAATGCTTTTGTCACATGCACAAACAGCTATTGAACTTTTGATATTTCACTGAACATGAAATCGCAACACATACATTGTATATAGTTCAACATTACATTCACACATGGTATTCATTCTTAGCAAGGTTCGTGGTTCACGTACAAAACCCTACTATCATTGAACCATATCATGTCCCAGCCGTTCTACGCCAGAACACCTGTTTCTACTACTATCTTAACTCACAGACCACATTGTGATAATGCACACTCAGAAACTATATTCAGCAATATTCAATAAGCAATGTCAGGGTTTAGGAATTTGATAAATGAAAGCTGCTATATCAAAACAGCATTGAGTATTTTAGTGATTACAAAACCCTTCATGCCATATGAGCGGCGAAAGCAACATTATTGACTGCTTACGATTTTGTTCAGTGCACTGCCAGTATTAAAAAAAAAAACCTATTAGTGATGGTGACTATTATTTAGACCAGAAGCCATGAGTGCCTAGTCTAGTTTTAAAGGAGATGAGAAATTAAAAAAAGACATACTTTAACTTACTCTTTGTAAACTGCAGACCTGATGAAAGTTTTTTTTTCCTGAACTCATAGATTTAGAAAGAAAAATTACAGTCGCCGTTCCTCTCAACAGTGATAGGCGATATAGGCCTACATATGGAATATGAAAACTTATTTTGGCTCTTGGACTATGCATACTTTCTTTGCACTGCCTTACATTAACGAACGACATATATTTGGTGATGACCTCTACCTGGACGTCGCCATGAAGCTTTAGAATTTGCCTAATGGCGAGTCCATTTACATAGCACCAGTTTATCAGGAATAACCAGAGCCCATAGAATGATAAAACGTTGTTAGAGAGATCTATTGAGGATGATCATGATGATATGCAGCGGGGTAGCATTGGTCAGTTCAGTTCATTTCCATTCCAACAAAACGATGCATAACAGTTTGGAGAGAAAAAAAAAATCAGACACATAAATCACTGTACAATCATTATTATACATTCTACATTAATTGAATTATAAAAACAAATTGTATACGTAAACATGCAACAATATACAGTATAACTGGTATGTTTGATCTAGAAACTAAATGTTGAATTGTTGTTGTTGCTTACATCATGCATGGGGGAGAGGGCGCTGCTCTTACTTGATGGATGGAACAAGCATAAGGACACAACTGGAGGAAGCGTGCGAGAGGGACCCATAGACCTATCATTTTTTCCCTCTTCTTTTTCCCTCCTCCTCTTTCTGTCCTCTCCCTTTCCTTTTCTTCTTATCATTTTTCGCCACTTTACTGAGAGGGCGCGTGCCCCTCTGCTCCCACATGTACGCTACTGTTGGTATCAACTTAACTTAACCCTTGAGAGTGATTTTTGGGATAACCTACATTAACCAATTTCCTTCGGGTTAAATAAACATCATAGACAGTCAAGTTTGCAGCATTGAAGGTGTCCATGAACAGACCCAAAGGCCACGAAATCAGGGAGCATAAGATGGAAAGAGTTGCGGGGGGGGGGGGAGGGGGTGACCCTCATAGTTTTCCATAGCATCTAGGTAGACCGTCTGCCCAGCCCTGCATTAAAGCTTTTAGATACAGGACCGGGTAGATGTACATGTATTTTCGCGTATTTGAAATATGCTTGGAAAAAAAAAAGGAATACATGGTAAAAATGAAAGTAATGCTAATACTTGAATGTGAAGTAAAAATGTATTAAAAAATCGTGAGGACAGTCAATGCCTGTCTGTCTGCCTTAAGCACCCTCAGAAAAGTGTTAAGAATGCTTAAGCCCCTTTCACAATTGTTGCCAAACAGACTACAACGGCTTGCGACTCGAAATTTTTCCCGTTGTACGACTCGTTGTAGCCGTTGTACCACTTATTGTACGATCCAGATGCGACAAAATGGTCGCATCTCGGTCGGGAAAAAAAACCGTGCTGCTCCGATATTTTGAGCGATGAAAAATAATTGCACGACAGGCAGTACGAGTGTTGTGCGACTTTGCACGCACTCGTAAGACCCCGAACGAGTGTTGCACGAGTATTTTCATGTCGTACGATGATGCATCCTGTCGTACGAGTCCGTTGTACCACCCTAAGACTATTGGAAGACCTGTCTTGCCCCCTTTGCAACGTTGTACGATTTTTTTTCACCCCCAATATAAGCTCGAGAACTCCTGAGCTTTCATCCCAAATGTCTGGACCATCCATACTGTAAACATGGCTGCTGCTCGACCAATAGCTCCTGGGAGGCTCTTGCATTTGCTAAGTCTGAGAAGGCAAATCCAAAACGTTCAAGACAGACATGTCATATTGATGGCCTTACTCATCCGTAGACGTCAAAGACATGCAAGGCAAAGAAGAAGGTGGTGGGTCAAACCCTGGATTGAGAGACGTGTGCTGTTTGGACAGTATGATAATCTGATGACGGAGTTGCAGAGAGAATGTCAGGGTGACTTCCTGAACTACATGAGGATGCCACCAGAAACGTTCCTTGAACTGTTGCAGCGCATCACTCCGAGGATAGAGAAGTCCTATCGCTACCGGCAGCCACTGGATCCTGGGCTCAAACTGGCCATCACCTTGAGATATCTTGCGACCGGCAACAGCTACAAAACCCTGCAGTATGCCTTCCGTGTTGCCCATAATACCATCTCTCTGTTTATACCAGAGGTGTGCCAGGCCATCATCAGTGAATACCAAGATGAAGTATTTTCCTGTCCAACTACCCCAGATGAATGGAGAGAAGTGGCCCGGACTTACGCTGACAGATGGAACTTTCATCATGTCTGCGGAGCCTTGGACGGAAAACACGTGGCCATCAGAAATCCACCAGGCTCTGGTACGATCTACTACAACTACAAGGGTTTCTACAGCCTCATCCTCTTGGCCCTAGTTGATGGCAATTACAAGTTCCTCTGGGCTGACGTTGGTAATCCCGGTTCATCATCGGATGCCCAGGTCTTCAACCACAGCCCGCTGAGACGTGGACTGGAGAATGGTACTCTTGGCCTGCCAGATCCAGAGCCCCTGCCAGATGATGACCGAGACACCCCTTACTTCTTAATTGGGGACGACGCCTTCCCTCTCAGGACATGGATGCAGAAGCCGTACTCCAACCGTGAGCAGACCGACGAGGAGAGAATCTTCAACTACCGTCTCTCGAGGGCTCGCCGTGTGGTGGAGAACAGCTTTGGCATCCTTGCCCATCGCTGGAGATGCTTGTTGAGTACCCTACAGCTTGATCCAGAAAAAGCCAGGACAGTCATTATGGCCTGCATGTGCCTCCACAACCTAATGAGAGATCGTTTTCCTGGGCTTCAGAACATTGACGTTGACCATGAAGATGAGTTGGGCAACCACATCCCTGGGGCATGGAGAAACGCAGCAGTTCTGCAGGATGTTGAACGAGTTGGCGGAGGCTACCAGGCAAACAAAGAGGGCAAGAAGCTGAGAACTTACCTGAAGCACTACTACAACAGTCCAGTTGGAAGCCTGCCCTGGCAACAACACATGATATAGACTGCCACTTGGCGCACTACTTGGGATACAGCACAGACTCTGCCATAAAAATGGCATGTAAACTTCGATCATGATTTTGTGGAATGAATCATTTCAAAGTAGAAATGAATGACCATGTCAACAGTTATTTTAAACATACATTACTTTTACATCGAAAGGTAGTTTGAAATTTAAAAAGTTAACTCTCCTTAATAACATGTGTTTGAAATAAAATAATGAAGGAGAACATGTTTGAAAAAATGTGATTTATGAGAATAAAAAAGATGTACAGATATAACATATTTTCTTTTGTCATTAATCATGTTGTTTTAAACATGATATATATTTTTCAAAGACATTTTATTAACGATAATTAATTTTATTGACCATGTTAATGTTTAAAATAAAGTTTGAAATAAATGTTCCAAATGGGTCAGTTGTAAATTAAATTGAGAGAGTTCATCAAGTAACAATAACAATCCAAACAAAAGTTCACTGTTCATTTTCTTTATTTGACAAGTCTGACAAGTTCAAATGGATGATGATTGATGTGACGGCGCTGTTGCTGCCTCCTTGATTTAGTGGAATGAATCATTTCAAAGAAGAAATGAATGATCATGTCAACATTTATTTTAAACAAAAATTTCTTTGACAATGAAATGTTTGAAATAATAAAAGTTGATTCTCCTTTAATAGCATGTATTTGAAATTAAAAAAAAGAACATTTTTGAAAAAACGTGATTTATGAGAATAAAAAAGATGTACAGATATAACAAATTTTATATTGTCATTAATCATGTTGTTTTAAAAATTATATATTTTTTCCAAGACATTTTGTTAACGAAAATGAATTCTATTCACCGAGTAAATGTTTAAAAAAGTTTGAAATAAATGTTCCAAAATAGTCAAATTATAATTTGAGTTGAGAGAGTTCGTCAAGTAACAATAAAAACAATCCTAACAAAAGTTCACTGTTCATCTTCTTCATCTGACAAGTTCAACTGGGTGATGATTGATGTGTTGGCGCTGTTGCTGCCTCCTTGCTGCTGCTGCTGAAAGGGGGCCTGCTGTTTTTGCTGGAAGTGGGGGTGCTGCTGCTGGAAGGGGGCACGCTGCTGCTGGAAGGGGGCCTGCTGCTGGAAGGGGGCCTCTAAATTGGGCTGCTGAAATCTTCCCTGAGGGTTCTGAGGGGTCCAGGTGCTGCTTGGCCCGAGCATCCCAAGGAAGGAAGCAGGTGGAGCGTCCTGGGTGAAGCCGATCGGCGCTGACTGAGGCCTGAGTGGCTGGATCATCTGGGGAGTGCTGGGGCGAGATACTGGGGTGGTGGAAAGGTGGTCCGCCCGATCCTGGTAGCGGCTCACCAAGTTGAAAGTGTCCCTGGTGAACTCTCGCCAGAGGGGTCTTGGGAGTGGGCGGACGGCCTGCAGCATCCATTCTAGCCAGGCCTGCCTCTCGTCAGCGCCTTGGGTGAGTGCCGCATCCACCTGGCTCCGGATGGCCGTCTGCTCGGTGGATGTTCTGATGAATTCCAGGAGGGCCTTGTCCACATCGGTGGGCGACCCCCTCTTCTGCCTCTTCTTGGGAGGTGCAGCCCCCTGGCTGGAGACTTGGTTGGAGCTGGGTGCTTGGCTGGCATCTGGACCCTCCTCATCTAAACCCTCTTCGTCGGAGGCGGCTTCAGTAATTCGGCCACTGAGGTGGCCCAGTTGGCAGCCCTGTGACCGATGGACTATGTGCTTCGTCAGAAAACCAAGGTTGTTATTGACCCATCTCTGCCTGGGGGTAAGGACGATGGCCTTCTGACCACTCTTCTTTCCAGCGGTCTTCATCTTCCCCAGGATGGTCCTCTGGCTTTTATACCATAGTCTGATGTCGGCCACTGAAAATATACAAAATGTAGAAGCAAGAAATTAGTCAACATCCAAAAAATTGGCATGTTTAACTAATAAACATCATCAATAAATCGGAATGTGCATATTTTTCAGCTACTACTTACCGGTGACTCCCAGCTTTTCCGCCATCTCCATGTACTTGCGCTCCTTCTTCTTAGAGTTTTTGAAGTCCACCTTGCTCTTGTCGTAGATGAACTCATTGTCAGCGAAAAACTCGGCCAGCTCCTGCTCCATGGCTTTGGTGATACCGCAGGTAGCATGGCCATCTGTCACGTTGTTCTCATCACTGGCGGCGGCTGGTGGATCTTGGCCCCCTTCCTGCAGCATTTCATCATCCTCGGTCTGGGCTTCACCAAATTCATCACCCTCATCACCAGCTATGACAGAAGCAGTAGCTTTCTCCTCGGCCACGGGTATAGGCTGGGGCCCTTCCCCCTCATCAGGCTGATTTTTCCTCTTTTTCCTTGACTTCTTTGGGGCCATGCCGATGCTTGTATTTTGGTTGTGTCTTGTTCACTGTAGCAGCGTCTCGTCAGGCATCAGCGGTTGTAATGAAGAAAGTCGCATCGCGTGTCGTATTTATAGGCCAACACCTCGCGCGACAGGTGGTGCGGTGTGTCGCACAATGGGTCGTAGCCTTGTACGATCGGTTGTAGTAGTCGTACAACGGGTCGCTAGGTCGCGCGACATATGGCGCTACAAAACGCATATGTCGTGCGACTTGGTCGCATCATCGTTCAACCGTTGCAGCCGTTGTACGACTGTTGCACCCGGAAACATGAAAATAATCGCACGATTACGTCTCACGACTGTTGTATCCTGGTGCAGTGGTCGTTCACCTCTCGTACGATTTTATATATTGCTTGCGACTCAAAGACAACACTTCTACAACAGGACGGAAAAAATATTTTCGAAAAAAAAAATTATCGCACGAGTGAGGCGCCAATTGTGAAAGGGGCTTTAAGAGTTCGAGATGTCAGTCTCCTGGGAGTGTCGGTCTCTTGGCTTGTTGGTTACTTTTCAAACATGTTTGAATTACTAACTTGAAGACTAGGGACATAAATCCTAAGAGAATTAATTATGCGCACTGAAGAAAAAGTCGCGTTACCTCGCCACCTTCCAAGGCTATTGGATAATGGTGATCTTTGTTCCAAAAATGCACCTGAGTCATGCGTACTTTCACAAGTACAAACAATATTTATTTGCACTGTATACCGGTACGTGAGCTTTCATATTATGATAACAAAGTACTTGGGAATTTCGAAAGTTTGATCATAGAAAAAAAGGTCGCGTTACCTTTCCTTCTTCAAATAATGTTACTGAAAAGTTCTATTCTTGATTTAGGCTAAGTAGGTTGTCATAGTATGGTGGTCAACTCACTGTCTACGTCTACTAACTGACCCCGGTTCGAAACAGAGTCACATCTTTTTAATTGTGGTTGGTTAGTCAGACAGGAGTGATGATTTAACAAATATTTGTACGAATATAGAAATTACAAAGAGACTCACATATCCTTCTCACAGTCCACTGTCTGGTTTATTTAAGTTGCCATCTTCCAAAGAATCAAGTTCGATAGAAGCAAAAGTCAAAATTAAGAAGACATATTCTAATATCGAGATATTTATATGTTTGTGACATGTTTTTTTCTTTGGTGAATGATAATCAAATGCAACATGAATGTATTCTTTGGGGGGCCTTTAATCGATGATCAAAGCATGGACCTTACCATGATTAAAGTGTTTTTTAATCCATAGTCTTGAGAAATATAGCCTCATATGTTACACCGTGGAGGTAAAAAACAAAACAAAACAAAACAAAACACACACACGTGTAAATTAAGACAAGAAAAGTCAAACGTGGCCACCCGACCGAACTTGTGTCCTTGGATCCTCGTGTTCTCGGGTGGAGATTGGATTCTGTCCTACTCAGCTCAAAGTCAGATTCTGTCTTCAGGTTAATAATAATAATAATGAACAGTTTTTGTATAGCGCATAACACATTACGTCTGTATGTCCCTATGCGCTCTAAGAGAGAGGTTAACATGTTAAGGTCATTATCTCCCATCATAATTAAGGTCAGATATTTTTCAAATTAAGGTCTGTCCTTTGCTTTAAAGGTAGATTCTATGTCTGTCCTCAACCCATTTTCAGATTGCTAGGCCAAGCTTTTTGCTTTTCTTGCTGTCTCCTCTATCTTGTGCTTTTATGATTTGTATCTATGTTTTTTTTAAAAAAACCTATTGATGGAAATAAATGAATTGAATTGAGATTCTGTCTCCTATATTTCGATGAATTGTGAGAGAGGAGGGGGAAAAGTAGGATGGATCGTACCATCTTATTTTCAAGTTGCATCTTGGTTTAGAAAAAGGTCGTGTAACCTTTATATCCATGATATCGTCCCAGGGTTTTGGAATTAATTGCATCATCTTTTTTAAAATTTCAAGTTACATCTTGGTTAAGAAAAAGGTCGCGTTACCTTTCCTTGTTCCAAGGTTCAAGAGTATTGTTGATGTGCTTCCAGTGTTGATGAGGTAGGTGGGTCAGCAAATATGCTTATCCATGAATTCATAAATGTCACGAATCAAGAAAATCTTTATTTGCAGTGTATACATGTACAAGGGTGTGCAGATTCTGTGTTTACTTACTGAAAATAAGAGACATCTTCAAAATCCTCAAGGATTTTAATGTTTTTCTTTAAGTCGCATTATACCTTTTTTTTTTTTTAATGATCATGGATACTGCTGCTTTAGTTCCTAAAATGCATGCTTAACTCATTGCCTACTGAAACTGAGTGGCTTCTTATATGGGAATAAGAGAATTCAATAGTCATAGGGTTAATATCCATACTGCAGACTTGTCACATAGTGCCTGGAAAAAAAATAGTAGTAGCAGTAGTAGTAATAGTAGTAGTAGCAGTAGTAGCAGTAGTAGCAGTAGTAGCAGTAGTAGCAGTAGTAGCAGTAGTAGTAGTAGTAGCAGTAGTAGCAGTAGTAGCAGTAGTAGTAGTAGTAGTAGTGGTAGTAGTAGTAGTAGCAGCAGTAGTAGTAGTAGTAGCAGTAGTAGCAGCAGCAGCAGCAGCAGTAGTAGTAGTAATAGTAGCAGTAGTAGTAGCAGCAGCAGCAGTAGTAGCAGTAGTAGCAGTAGTAGCAGCAGCAGCAGCAGCAGCAGTAGTAGTAGTGGTAGTAGTAGCAGCAGCAGTAGTATTAGTAGCAGCAGCAGTAGTAGCAGTAGAGTAGTAGTAGTAGTAGTAGTAGTAGTAGTAGTAGTAGTAGTAGTAGTAGTAGTAGAAGTATTCTCGATTTTTTTTTTTTTTAAAAAGGTCGAGTTACCTTTTCGATATTCCAATGTTCAAGAGCGTTGTTGACATGCTTCCAATGTTGATGTGGTAGGCGGGTCGACAAATATATGCTTATCCACATGAATTAATAAGTGTCACTTATCAAGATCATCAATATTTGCAGTAAATAGGCCTAGTACGTGAGTTTTCAGATGTATAATTTACTTATGACATATTCCGAATCTTATGAGAATTTAGTCCAAAGTTTAGAAAAAGGTCGCGTTACCTTTCCATGCGCCTGTGTTCATGGGTTTCTTGGTTCCAAAAAGCTCATGCTTTAGATTTATACCGCAGAATTGTCCGTAGTCAGGTAGTTGTGCCTATTCGTTTCTTTAAATTTCATTTTCAGGACTGTAACAATAACAGAGAATACAACTATAATCATGGAAGAAATGAAAGATAAATCAAGAAACACATGAACTGATGCCTGTGGATCACCGAAAGAAATGCTGACACCAACAAAACATCATAATTTCGGTATTTACATGTGTGCATTTTTAATAGATACTGAGCATAGATAACTTTACATGATCAATTAACTTTATAATGCAAAGGGAAAAATAGAAAAAATTAGGTTAAGAAAAAGGTCGCATCACCTTTTTATCTTCCAAGGTTCAAGTGTTTTGTTGGATAAGCTTGTCTGCAAAATGTTCTTATCCATCAATATGAAGTTATCAGAATCGTGAGAATCTTTTATTTGCAGTGTATACGTGAGTTTGCGGATTACATGTTTACTTACTTTTGATCAATGACGTCTTCAGAATCATAATTTGGTTTTTTAAAAAAGATCGCGTTATCTTTTAATCTTGCTATGTTCATGGATACTGCGTCTTGGTTCCTAAAATCGGATGCTTTTAAGATTTATACTGCAGAATTGTCCGTAGCGCTGCCTATTCATTTCTTTCAATTTCATTTTCAGAACTGTTAACAGAGAATACTAGGAAATTGGTGTCAATCACGGAAGAAAGGAAAGATACATGAACTGATGTCTACGGATCACAGAAAGAAATGCTGACACTAACTGAGATCATATTTTAGTAAATTCGGGATTTACGTGTGCTTTCATAGATCTTGAGCATTCACTTTTCATGACTAATTAGATTTATAATGCAAAAAGAAAGTAAAATTTTGGTTAAGAAAAAGGTCGCATCACCTTTTTATCTTCCAGGGTCCAAGTGCTTTGTTTGATATGCTTGTCTGCAAAATATGTTTGCTTATCCATCAATTTCAGGTTATCAGAGTTGCGAAAATCTTTATTTGAAGTAAATAGATCTACGTGAGTTTACAGATTGCCTGTTTAGTTTTTACTTTGACATCTGTGGAATCGTAAGACTTGGTTTCAAAGAAGATCGCGTGACATTTCTATCTTTAAAAAGATGTTCGCAGATCCCATGGATACTGGTGTCTTGCTTCCTAATCCACATTGCAAACTAGTCAGTAATATTTATTTTGCTAATTTATGAATACTGAACGAAAAAAGACAAATGAAAGTTAATTCACTTATTGATCATTATAGATTTAGAACCCGAATCACGTTCGGTACAATTTTTACCTAATACTCAGTCAATGTACCGAGAATCGCGAAAAAATGTGCTCAGTTTTAACTAAAAATTTACCCAACAAAACTGCACGTTACTTTAACCCAAGAAAAGAGAATTGTAAAATATATCCAATATGGGTAAAATTTTGCGAATTCAGATCAAATGTTTATTTTCACTATTTTCCCGAGTTTGGAATTAGAACTTTTAATAGTCTGCTTGATTCTTACAAGATTCCCATGCGAAAAAAGAGCAATAAATTTGTGACCTTTATTACCCTTTGACTCATCGGTGTATTAAGTAATGCTCTTCATACTGACCGTACAAATAATATTACTCCAATAAGTCCAGTTACTCATTCAATACACCTGGGTAGAAAAGAACTAACTTGGTGTAATAACGTTTCCCAAGGGTTTGAAGGTTTAAAGTTCTGAACAAGCGGGGGCGTCCTTACAGTCCAAACAACAATTTGGAGTAATCGAGATCGAATCAGATGATGTTTAAGGGAGTCATTATACATTTAAAAAGTATTATATGGTAATCCTTATTCCTTGATTATTCTTAAATAAAGAACCATAAGCGTAGTCTATTATTTGAAAATAATGCTCTCTCGTAAATTTAGTATAGAGTACTACAATGACTAAGGCGAACGAGAGAGGGCTGTCGCTATGGAGTAAAATGTTTATCATAGAAATTTCATCATTATCTGTCTTCCAATATCTATCTATCCCCCTCACTCTCACGCCCTCTCTCTCTCTCTCTCTCTCTCTCTCTCTCTCTGTCTGTCACTAAACAGTCCTCAGATCACGTTCTGCGATGGAACGTGGCGTGGCCGTGGGCATTACATCCTACGCATTCGTGTTAGAGTGACACGCCCTCTACGGCGAGGTGCCTTCCGTGAGTAGTAGCGGGAGAAGGGTACAGAGAAAAGGAGGTACAGGTAGTAGGAAGAGAATGGGTAGTAGGTAGCATAAAGGAAGGGAAGAAGTGCGGGTGGTAGATTTGGGATAGAGAAAGTAGTAGAGGTAGGGGAGAAAGTAAAGGTAGAAGAGATAGTAGAAGATGAAGAAAAAGCAGAGGTAACATGGTAATAGAGGGGTAGAAGAGGTAGAGGTGGTAGAAGGTATATTGGAGGTAATAAATGTAGACGAAATGAGGTAGATCAGAATTATTAGAGGAGGCGGTATAGGTATATTTTAAACGATTCGCCAAAGAAGATTACGACTGAATTGACATATTGTTACACTGTAAAGGGTTTTGTTTATTGTACACGCATTGTAGTATTTTAATTTGCATGCCACATCAACAGTTTTCACCAAATAAGGCGTGGCTTTTATGCACTGGTGGTCATTTCCCGCCTTTCACGTTGTTAAATAATATTATTGTCGATAACAAGCATGAGAGAACATTATGCATTGACCATAATAAGCAAGTTGCTTTGGCTCATGCAAATCCCCCCTCTCTCTCAACCTATTTAATGGCATTTCATTACGTAATCTGCATTTCTGCGATCATCTGCATTACGCAAGTCTACCTTTTCTGAAAGCGTCGACTAGACATGCCTGTATACTGTATCGGTCAGTTTTGTACAAAAGAAACAAAGAAAAAAAATCAGTATAGTATCCTTTTATCTTTTATCAACTGACGTGTATTGATTCATGCAATAGTTGTTATAACAACCATTCTTTGAGCCAATTATAAAGGAAGAGAGAGAGGGGGGTGGCGGACCACTCCCTCACACTATCATGACTATAGAATGAATATTGATGTCTGTGACGTACATGTAGTAACCATTAAATGTAAATCTCGTCCTTGACATGTATTTAAATTACTTCTATGTAGAGTTTTTTTTCCCGCCAATTTTATGATTGATTCCAAAATGCAATACCCTTTGTTTGACAACGGCTTAATCTCTTTATTTAATTAGGCAGAGTCCTAACTTAGAATACGATTTCATTCTTTAACTTTTCCAACTATCTTAAACAACTTGTTAAGAAAGAAAGCGATTATATAGCTTATTGTATTCACTTCATTCCTTTGCCCACATCCACAGGTTCAGCTTAACACAAGGCGTGGATTTTATGCACCACAGGTCATTTCCCGCCTATTACATTGTTCATGAACTTTTATTGGTCAATGTATAGCATGACTGAACCAAACGCACCTGGTCTACACCAATCAGAATTCCACCCCCCTCTCTCTCTTTCTACAGCGGCAAATCATGACGTACAATGTATTTTTATAAAGCAGTAACAACCTGTATGCAAATATCCATACTAGTTTGTACATACACGTGTACTATAAGAATGCATACTTCAACGTAGATATCTGGCTTCTTTTGTTCATAAAACACCCTATTATATTTTACTTATAGACGGACGTTGATCCATACAACAGCCTTTTAAATCTTTTGTAAAATGAAGAAAAGGGAAGAGAGAGAGGGGGAAGGAAGACAAAACCTTTACTTTAATCATTTGAGATTGTGTTGATTATGCTTACACAATCATGTATAATAGTTTTCGTCTCGTCTTTTCAGCCACATGATGGATCTATTAGATTGTGTTGGTCCTTTATTTTGAATTCACTATAGTTTTTTTTTCCCGCCACTTTTCCAACAATCACTAGGCCGTATACACACATTTTTTGGTCCCCCAACTGCTTATTATCTTCATACAATTTAGAAAAATCCCTAACTGGATCCCATCTCATTCTTTTGAATACTCAAATATTTTAATCGGTTTGTCAGAAAAAGAGCCATTATTCTATTTTTGAACTGTGAATGGTTGGATTCTAGTACTTTCTTGAACTCTCTTTACTTCCAAATTAACAAAAAGCTCATTTCCAGTCTCCCTCATTTATTTATTCCTCATGGCTACAGACTAAGACCATTCTCGGTATTTTCCAGACTGAAAAGTGTGTGTTGTTTTAATGTATTGATTCAATGTATAGATTATGTAAAAGGGTCTTTTTTGTTTTGTTTTGTTACATGCTCAGAAGTCAGTCTTGTTGGGCTTCCTGTGATGATTCATTGTTCTGTTTTGTAAATATTGTCTTCTTCCAACCCCCCGTTTTAAACTCTTAAGTTTTTATTTGCTGAAATTTTTTATCGATTGTATCTTTAGGGTGGTCGGGCTGTGCTCTACTGCCCAACCATCATTGACCAAGATGGGTCTTACTCTTTTTGCATTAATATATTATGTTCTTGTTAATGATACACTAGCACCACTTTCACACATGAATACACCTCAACACACACACTCAAGCACATGCACCACTTGCACACTTGCAGTTGACCTCTCTCCAAACTTCCGGTACTTTACATTTACACGTCCCCCTGTTTGAGTCACATACTTTTACTCCAGATATTTTCATTGAGAACCCACAAGATAGCAAATATTACACTCCCCAAGAATCTAACAACGAATTTAATATTACTCCAGATAATCTCTCTCTTTTACATGCAAACATAAGAAGTCTAAATAGAAACTTTGAATATTTAGTTAACCTATTACACTCATTAAATAACATTCAGTTTTCAGTCATCGGTTTAAGCGAAACATGGCTACATGAAAATTCCCCTGACATGTTTAATATACCTAATTATAAATTAATAAGGGCAGACCGGAAGGAAAGAAGAGGAGGAGGAGTTG
Source organism: Echinometra lucunter (assembly GCA_029962745.1). Taxonomy (NCBI): domain Eukaryota; kingdom Metazoa; phylum Echinodermata; class Echinoidea; order Camarodonta; family Echinometridae; genus Echinometra; species Echinometra lucunter. Next base: position 53,808,936 of record CM057151.1, read on the forward strand.
CTTTTTACATTTCACAAAATCTCAAATTTAAGATTCGTTCTGAAGTTGAATTATTGCATGCAGAGTCGTTGTTTATAGAGATTGAAAATTCTAATTCAAAAAATATCATCATAGGATTAATTTATAGACCCCCTGATACAAATATCGATCGTTTCCACGATGAACTAGAGTATTTTCTGCATGAAATAGGGAATGAAAACAAACATTTTTTTATGCTCGGTGATTTCAATATTAATTTCTTGCCCTCATCTTATAATAATAATTCATCCGATTTCATGAAATTGATATACTCGTTTGGCTGTATTTCTATTATTAATAAACCCACAAGGATTAACCTGAATTCATCAACTCAGATTGATAACATATTTTCAAATGTTCATAATAACAAAATCATAGGAGGGATTTTATATTCTGAAGTTTCGGACCACCTGCCTATTTTTTTAACTTGTGAATGTAAACTCTCTTACCCTAAATCAAACAAAGAATATACTTATCGTAAAGAATCTAAACAAAATATAGAATTACTGAAGCAAGACCTAGTTTTGGAAGAATGGGATGATGTTTATAATGAAGTAAATCCCAATATTGCATACGATAACTTCAATAATACATTAAAACATTATTATGAAAAGAATATCCCAATAGGTAAAGTAAAAAATCAACGTAACAAACCCCAAAATCCTTGGATAACGAAAGGTTTACTGAAATCCATACAGACACGTAATCGCCTATATAAATATCACTTACGCAATCCAACTGATGATTCTTTAAAAAAATATAAAATATATCGTAATAAACTAACAAAATTAATTCGATTATCCCGAAAATTGCATTTTGCTAATAAAATAAATAATGCCAATGGAAATACAAATACAACTTGGAAAATTATCAAAGAAGTGTTGGGTACAAAAACACACCCCCCACCTAATGATAAAATCACTCTTAATGGATCTGAAATACTTGATCCAACTAATTATGCAAACTCATTTAATTCTTTCTTTACCAATATTGGGCCCGAGCTTGCAAACAAAATTAATAGTCCCAACGCACATTTTAAAGATTACCTCTCAGATCCAAATCAAGAATCTCTCTTTTTAACCCCAACAAACCCCTCCGAAATAATCAATACTGTTCGTTCCCTTCATAATTCTAGATCTTCTGGTTGTGATCGCATTAACATGTCTCTTCTTAAGCAAATAATTCACCCTCTTGCTAGCCCTCTGACTCACATATTTAATAATTCCCTATCTCAAGGTGTTTTTCCAGATTTATTAAAAGTAGCAAAAGTTAATCCAATCTTTAAAAAAGACAACCCTCACGAAATAAGTAATTACCGTCCCATTTCCTTACTTCCAACAATATCTAAAATTCTAGAAAAAATAGTTTACACAAGACTTTATAAATTCATTAACAAATATAATATTCTGAATTGTAATCAATATGGTTTTAGAAAAAAATTCTCAACAGATTTAGCATTACTTCAAATTTATGACAAAATAACAAATGCCATAGCAAACAAAGAACACGTAATTGGCATTTTTTGCGATCTTAGTAAAGCATTTGACACCCTTAACCATGATATTTTACTCTTCAAACTCAACCATTATGGAATACGAGGTCAATGTCTCTCATTTTTTAAAGACTACTTAAATAATCGAAGGCAATATGTCAATTTTAACAGTTTCGACTCTGATTCTCTTTTAGTTCGATGTGGTGTCCCTCAAGGTTCCATTTTAGGCCCACTTTTATTTTTACTCTATATTAACGACATCATTAGAACCTCCTCTGTTTTATCTTTCGTTTTATTTGCCGACGACACCAATATATTTTATTCTCATAGAGACCTTAATTCATTAAACAATATCGTAAATTGTGAAATTAATAAAGTATCAAACTGGTTCAAAGCCAATAAACTCTCTCTTAATACAAAAAAGACACATTTTATGTACTTCAGACACCATTCCCATAACATTAACACACCGATTACATTAATATTGACGGCACCCCTCTAGAACAGAAAAAACAATCTAAATTTTTAGGTGTAATTATGGATGAATCTTTGACTTGGAATCAACACATACACCACGTTACGATGTCCGTTTCCAAAAGTATTGGGATAATTTCCAAGTTAAAATTCACTCTTCCTGACAGTACTTTATTCTTGTTATACAATTCGTTAGTCCTCCCTTATATAACATATTGTAATGTCGTCTGGGCAAATTGTGGTTCTTTTAAACTCAATTCTATCTTTAAATTACAAAAAAGAGCAATCCGTATGTGCACAGGGTCACATTACTTGGCTCATTCTGACCCATTGTTTCATAGACTCAAAACTTTAAAAATATTTGATATCAATACAATTCAAGTAGCCATCTTTATGTTCAAATACTTTAATAATCAACTTCCTCCGTCCTTTAATAATATGTTTAGGTTTAACAGGTCTGTTCATTCCTACCCAACCCGCTCATCAGGAAACCTTCATCTCACCAACCCTAAGTTATTAATAACTCATAAATCAATTCGACATTATGGTCCTGATATTTGGAACAACTTTCCAGACAATATTAAGTCATGTTCAACAATATACTCATTTAAAGCCACTATTAAAAGAAAAACCATTGAATCATATGCATCCCCCTCTTCAAGTTAATTATTCAACTGCCCTTTACTGCACCCGCACCTGCACCTGCATTGCACCCACTTGATCAATGAAGAAATAAATTTATGTACCATTTTACGAGGCCGGCATCATTTTCAAGCTTAACCGCTCACGATGGCGGTCTCCTGCATTCATTTAAACTGTTATTTTCTTTCGATTGAATATTGCTTCTTGTTGATATTTATTTTTCATTGCTTTATTATGACTATTGCTTTATTACTTTGTGAAACTTAATTGTATCACCTTGTTATGTTGCATATATTATCTTGAATGCAGAAATAAATAAAATCAAATCAAAATCAAATCAGGTAGTAGAGGTAGTA